>OV050031.1:34261050-34861050 GCA_920105625.2 Clusia tigrina | reverse complement strand
GTTATTTGAATAGTATTGCTTCCCGGTTGCTGTGAAATTTTGTACTTTTGCGACTTGATAATGGTAGTATTTTGGTGCAGCGTTCGTTGTTGCATTTGCTGTTTCGGTGTTTTCCCGTTGTCAAGGGAAATAAATTCCTCCTGCTGATCGTTTGTCGAAGTTGCCGCATCATTAGTACTTAGATTACTGTTGTTTGTTACATTAATCGCAGGCTTTAAAATTTCCTGCGATGTCACTTGTATATTTTGTTGTAATTGATGTTGTTGCTGCTGCAAAGCCTGCTGCAATGAATTGCTATTGTTTAACGCAGCTTGGAATGTTTGATTGGTCAAAGCTTGCGGCGTTAGTTGCAACGTTGCTGGTATAGATGTGGGTGTTAATTGCATGATTGGTTGCCCATCCACTGTCGCGATTTGTGGTTGCAACTGGAATAGAAAGCAGAAATTTAATTAAATATTTTAGCACCAAATTAGAGATTGCAAACCACAGATCGAAAATGAAATTACCAAACAAATAAAAGAGCTAGCCCGTGTAAAGACATGAGTTCCACAATTTTCTTACCTTCATCTGCAATTGATATGTTGTAGGTAGAACGAAATTCTTTGCATCGATGTGGGCTACAATTTGTTGATCCGAGTTCTCATCTTTGATAGTAATCGGAAGGAAGCATTTGTTTGGAGATAGCATTGTTGTCGTCGAGTGTGGACCACCCTGATGCTGGGGTTGCTGCTGGAAAAGTGGCGCTAAATTGGAGAGCAGCGCAGCCGTAGCAGATTGTTGTTGTTGCTGTGTTGGCTGAAGCTGCAGTTGTATCTGTGTTTGCTGCGTTGTTGCTCCGGATAACTGGGGTAGTGTTGCTGAAAGGGTATGATTTGTAGGCGATGTAAGCACAAAATTCAATTTAGGCTTTTTGCTTTTGCTCGGACTAAGCGCATCATTATGTGTGCCTGGTGTAGTGATTGTGATTTGCTGCGTCTGGAGCTGTGATGTTAATTGCTGCAATTGTTGTTGCAGATGCTGTTGCTGCCACTGTTGCTGTAATTGCTGCTGTAACTGCTGCAATTGTATTTGCGCAACTTGTTGTTGGTCATGCTGCTGCGTAATTTGTTGCTCTAATTGAGGTTGTGATGGTGGTGGTTGTTGCTGCTGCTGCGACTGTTGTTGCTGTTGTTGTTGCTGCTGTAGTTGTAGTTGTTGTTGTGGTGGTGGTGGTGGTGTTTGCTGCTGCTGCTGCTTTTGTGAATCTTTCCTTCCCAGTGGTGTGACTTTTATGTTGGGCTTCATTTTAAGAAATTCTTCTAGAGCACTGAAATGAAAAGTTATTTTTATAGAGTTAATACTGTATAATATCAATTAGTTTACTTGTGTTTCAAATCCTTTTCTATGTTTTGCTGCTGTTGCTGTGTAAATCGCGGTGGAGCTGCTGATCCTGTGTTTTCGACTTTATACTCAACTGATTCAGTCTTTATAAGCTTGTTATCCATTGTAATAGTATATTGTTGCATTTGCGGTTTTTCCGCTTGGACAGAATCGGCTTGCTACAAACAAACAAAATATTTTATTGTAATAATTAAAGAACACTGTAAACAACTGCAAGGAATAACAATACCTGTATGCCTACAGCCTGCATTATTGAGCCAAGGAAATCATTAGTTGGAGGATTTTGAATAGGTGCGGCAGCCGCTTGCAGCGTCACCGTTGGCACTTGTGGAAGATTCGCAACATTAATCACGTTCCCGAGTGTATTGCCCACTACACTTAGACTCTTGCCGCTGCCTGCTACCGCATCTTTTATGTAAACTTTTCCTTCATTGTGTAACGTTGCAGTGTTAAGGCAGCTATTCAACATAGTCTGCGAGTTTTTGCATATATTTCGAAATTCGGCCATTGATTCCACATGTTGCAAACACTGTGAGCACAGCACTTTAGGTAAACGATCTTTCTCCTCAATCTAATAATGAAAAAAGATTGAATAGTTGGGGAATATAATCATTATAACATATTTACATTTAGCGATAAACATTCTGCAACTTTTGTAGAGAGGTTTTTCTTGCGTC
Source organism: Clusia tigrina (assembly GCA_920105625.2). Lineage (NCBI taxonomy): Eukaryota > Metazoa > Arthropoda > Insecta > Diptera > Clusiidae > Clusia > Clusia tigrina. Next base: position 34,858,993 of record OV050031.1, on the reverse strand, counting down.
CTTCAGGCGAAAAAATATTAATCTTCTGCTCAGAGCTAATTGTGCAGACACGACATAAATCATAAAAGTTTACACAGCGATAATTGGCCATCATGCACTTAAAAGCTTTAATCTAATTAAGATAATTCTAAAGAATTTCTGATATCCAAAACGGAAATCTAAAATTTTATATTTCCAATTGTTAATTTCATTGTTTTTATTCTATATTCGCTGCCTTCAAGTTGAGTCCATTTCAAATCATTCATCTCCTGTCCCTGCTGTTAACCACTTTAACGTTGCATGCTCTCCGGGAATTTCTTGTTTTAAACATGTAAACAAATTTAATTAAATATAAACAAATTAATTACAAATTATGCAATGAAAACAATAAAATGCAGCACACAAAAAACTTTGGACGCCAAAAGTTTTTGTTTGACATTTCGAAAATTTTCGAAAATCAATATAATTCCGAATACAGCGGCAAACAAATGCATTTACAGCAGCTAACACTCAAATATTTAAGAACGTAATTACTATTAAGTATTTTACAAATACGATATTTAATAGAGTAGTGTATACTTTTTAACGATTTTGTGGGGTATTGGGGAATACACAATGTACTTATTTTAAAATACGTTATATTGATATAATGTTAAGCAGAGCAACTGAGAAATGAATCTTGGGTTGCGCCAACTTATACATTCATAGAATACAATAGTATTGCTGGCAATTTTTCCCCACTGGCCCATGGTGAATTTCGTACCTCATGAATTGTCAAACACAAGCAATCTCCGATTAGCTATTGTTCAAAAAAACGAAATTGAGAGGAATGGACAAATACATAAGAGTTGCTTAAAGTGGTACAATTTCTTCATAATGTTCAAACTTCACAAAAATAATAATTCAAATCTCTTATTCACTCAAATCAAAACTCTATTTGCAATTGTTTGCTTTGATCGCATTTTTCTATAATTTTAATTTTGATAGCTACTGAGGGAAAATTGGTTAAAAAAAATTTATTCTTGCAGCCACCATATAAGTAAATTCACTTTCCACTGGTCATAAACAAACCAATTTTTAATTCCCCACTGGCCATAAACAAACTGGTGAGTTTTGAAAAAATCATCATTTGGGGTTGTCGTTCGTTAAGATTTTAATACTATTCTCGCTCCAAAAAGTACCAAATTCAATATCGTTAATAATTTTTCTGATTAATAATTTTGATGATTACTAATATTAGGTACACTACTCTATATACTAATAAGGTAAATTTATAAAAACTATTGGTTAATTCCTATATTAAGATGTGATTGTTTGGTTTGTCTATTCTTTTTAATGAATTTATGCCAACAATAGTACAAAAAATTAAAGAAAATATTTATCTATCAGCATTAAACTATCAAGAATTAAAATATTTAGTAATAAATATTAAAGAAAAAAAAATTAACACAATTCTATACCAGTATTTAATTTAATAAATTTTATATACGTATTTGTTTTTGTTTTGAAAAAACTATTTTTGAGGGCATTTTGATTTCAACTCATAGCAAAATCTAACGAATGTCCTACACCATCCAATATATTATAAATTTATTTGTAAAGTATGTTGCAATAAATAAATAAAATAAATAAAATATATTCCAGAAAAATTACAATGTATTAGCAGAAACATAGATGATAGAGACATCTAATTTCCCTTTTTAACATTTCTTGCAGTGAAATCGCACGTAGGAAAACGTGTTCCTGATAATACATGTATACATGTTCCTTGGAACTTAAATTAACATATTCCGTATACATTTTTATGAACAACTTTGTATACGCAACATTATAATAATATATATGTATGTACAATAATGTATGCTTATAAAATTTTTAAAGCACTTGTTGTGGTATATTATACATATGGTATATTAATACAGAAACATAAATGATAGAGACATCCAATTTCCCTCTGTTGGGCTTGTATACAAAAATCGCAGGGAGGAAAACTTTTTGAAATGACAGATACAAAGTTTACTCAACTTGTTTGGATATACGAAGTGTTTCTAATCAATGTTTAGTTGCTCTACATATTTTTATAAAACCATTAATTTAATAATGCAATTGCGCTGATTTCATAAAAGGTTTATTTTGACATTTTTTTAAATTTGGGAAACAACCCCAAATCATTAGATGACCATTCATCTCTAATATGGTATAAAATCAAATAAGCATACATGTAGCGTCGACGAAATCCAAGGACTTTTGAAATATAATGCAGTAAGTTTATAAAAACAAAATACATACATTTATTTCTAACGACATGGAACAAAGAATACATTATTAAAAATAACAAATTAATATGACAAATACTTACCGCAGTTTGGCCCTCTCTCTATCAACGCTCACGACACTACTAATCTTTAATCACTTTACAACTCGTGAGCTCGATGTTCGAAACAGAGACACAAACTCGGAAAGCTTACAAATACAGCTTAACAGTAGAGTTTCGTTACATTTATGTTACATTAGAATATTAGGGCGTTTTGCTATATCCCCACACCCGTGAATCACTCAGATTCACTCGATTCAAAGCGGAGCACCCCTGTGCTTGTTCGGACATCTGCTCACCTGATTTCGCCATAAGCTCCCCGATGAACCGCTTCAACCACACCACTACACCTCTGCCGCCGCATCATATTCGTGTCGCATATAAACACCACATCACCCTCCTTTATTGGCTTCGTTCTGGTGCACCACTTAGTTCGACGGGTCAAAGTGGGCAGATATTCCGCTATCCAACGTTTCCAAAATCGGTTGCGCAAATGCCGTGCAATTCGCCACTGCTTCCGTATACCGCAAGTCTTTTCCACCTGTGCGTCTACAGTCGGCGTTTGTACCGTATTAGCTGTTCCCAGCAAGAAGTGATTTGGGGTACGGGGCTCATCCGGTACGGCCGTGATCGGCAGATGCGTAAGAGAGCGTAAGTTCACGACGTTTTCAGCTTCAATGATGACGCTATGCAGCGAGGAGCTGTTTCCTTTAACGTCTGCCGCAGCACTCGCTTAACGCATTGAACCATACGTTCCCATACACCACCTTCTGACGGATTGCTGGGGCAATTGAAGACCCACTCGACTCCCTTCGAGGTTATCTCGCTTTGAACTCGGTCGCAATCGACATCAAATCTCTTCGCCTCTCGATCTACGCCAACAAAGTTCTTACCATTATCACTTCGCATTCTAACTGGAACAACGCGACGATTGATAAAATTCCGTATCGCCAAGATGCAGGAATCGGTTGACAGATTTGCGACCTCTAAGTGTATAGCATGTATCGTCAGACAGGTGAAAAGAGCTATCCATCGCTTCTCTTTTCGGCGGCCAGTCGTAACCTCAATCCAGACCAGTGTAACTGAATGGTCTAACGAACGGCAGCAAGCGATCTTCAGGAAGAGGCCCCATAATGGGCGTGACTGGCTTAGAGCGCATTATCCTGCACTCGCAACAGTTCGCGATGACATATTGTAGAACTCGTCTCATCTGGACGACCCAGAATTTTCGTCAGATTTCACCGATCGTCGCCTCAATATTTTGATGCTTCATCCTTCGGTGATGACCGGCCACTATTAGCGTTCTAACACGGTGCTTCGGTGGCAGAACAATTGGATGCACGGTTTCGAAAGGAAGCCAGCTGCCTGCCTCAATTCGGCCACCTACTCTTATCACGCGATCCTTATCCAAGTAAGGTACCATGCCGCATAGCTGACTGCTCTTGGGCAACGTTTGACCTTCTGCCAGTCGATTTATATCCTCAGCGTACACCTCAGGCAGTTGTCCGCTTTAATTTATTATACATTACGTCATTACCTGCATTTCATATATATCCACTGGCTGCTTGTCGTCGACCCTCCAGAGGAATCTTTGGGAACTCCTGTCATCTGGTCGGATCAGAATTTGGTGGAATATCTCCTTGATGTCCCCACACAGGGCGATTTCCCCAAAGCGAAAGTTGAATAGCACGGATGGCATAGGTTGATATTCTTGTGATCCCTTGAGCAAGCATGAATTGAGCGAAATACCATTGAGTGATGCCGCCGCATCAAATACGAGATTGGAAGCTTGCTAATTAATACCTCCAGAAGCGTAGGGTTTCCGAGATGCTGCACTCCGTCCACAGACTGTAAAAAAATAGACAAGTTTATAGTTTTGGTAGCAAACGGAATAATTTTGTCTACAGCGGATTCAGAAATGGGTGCAACTTCTTTAATTTGGCGCAACTGGCTACGTATTAACAGTTCTAGCCGACCAAATCTAAATTTCAGCTCCATAACAGCACCCACGTTATCCGGATGGATAAGTAGCGATTTCACCACTTCCCTTGCTTTACCTTTGAGACATTTCAATAGTCGCTGGTTATTCTCAAGGTTGGTATAGCCACAGGCGGCTGTTGATTGGGCGTACGAGCTCGAAAATAATGGCCAATCGTCCGGATGTCCACTGAATTCCGGCAGTTCTTGCACTTTACGTGGCATTTGGGCAAGGTTTAAGAATTGCGAGGTTTAATTAAACGGTGCGGCCAATGTGGTTGTTGGTAGCGACGTAGTTGTATATGTTACGGCCGGAGAAATGTTTAGTAACGGCGAAGGTGGCAGAGGATAAGCGAACGTCAACTGCAACTGCGACGCGCCGCCGTGTGTACTGTTTAGCGTCGACGGTGCCGAAACAGATCCGCTACAACGGTACGCTTCCTCCCAGGTCTGACGTTGGCTAACACTTGGACTCAGCTGCGACTGTGTGTTTCGCAATTGAGTCTCTAAAACTTTAATTTGCTGTAGTAGGGAACTCACTTGTTGTGCGGCATTGCTTTCATTTATATATGGGAGCCCTGCGGTGGCGGCTTTTGCACCGCTGGAGACTGTGGCGACGATTTCGCTGGTTACGGCTGCGCTTGTGCTATTTGTGGCGGCTGTGGCATATGCGGCTGTTTGCAGATGGAGTGACGGCGACTGTGGTAGCACTTACAGAATCTTTAAATGCTGTGGATGCATTTGCGGCGGGAGTGGTGGGTGCCGATTTATCCATTGTGACCAACACCGTGGTGTGGTTGTTTCTCCGCAAAATCTAGAGCTTCGTCTTGGCGGCGTGCGTTTCATTCCTTTCTTAACGTTGTTTGAGGTCACACGTTGGTTTTTGTCACGTCAAATAAATGGTAGCAATCAGTGCGCTAACCGCGGCTTTTTTCTGGCAAGCAGCGCAGTGTATACACTGTATGTCCGCTGGCTGCGGGAGTTGACTGGCAGCGCTGCTTTCTGTAAACAGTCTCTTGCTGGCTGCGGCGTAGTGGTTGGCAGCGCTGCTTTCTATAAACTGTTTATCCGCTGGCTGCGGAGTAGTGGCTTCAAAAAATGTTACAGTTTATCAAATAAACTGCGAAATAAAAAATGTAGCGTCGACGAAATCCAAGGGCTTTTGAAATAGAATGCAGTACGTTTATTAAAACAAAATACATACATTTGTTTCTAACGACATGGAACAAAAAATACATTATTAAAAAGAACAAATTAATATGACAAATACTTACCGCAGTTTGGCCCTCTCTCTATCAACGCTCACGACACTACTAATCTTTAATCACTTTACAACTCGTGAGCTCGATGTTCGAAACAGAGACACAAACTCGGAAAGCTTACAAATACAGTTTAACAGTAAAGTTTCGTTACATTTATGTTACATTAGAATATTAGGGCGTTTTGCTACAATACATATAGCAGAAATATAAATTATGAGATATTTGCCGTTGTAATATTTTTTGTAAAAAATCACAACAAATATTAATTCAAAAATAATAAATAAGTATACATTGCACAGAAAGCGTTGCTTATAGCTCCGTCTCGGATAAATAACACAACAATAATGGAAGAATGCAATTGTTTAACGATACACATATTTCTGGAGCATACACAATCAGAGAACACAGAGAAAAGAAACTTAAACGTCAAACGGCAAAGCAGCGATATAAAGCAGACGGTCGTTGTACACGAATCCACTCAGAATCGTGGTGAATCCACTCAAAATCGTGGTGTGTCCGCTACGGACGCTGGCAGCGAAAAAGACTTTCCTTTCTTTATGTTCTCTGAACACAATATACATACAAACACACACTTCTTCTTTGGTATTGTGAATGTTCGATGTGAAACGATCTCACATGGTTTGGAGACAAATATTTTTTTATATTTTTAGAATATTTTAACATTTTGTAACGAACTTTTCTATGCCGGGGTAAACTCAGCGTTGTCCGGGTTCGTCGACAGAATTTCTGCGTTTCGTTTTCTATTCTATATTTATTTTAACTCTTCGGTTATTACAATTTCTTTTATTAATCAATCCTTGGCTAACACACTTCCGGATTTCGAGTATCCTCAAAGCATATCTTTGTAGACATATAACTTCCGAAGATGTTCAAAAGAAGTCCTTGCAAAACGTCTAACTCTTGGAGATATTTGAAGCAGGTCCTTGTGAACGTTTAACTTCTGTGGATATTTGAACCGAGTCCTGTGAAACGTCTAACTCTTGGAGATATTTGAAACGAGTCCTTGTGAACGTCTAACTCCTGGAGATATTTGAAACGAGTCCTTGTGAACGTCTAACTCCTGGAGATATTTGAAACGAGTCCTGTGAAACGTCTAACTCCTGGAGATATTTGTAGTGAGTCTTCGTGTATACGTTTTATTAGTATTCTGTTAATATATTCCAGCTCTCCCTTTTTCTGCGCATTTTCCTCGACTTTATATCTTTTTGTCGCCTACTATTGTTTTATAGTTTTGTAGTTTGTTACCGCACCACTAGAATGATGCAGTGTGGTGGTGTCGCTGTCGCACAGCGTGTTTATGGGAGGGCCGGAACTGGCCTGTGTTGGCTGCGGAGCAACACACTTCGTGTTTCCGACTTTTCGATTCGTTCTTTTCCGTTCGCAGCGCCGGAGCCGTGCACACGTTCTCATTTTCTGTGCTGAAGCTAGTGTGGAGTGTTATAGAGCGTTTTGTGAAATTAAAATTTATATTAAATACTGGACTTAACAAAATTTCTAGGAATTTGCAGAAACGAATTTTATATTATGTATACGATATAACAAATACGTCATAGTATATTTTAAAATTAATAAATTAAAATAAGAATTTAATTTTATTTCTTTCTCTTATATTATTGGATACGCTACACTCGAGCGTAACCCAAATTGGTGACCCCGACGTGATCGAAACACGCGCCCCATACAGGGGTATAAAACGCATAGGATGCTCCACTCGCCAACAGCCTCAGGACCGGCGCCGCCGGCACCACCGGAGCAGCCGCCGACTCGAGCAACGTACGCTCCACACCAGCAGCCACAACCACCGCACGTGCATGCGCAGGCACAGCTGGCCATGCCCACGCCCATCGCAAATACCCACTAAAGCATCAAACGGCAACTCAACGACTGCTCCTGCTCCAGCTCAAGGTGCTGGTACTGCCACTGGCGCGAACCTTCAGCACTCAAACAGTTATAGTGGCAGCAGTGCTCGCTATAATACGAATTTTAATTCCAACGCCGGCGGTACTTCCGCCTCCACCTCGCCTTCCTTGCGTTTCAAATCATCGACGCATTCGTCAAATCGCCAAAATCCGACGCCAACAAACCATAGTCGGAATTCGTCTGCCTCTTCGGACAAGATACAAATTGCAGACGCAAATGCGTATACTGCCACTCCTACATCCACATCACCGACATGCCCACGTCCCTCACTCATTCCAACGGCTCTGAAATGTCCACAGAAATCGCCTGTGCAACATTCGCCCCAACACAATCACACACACACGAACACAGCCACACACACACGAACACGGTCCCTTCAATTCTCACACATGCACACGCACGCATTTCTCTTTGTTTACGCAAATTTTTTGAAAATTTGCCCTTCGACAAACGACCGCGCGTACTTTGCACGAAATCAAACGTTTCACACACACACGAACACAGCCTTCACAATCCACACGCACAACGAAACGACCCTACCACCCAACCGGTTTTCATCGAGTAGTTGCGCAAGCTGGTAAAAGCGACGAAGCCAGTACCAGCGTCCAACCACTCGAGACAGAAGCCGTTCGTCTTCAAAGAATTACGCACCTGCACGCACGTATTCTGCAAGCTGGACAAAATCCGGAGGCCACTCGAGCCGCCATATACGGGCCCCCATAAGGTAATTCGCCGGGTCAACGACAAGAGCTTCATCATCGACTTGAACGGCGTCGAGAAAGCCATCTCTACGGACTGCTTGAAGCCGGCCCACCTCGAAATGAGTGACTCAACATCGTCGCCATCGCTGCAGGCATCCCGATCATCAGCGCCATCCCGATCATCATCGCCATCCCGATCGCCATCGCCGCAACCGTCGTCATCGTCAGCGACAAATGACCCGCCAGCGATCCATCCAAGGAGTCATCTGAGGAGTCAACCACCGCCCCGCTCAGGGGACCAACCTTCACCACAGCCGGGGAGAAGACCGACGAAACGGGTATCGTTCTCCGCGCCTCCTGCGCCGATCACTGGGGGAGGAATACCTGTGGCGACACCACTACCCCCACCTAGTTGTCGGGTACGCCGACGTAAGCAGGCGTTAATTCCGCGCGCCACCTATTAACACGCTGTCGCTGTCGCACAGCTTGTTTATGGGTAAACCGGAACTAGCCTGTGTTGGCTGCGGAGCAACACACTTCGTGTTTCCGGCTTTTCGATTCGTTCTTTTCCGTTCGCAGCGCCGGAGCCGTGCACACGTTCTCATTTTCTGTGCTGAAGCTAGTGTGGAGTGTTATAGAGCGTTTTGTGAAATTAAAATTTATATTAAATACTGGAGTTAACAAAATTTCTAGGAATTTGCAGAAACGAATTTGATATTATGTATACGATATAACAAATACGTCATAGTATATTTTAAATTTAATAAATTAAAATAAGATATATATATATATATATATATATATATATATATATATATATATATATATATATATATATATATATATATATATATATATATATATATATATATATATATATATATATATATATATATATATATATATATATATATATATATATATATATATATATATATATATATATGGGGCGACACCACTACCCCCACCCAGTTGTCGGGTACGCCAACGCAAGCAGGCGTTAGTTCCGCGCGCCATCTATTAACACGCTGTCGCTGTCGCACAGCGTGTTTATGGGAAAACCGGAACTAGCCTGTGTTGGCTGCTGAGCAACACACTTCGTGTTTCCGGCCTTCGATTCGTTCTTTCCGTTCGCAGCGCTGGAGCCGTGCACACGCACTCACATCTGTATCTATTCCAGACATCATAGTATATTTTAAATATATTAAATTGAAATTGGCATATTTTATTTCTTTCTTTTTTTATTGGATACGCTACTCCCGAGCGTAACCCAAATTGGTGACCCCGACGTGATCGTAGAACATACGCGCCCCATACAGGGGTGTAAAACACGCATAGGATGCTCCACTCGCCAACAGCCTCAGGACCGGCGCCGCCGGCACCACCGGAGCAGCCGCCGACTCGAGCAACGTACGCTCCACACCAGCAGCCACAACCACCGCACGTGCATGCGCAGGCACAGCTGGCCATGCCCACGCCATTGCTGATACCGACACACCACCTGCCGCCACACCGTGCAGGGGAACCTGGGGGACACGCCTCCTTTTCGTCGCCGCCCGCGATCGAGGCGGTGAGCAGCTGTCGGCTCCCACCTTTCTGGAGGAGTAACCCCGATCTGTGGTTTTACCAGATCGAGGCCGCGTTCCAAGTACACCATGTGCGCAACGACAACAGCCGCTACAATCTAGTAGTTGCGGATGTACTCCGCACAGTGCCGCTCGTGGGCAAGTATGAGGTGCTGAAGGCAGCAATATTAAATCGCCTCACCGACTCGGCGGATCGACAGCTCCACAAATTACTCACCCAACTCGAGCTGGGGGACAGGAAGCCGTCCCAACTCTTGCGACAGATGCGCTCCCCAGCAGGTGACCGGGCCACGGATGACATCATCCGCGTGAAGTGGCTTGACCTGATGCCGCCGTCAACGCGACGGCTACTCAAAATCCTGAAAGGCACCAGTCTGGAAGAGCTCGCAGAGGCAGCTGACGAGCTGGTCGACAACGGACCTACAGTGGCAGCTACGTCACCTCCACTCTCGTCTCCGAGACCCCGCTCTCCACTCGCGAACAGATCGTCGCACGATTCCACGGGTAACTCCGTGCACGCAGAGCTTGCCGCACTGCGACAGTCAGTGGCACAACTCGTGGCACTAACGCGGGAGAATCAGGAGCTGCTGCGTAAAATAACGCCCCCACTTCAAGGGGGTCGCGCTGACACCCGCAGCCCCAGCCGGCATCGAGATCGCTCTACAGCGCCTGGCCAATGTTGGTACCACCTGAAGTACGGGGCGACAGCACAGCAGTGCCGACCACCGTGTATCTTTGCCGCCGCCGTGGCCGCCGCCTCGACGCCGTCGGGAAACTAGCGCTGCCGACGCCGACTTGGGCGAACGACGCCGGCCGACCACCAACCGAAAAACGCCTACACGTAACGGATCGGACAACATCCACTCGCTTTCTCGTGGACTCGGGTTCAGTGGTCTCCTTACTGCCGAGGGGAATGGTCGCCCGCAAACTACAGCGAAACAGCCTCACGCTGTACGCCGCCAACTCGTCGATAGCCACATACGGGCAGCTCACGCTGAAGCTGAACCTCGCCCTGCGTCGGGATTTTACTTGGGCGTTCACTGTGGCCGATGTGCAAACTGCCATTCTCGGGGCGGACTTCCTGGCATACTATGGGCTCCTGGTAGACTTGAGGGGACGACGCATCGTAGACCCCCTTACCAATATCGCGGCAACGGGCCGCATGGACCCGGCTCGAATCTACGGCATCTCCACAGTGGCTCGCATTGATGCACCTGTGGGTCAGGACTTCACCAGCAGGGGTCATGGCCACTGTACCAGACTTGCCGGTACAACACTTCATCGTCACGGAGGGCCCTCCCGTTTTCGAGCGCCCCCGTAGACTCGTCGGTGAACGACTCGCTGCTGCCAAAGAAGAGTTCGCTGACCTCCTCGACAAGGGGGTGGTACGCCCATCATCGAGCCCATGGGCCAGTCTGCTACACATGGTATCAAAGCCGAATGGAAGCTGGTGAGCCACTGGCGACTACCGCCGCCTCAACGCGTGTACCTTGCCAGACCGATATCCTCTACCGATCATCGAGGACCTGATCCAGGAGAGCCGGGGAAAAGTATTCTCTGTAATCGATCTGCAGAAAGCCTTCTACCAAATCCCGGTTGCCAAAGCTGACATCCCGAAAACGGCAGTCACAACACCTTTCGGCCTCTTCGAGTTCGTGGGTATGCCATTAGGCCTGCGTAACTCCGCGCAAACGCTTCAGCGGGTAATTAATCACCTACTGAGGAAACTCCCCTTCGTGAAGGGCTACGTAGACGACCTGCTCATCGCATCCGAGACGCATGACGAGCACCTGCATCATTTGAGCCAATTGTTGGAGACGCTGAGAGCGGCGAACCTACGCATCAACTTGGACAAATGCCAACTCGGTGCCCAGGAAGTTACATTCGCTGGGTATCGAGTCTCGAAAGAGGGGTTCAGGCCCCCGCGCCCAAAGATCGAGGCGATCGACGCCTTTCCAAGCCCGACAGACTCTACACAGCTGAGACGTTTCCTGGATATGGTTAATTACTACCGCAGGTGTATACCGCACGCCGCGGAACTACAGGCCCCGCTCAACGAGCTTCTGAGGAACCTAACGAAGAAGAAGGCGGCGATTAGCTGGACGACGCAAACGGAGCAGGCATTCCAGCAGTGCAAGGCGAGTATCGCAGCAGCTGCAGATTCAGCCTTCCTCTCGCCTACCGCGCCAATCGCTCTCTACACCGACGCATCGAGCACCGCCATCGGAGCGGCACTCAACCAAGAGCAACCCGATGGGACATGGAAGCCTCTGGGGTTCTTCTCTAGGAAGCTCAGTCCCCCAGAAACTCGCTACAGCGCCTACGACAGGGAGTTGCTCGCGGTGTATGCCGCAGTCAGGTACTTCAGGAGGATCCTGGAGGCACACGCCTTCACAATCCACACGGACCACAAGCCGCTCGCCTACGCCGCACAACAACGCTCGGACAAGGCAACGCCGAGGCAGAGCCGACACCTGGACTACATCCTCCAGTTCAACACACGATTTGTGTACGTTCCCGGGGGAGAAAACGTTGTGGCAGACGCACTTTCGCGAACCTGTACCGTCTCGATGCCTTCCATCCTCGACGAAGCCACTATCAGCCTGGAGCAAGCCTCTGACGTAGAGCTGCCTCACCTGCTGGAGAATCCGCGTATCCAACTGGATCGTCTCGCTTTCAACAACAGCGAGATCTACTGTCTGGTTACCGATGTGGCGACACGGCCCTATTTGCCATACAACCTGCGTCGAACGGCGTTTGGCATCGTATACGGATCATCCCACCCGAGTGGTCGAGCAACGGCGAAACATCTGGTGGCCAAATACTTCTGGCCAAGCATGCGCAAGGACGCGCTCCGCTGGGCCCGTGAATGCCAACCATGCCAATGCGCGAAGGTCCATCGCCACAACCGCCCCGAGTTGCAAAGCTTCGGGGAGACAGATGACAGGTTCTGCCACGTTCATGTTGACCTGATCAAGCTACCGCTGGTGAGAGGACTGTCGCACTGCCTGACCATCATCGACCGCTTTTCCCGATGGCCGGTGGCTGTCCCACTCCCGGACATTCGAGCTGTGACCGTCGCACGAGCGTTCTTCCACAGTTGGGTCTGCATTTTCGGCACGCCACTCACCATCACCTCCGACCAGGGGGGTCAATTCGAGGGGGAGGTATTCACGGCTCTCGCGAAAATGACGGGTGCTAACCATGTTCACACAACGCCTTACCACCCACAATCAAACGGCATGGTGGAGAGACTACACCGCACACTAAAAGCGGCCTTGATGTGCAGTCCAGACACATCATGGCCAGACGCCTTGCCAACAGTGCTATTGGGGATGCGGACGGCGTACAAAGAGGACCTCAAAGCAACTCCAGCCAAGATGCTCTTCGGCACCCAACTACGCCTGCCGGGGGAATTCTTCGGACAACAAAACGACCCTACCACCCAACCGGTTTTCATCGAGCAGTTGCGCAAGCTGGTAAAAGCGATCAAGCCAGTACCAGCGTCCAACCACTCGAGACAGAAGCCGTTCATCTTCAAAGAATTACGCACCTGCACGCACGTATTCTGCAAGCTGGACAAAATCCGGAGGCCACTCGAGCCGCAATATACGGGCCCCCATAAGGTAATTCGCCGGGTCAACGACAAGAGTTTCATCATCGACTTGAGCGGCTGTCGCTGTCGCACAGCGTGTTTATGGGAAAACCGGAACTAGCCTGTGTTGGCTGCTGAGCAACACACTTCGTGTTTCCGGCCTTCGATTCGTTCTTTCCGTTCGCAGCGCTGGAGCCGTGCACACGCACTCACATCTGTATCTATTCCAGACATCATAGTATATTTTAAATATATTAAATTGAAATTGGCATATTTTATTTCTTTCTTTTTTTATTGGATACGCTACTCCCGAGCGTAACCCAAATATATATATATATATATATATATATATATATATATATATATATATACATATATATATATATATATATATATATATATATATATATATATATATATATATATATATATATATATATATATATATATATATATGTATATATTTATATAAAAATTATAAAAAATTCTAAAAATTTAAAAAATATTTGTTTCTAAACCATGCGAGATGGTTTGACCCAAAAATAATAGAAATCTCTATCATTCCTGGTTTGACCTACATTCGTGTACATTCTCACATAGAGATGTAGTTTTTAATCAAAAGCATACACACATTGACAATACCAAAGAAGAAGTGTGTGTTTGGATGTATATTGTGTATGCTCTACAAATATGTCTATCGTTAAATAATTGCATTCATATCATTCCATTCTTTCGACAAGCAAATTCGCCGTATCCAAGAACAGCGAAAGACTAAATAAGAATCAATTTGCAATACCATCTTCATTTTGACCAACAATGCAAAAAAGTATATGCAATGAATTATCAATGCGAATGCATATCTATATGGTATAAAATATAAATGAAAACGAAATATGTGCTCCAGTGATCTATGGGTAAGGTGTCGGCAATAGAATCCTGAGGTAGGTTCGAATCCTTAACAAAAGCATTTCATTTTATTTTTGAATGAATATTTGTCGTGATTTTTTGGCAAAAAGTTGATTATGCCAAATATCTCATAATTTATATTTCTGCTGTATGTATGTTTATTTGATTTTTATACCATATTAGAGATGAATGGTGAGTGGTTGCTACCCATATTAAAAAAAATTTAAAAATAAAACTGTTTATGTAATCAGCGCAATTGCATTAAATTAATTGTTTTATACAAATATGTAGAGCAACTAAACATTGATTAGAAACACTTCATGTATCCAAACAAGTTGAGTCAACTTTGAGTCTATCATTCCAAAAAGTTTTCCTCCCTGCGATTTTTGTATACAAGCCTAACAGAGGGAAATTGGATGTCTCTATCATTTATGTTTCTGTTGGATGTTTCTACAGACACATAGATGATCTATGATTCTGGTTTCCTACATTATTATTATTATTTTTTTTTTTTTTGTCGGAACAATCTAGTAAGCGCAGCACTCAGACAGAGTATATATCCATTGTACTGCACTTAAGGTTCCCTCTTACTCTTCTTTAAATCTACCCGACCTCCGAAGAAATAGAAGTAGATCCTGAGGTGCCAAGGAGCCAAGTTGGTTACTCCTCAGCACATCAGTGCCAAAAATCCAAAACTTGATTCGAGCAAAGGCAGGGCAGACGCAAAGAAAATGGTCCGCCGTCTCTTCTTCTCCACAGGCTGGGCACAGCGCACTGTCTGATATGCCAATCCTTTCCATGTGCCTAGCCCATAGAAAGTGCCCCGTCATCACACCAACCAACAGCCTTCAGTCCCTCCTGCCTAAAGATAGAAGGAACCGTGACCATCGGTATGAGATAGCAGGTAGCATAATTTTCGTCCATCCGCAGCCTCTCTCAGCCCGCCATGCTCGCTTGTGGGTCGAAACAACTCACTTGTTTGCAGTGGCTTTGATGACAGCAGAAGGGAGTGGCAGAACAGGCTCAGGGCCAATAAAAACAGCCTCAAAGCCCATCCTGGCCAAAGAGTCAGAGGTCTCGTTACCCGCAATGCCAGCGTGTCCCGGTACCCAAGTCAACGTCAGACTATTATGTTTTCCAACACAATTTAGCCTGGATTTGCAGGACCTGACTATCGTGGATGTGGTGGTAGGGCTATCCAAGGCCATGAGCGCAGCTTGGCTGTCACTGCAGACACAAATAGATTTGCCATTCCACCTGTTTTCCACAACAAAGTCCATCGCCTCAAGTATCGCATACACCTCCGCCTGAAGGTTTCTTGCATTACTTTGATCAGCTGCATGGTTTTCTTCCACGTCTCTGTAATTTTCTTCTGCAACTGCCAACGAAGAGGGGTGTAAATACTCTGCGTTGACCTTATAGTATAAGTTAGTAGGGTGCATTGTGACTTTCCGCCGGTGCTTCATGTGCGCGTACAATTGTCCATCCGTCAGCGTCAGCTCTACGCTTCATATGCCCGTACAAGTTGTCGATCCGTCGGCGTCAGCTCTTGCTCGCGCGTGCAAGCTGCCCCGTACACTTTGCGCGTGCAAGTCCGTCCACCATGCGCGTGTGGGACATCCGTCCGTTCAATGCACCTTGCTCTAAGGTGTTTGTTTCAGTTAGACTTCCGCCCCAAAGCACCCAAACGACGGTGCTGCAGTTCGATTAAGTGCATTTGGTCAAATCGAGTGCGATCGGTGGATGCACCGGAAAGCGAAAGTGGTGAGAACCCAAACTGTGGGAGCGTTGAGGTTTGCTGTCGTGACACTTTAGGTCACGTAGGCCTCCGAACCGAGGCTTCGTGCCAAACTAAAATTATTAATTGGCACAGTTCGATTGGGAGACAGAAGAATACGGTTGTGCGATTGAAACCCTTAAGTAAAATATTTTATTGTTAATTGTTTAAACTAAAAAACCTAATTGTGAACTTTAAGAATAACTAAAATTAAATATTTCATAGAAATTGTCCAGTGCAGAAACCAAATTGTGAACTTTAAGAAAAACTAAAATTAAGTATTTTGTAAAATTGTTTAGTGCTTTGTTTAAAACTAAATAACTAACTTGGGAACTCTAATTAATTATTTGAAAAACTAAACTTGTGATATTTAATAATATTTAAATGAAATGCATTCTTGTGTTAAACTGTTTTAATTGTCGATCGCCGCTGTCGCAGTACTACCTACCTCCGCCGTCAGACAGTTCGCGTCTGGCCTAGCCAGCAGCAGGATTTGGTAAAACATTAATTTATACATTATATATACATTTTAAGTCTTTTACAATATTTGCGTAGAAAAGTTTGAATTCAAGTAAATAAAAAAAATAACAAATGAAAAATCACCATTCACAATAGTTTCATTCAACTTATTTTCTTTCGAAATCAACTCTGTTATTTCGAAGTAAAATTTTTATTCACGTGAGATTTAAAACTCGAAGGGAATAGATTGTTCACGTGAGATTCACGATAAGGCCGACACGTAAATAAAGTGTGAGAAACAAATTTTCAGTTGAATGTTTATTTATTAATAAACGAATAAAAAAAATTAAATATCAATGGGGCCATCGGGTTTCAAATGTCAAATTTACCTGACTACTACTTTTTCACGCACATGCAACATATGCTCTATTTCTTGACCGTTTTATTCAGAGGTGCATACAGGCCTTAATTGCCAAATGAAGTACTTACTTACATAGATTAAATGTAAACCAATTAACTAGCAGCGGAAACTGCGAACTTACTTAGAACATTGTCGAAGAATGTATAAAATTGTATATAAAATAATTTTTAAAAAGATCTCGCAAATTAGATTTAAAATTTTTTTAAAATTTTAAATGAGGAAATACGAAACAACCTACCGCTGTCCTATTATGTTTACTATTTTTTTACATTTTTGTCAATTGTGCTGCAACCCTGTATATGTAGAAAATTTCCCCATACAATTTAAAATTCCCAATTTTTTCGAAACGCGAATGAAGAAGCGGTGAACACACATTTGCCTATTCGGTCATTCGATCGCCGCCATTAGTGAAGAACGTTAGCGTGTTGTGTTGGTTACGGGAGATTAAGATAATCGTCAATCAATTTACAAAGTTTTGATAAATTTTCGTCGGAATTAGTAGAAAATGTCGTCACGTAGTGAATGCCGAATATATGTTGGAAATTTGCCACCAGATATACGCACCAAGGATATTCAGGATTTGTTTCACAAATTTGGAAAAGTTACGTTTGTAGACCTGAAAAATCGGCGTGGTCCGCCATTTGCATTTGTAGAGTTTGAAGACGCACGGTATGTTATTTTTTGTATATATATTTATATATATTTTTTGAACTAAAAATATTGGCAGTGATGCGGATGATGCTGTGAAAGCCCGCGATGGCTACGATTATGATGGCTATAGGTTACGTGTAGAGTTTCCACGCGGTGGCGGACCGGGTAGCTACCGCGGTAACCGCAATGACCGCAATAGAGATGGTGGGCGGGGTGGTGGCAGTGGTGGTGGAGGAGGAGGACGAGGGCCTCCAACAAAGCGTTCCCAATACCGTGTCATGGTAACCGGTCTGCCTCCATCTGGGTCGTGGCAAGATCTTAAGGATCACATGCGTGAAGCTGGTGATGTTTGTTTCGCGGATACTTACAAGGATGGCACTGGAGTTGTAGAATTCCTTCGACATGAGGATATGAAATATGCCATTAAAAAGTTAGACGATTCACGCTTTAGATCCCATGAGGTAAGTTTATATTGATGTTGTATGTATACGTATTTAATTTAGTTAATTTGCATAAAAAAATAGCATGTTTTCATAGTATACACAAATTTATAGAATTGACGAGTGTGGCTTTAAAAATTCAATTAAACGTTGAATGTACTTTTTTATTGATTTTTCTCGTAGGTCTTTTTTCCGGTTTTTAAACATTGAAGTACTTTATTGTGCCGTTTTTTCTTTCTTTTTTTAACCAATGTATTTACACATTCCTCCCCTAAATTAGTGTTTGTCAGTCTGCTATTATATGAAATATATGTTTGTAAAATTGCAGGGTGAGGTTTCCTATATACGCGTGCGTGAGGATAGCGGTGAGGGTGGTGACCGCAGTGGCGGCGGTGGTCGCGACAACTATCGCGATAGGTAACTTTTTCTATATTATTTAAATTACAATTACATTATTAATATGCTTGGTTTTTATTTCTTTTAGATCTCGCTCGCGTTCATACTCGCCGCGTCCAAGGCGTCGGGGCACTCCAACATATTCTCCAGTGCGACGTCAAAGTTATTCCAGGTCAAGATCTCGCTCTCGATCAAACTTTTAATTAAATGAAATGTTTCCAAACAAAATAACCACCATTACTTAGCAAGCAAATAATAAGCTTTTGGGTTATGAGGCATTATTAATTGATTGCCTCTCAAAATTTTTATATATTTTCACTAAGGAGCTTCACTCGAAGAAGGACTAGTTTTCACACAAAATTTACTTTTCCTTTCTTTATAAACAAAAACAAAACTAATTTAAGCAACTTTAATTTATAGTTTACTGAAATTGTTTGCCAAAGATCAAGAATGATTTGCGTTTATTGCAAATATTTGATTTTTGTTGAAAACACAGGGTATTACTTGGCAGAAATAGGTTATAATTTTTTTCAGCGAGCACTTTTTCCTTTTAGTATAAATCGGAAGCTTCTTTGACTTGAAACTATTTTAATCACTCAATCACAACTCACTAAACAATAAACTTCTAATAAATTTGTACTAACATATTAATGATATTTATTTCTTTTCTCTTCCCTCGCGTAATGGAATTAAACTTGGGAGAGGATAACGTTAAGGAAGGATATTGGAGGAAGGATTTAAATATGGAGGAGGAATGATTAAGATGATTTAATAATATTGGGAGTTTATGATAAATTCGTGGATTTTCTCGATAAAGAAAAGCAATAATTTGAATTTTAAATGAATGGAAAATATTGAGTAGCTAACGACCAAACCAAAGGAATTATTAAACTGAAGGCTGCCTTTTACAAATTTCAAGAATATATTCTCCTTTTACATGGATAACTTATATCGAGGATTTAGGAATTCACTAGGAGTAGGAAGGATTTTAGCTCTTCTCAGATTGTAGACCAACCCCTCGCAAGGATTTGGTAATATAAAGATTTTTCGAATAGGAAGGACAGCGAGGGAGGCGTTTTAATTGTCAGGATGTAATGGAATGGAATTTGCAGATGACCGTTAAATATTCTCGTTTAATTCTTTCGCATTATGGAATAAGGACACGAGACTGCGATTTTTTTTAATGATAATTTAAAATTTTGTACCAAAGTGGGATTTTCAAATGTTTTCGGCCAAGGCATGTAATTATTGGTATATAATTTTTAATTATCCACGTACTTCTACACATTCGTGGATATTTTGCCCATGCATTTCATTGGACTTCCTCTCCAACTTAACTGGACTCGGAAAGTACAATGATATTTGTGACTATTCTTGGAATTCATTCGGATTTCAGAATTTACTTTGGAATATATACTTAAAACCGATGGACCCATATTCTGCAAACCACTGGTCATCTCTGACATTCCACACCCACCACCCGCACATATCTAAAAATTCAACTTGTCTCCTTTGGACTTGGTATGTTTCATTTTCTTAAGAATTTTTGTTTTATTTAATTTGTGTAAATATGACCTAAATTATTAACCTTTTGCATGAGTGAAATTAAATGTTATTTTATAGGGAGTTAGGTATTGTGACATTTTCTGTCTATGATTTTGACATTTTACTTGGGGGTAAACTTTCAGGAGGTTCTGTAAGATAAAAAAAATTTGGTTAATTTTAAAGAATTTTCGTTAAATAGTACGGATTTATTTTAAGTAAAATGTCAATTCAAACGAGTATTCATAGCTTAACCCTGCAAACTAAGAAGTATGTGCATTTTGGTTATAACTCTTAATTGAAGCAATTTGAATTAGAATCGTGGTTTTAAATAGGATTTACAACAAAATGTCAGTTTGAAGTCTGCTTATTTCTGTCGCAATAGTAAAATTTTAACGTTTTCTGTAAATATGTTTTAATTGATATATCTGTGTGTGTGTGATTTCAGTAAATAAAAAATTCAACAAAAATCAATGGTTCTTATAAATTAAATCCAGCATCCATACAAATGCAAGCCATAATATGCGAAGGAAGGAACTTTTGATAAAGGTTAAATTATAAATAATTTTGTTTTATTTATATTATTAAAGTTATATACTAATTTGAACGAAGGAGATACCTTTTGGAGTCGCGAATATGAAATTCGAGGCTCTGCTTCAATTCACTTTTACTTTATTCGTTTCTCATGTATCATTCTTAAGCCCAGCATTTATTAAGTAATTAAATAGTTAGCACATTATATGCTCTCGGCCAAAAGAGCTTGCATTCATTTTGCCTTAACTTTTTTATTTAAAAAACCATGTGTGTATATTAGATTCATTCATTATCTCGCATCCAGTCGTGACAAATCACTGGTAATTCGCTTTGATAATCCTAGCTTTGTTCTCGGCTTCTCAGGGGTGTGTGAAATTCGTTTTATATATCTACATATGTATAGGAAACTAGTCTTAACATAAATTTACAATATATATAATTTCCTCTACTAGTGATCCACTCCTGGGTTGATAGCAGTGAGAGTTGAAAGAAAAATTAGTAGGGACAGGGTTCGTTATTCTGCGCTGATTTGTGGGGTGCAGATAGTTTAAATTTTAATTGGCCATTAGTGCACCACAGATAGTGTTTATTCTACATCAGGGGGGGTTGTTGGTTCCTTTTGAATAGGAGAAATGTTTTAAATGTAAGGAGAGGGAAACATATATGATTAAAATGCCAGATAAGTTTAACATTCTATTGCGTAAGTTACTGTTCAAATCATTATTTCTGCTCCGGTTAACAGTATTTGAACAATATTTGGTATATAGGTTTAGTGTACATATTCTAAGTGCTGCTGCAAATATGGGCGGGATTGGACAACGGGGAGTGGTACCTCCCATACAAATCAAAATGAATTGAATATTTGTATAATGTCTTTCCTTCAAATTTATTTATTTAAACTACTGATCCGATTTCAAAAATTCTTTGACCAGCTGAATGCTACACCCCCCTACAATTCAGCGGTAGCGAAGCGCACCGGGTACAGCTAGTAATATATAAATATGTTCTTCGCTAAAGGTTCCAACATAACAGAATTAATCAAGAGTATTGTATTAATATTAAATACATTTCATTGGAAGACATTTGACTAGAGTATTTCGAATTTGTACAAAGCATATAATAGTATATTTTGTTTTTAAAATAATAATTTTTACGAGTGTGTTCGGGTGGAGTTCCGGGTTTTGTAAGTATCTTTTGCAACATTTCCTTACTTCTCTTATCATGGGTACTTTTAAATCTCTGAATATTTTCGTTTTGTACGAAGGAGCACCCGTAATGATCTTTAGATATTTGGATTGACTGTGTTGAAGGTTTTCAATATTCGAGGGAGATACAGTTTTCCCACAATTGGGGATACCGTAAATTCATATTGGTTTTACAATGTCATTATATAGATGGCGTTTATATTGAAGGTTTTGATTAGTTTTTTTGTTTGCAAGCCAATGAAGTTGAGGTGAATCTGTGACTGTTGGTCGGCGTATCTGATGTGTAAAGTACAGTAATGGTCCCAGGACACTTGCATGGATTTCACAACGGCTTGTTGTAAATCCTTTATGATTCAATGAATGAATGAATAAGTTATGAAAGTTTTAAGGCCTAATAATAGTGACGAAGCGATGAACTTGGTCTATCGTGCATGTTGTTTCTGAGACCGAACTGGTGTTGGGGTACCATTTAACCTCCAGCTGTAAATGGGTTAATTGCATTTGCAAGTGATTTTTCAATTTTTTTTAAAGGAGGGGTGGGCGGCTTTTTGGCCTATAGGAAGACATGTGTTTATGGTCCCTTACCTTGTTTCGCAACCATTATGATTTTGTATATCTTCAGTCCATTGCGTAATAAACAACGTAAAATATAACATTGGACACATGCATTAATTGAATAACAGCTGAAATAAGTAGTTTTGTTATCGTTTTGCTTTTGGGATTTTTTTTTAGTTATATAAGTGGGTGGTACAACACACAAATACACTTTTATTTTTAAATTCAAGGAATCTCGACTAGTTCAGGTAATCAATGTCGGAGGCTGGGAAGTTCGTTGTTGGGGGGGTGGGGTAAATACTCTTCGAGATGGTTGGCGAAAACCATACTCTTCACTGTCACTATTCGGCAAATTCCCCTAAACTTAACCTTAGGTTCGTCTGTAAGGACGTAGCGCGTCACATTTTTCGCTGCTTGCCAAAGTCACTAACAATTCTCGCTTTAAGGATCGTTCTAAGCTTTCTGGAGGAGCCTGCCAGTTGTTTTTTAAGATTTGGCGATCCTACTTGTGCCACTGCCTTAGATCTTATTACAGTTGGATTTCATATTTTTTCTTGTTTTCTGAGGGTTGCAACTACGTTAGCCCCTAACAGCATAAATTGGTTAAGTTTTTGACCAGGGAAGTCTATGCCCTGTGAATTTTCGAGTTTGCAGTCATATTCAGAGTGAATACATCTGCATTTTGCATAGTGAGGCCAGTTAGTCAGTTATAAGCCAAAGCATTATTCTGTGGGTTTGTGGATATATTAATAGCTTTTCTTATTCTCAAGTCAATTAAATCTGGAATTGGTCGTGTATCTGCGGGCCAGTATGGTGGTTGTCCGGAAGACACTATATCCAACACAAGTTTACTACATAACTGCTGATAAAATAAGAAAAAATTTTTAAAATAGCTAGTATCACCATATATATTGTAAGCAACATATTTTGTCATAAATACCCTCATATGAGGACGTGGAATTAACACTCCCAACAAAAGAGTGCAAGTAAACGCAATTCTGATGGAGAAACATTGTTTAAAATTCGATAAATAAAAATAAAACATTCAGAGGTCTAGAGCAAGCATATAGAATTAAAAATGTAATGCGTAGTACTTCGTTTGTTGGATAAACGCGTAATACATTTACTTAGCTGGGTTATCGTCCGCCTGACAAATTCCTCTCGTGGACATATGTACTTGTATAAATATTTTGAAATTGTTGAATGGCAAAATTTATTTCGTTTAATTTTCAATGGCGGTTGGATAAGTCATTGCATGGAACTTGAAGGGAATATCAGTTCATATGGAAAATTGCTTAAAAAGATATAGTTAATGCGGCGAGTCTAAATTATATTGACTGTTGAATAACTAAAATATCTCCATCAGTAAAATTTTGGCTGTGTAACACCATCTGAGCTGCATTCACCACCTGGCATCATAAGTAACAATTTTTGTAATGTTCAGGAAATTTAGTAATCCTTTTATGATATTCTGAAGAAGCGTTATTCTGTGAACAGTTTAGTGGTTTAAAAGATTTATTTGAAGGGTTAAGTTAGTCATCATAATGGACTGTGCTTAATAGATAAAATGCCTGCGATAACAGCCGAAGACAAAGGAAAATGTCATTCATTCATTTAGCATTTAAAATTGTTGAATTTTATGTATAAAAAAATGGGGGATATTCGATTGTACGACCCCGAGTTTCAACAATTACATCATTGAAACTACATACTCGTATATATAAAGTTTTATCACAAAAAGGATTGAAATTATTTTTTTTATCAGTTAGGGATATTTGTTTTGGAAGTCATTGTCTAAAGAAAATTTAATCATTTAATTGTAAGTTAATAAAGCCTATGATGAACCGATATTTGGAACAGCTTCTGTTCATTCAAGGAAATGTGCATTCAATTAGTCGATAAAGTAAGTATATGAACACAATTTATAACTTTTTTAAATACACTTGCTCATGAGAAACTTCCAATTATTCAGGAGAAGGTTGCTATGGAACTTGCCAAACACTTAGTGGGTTGTAAATTCACTTTACGTAAAACTAATATCTGTGAATTGATTTACCACCATACAAAAAGTTTATTGTACCGAGATTGTGACTTATTTCTTTACTCTATGGTTTAAGCTAGGCATAAACGACAAGCATGCTTGTCGATCGGTTTGAAAGTGATTCACCACACATGGCAACCCAATCGTTCAAACTTCACGCAATGCACGAAGAAAAAAAATGTGGAAAAACGTGTCTGGATGAGAAAGTGGTTACATAAAAGAAAGGTTTTCATATCCTTTGCAGATTTTCAACTTTCATTGTAATTTTTAATTTTATTTTCAATTCTTCCGTCGAAGTGCACACTCTGACGACTTAACCGAAATGAGCAAATGGTTGAACAAAATGCCGTATACGACAAACGGTTCGGCAGATATTTCAGAAACCTTCGATCGGTTTGACAACGCCACAGAGGAGAAACCCGCCAACACAAACCAATCTCACAAACATGCATATCGTGTATGAAAACTTTTAATGCAAATAAATATTTAAATAAGTCTTAAATATAAAAAATTTTGTATAATAAGAAAAAAAAAACTGACAATTTGAATTGAAGGATGAAATGAAAAAAAAATCAAATATTTTTACAGAAAACATTGATATGTAACTAATTTCCTCTCATTTATATTAAACATTAAAATCCTGTACTTTATTTTATACTTCTTTGGTCATTGTGAAATTTAATGACAAAAAAAAATTTTTTTTGAAAAAAGAATTAGAAAAAAAATTGGAGAAATGTTGCGCGGTTTTGTAAATTGAAACTACAAACGTACCACCATGATAATCGAACAAATTGAAAAAGAGCTACATTTTAAGAGAATTTCAGATATGTAAGAACTGCTAAGGTTAAGAATTTAGCTTCACTTATTTTTAAATCGAACAAATCTTCGCTAATAACAGTTACTGCATTTATATGCCGTATTCGTCCGAGCGAACTAGCGCGACGGCGTATATACGCCAAGGTACAAGGGCGCACTTTTATCAGGTGATTTTTTCTATTTTAACTAATAATCTGATTAAAATTATAATTGACAAAATCTCTGACTGCCAGGGCTATCGGCTTTTACTTAGTTATAAAACCTGTTATTTATACAATTGAAACCAGAGCCCACCTATTATCTTGGTGCTACCTGATTGAAACAGCTGATTTAAGTTTGGCATGCGCTTCTGCGCCAAATAATTTCGCTTTACTAAAATCAATGGGTGCATTCATGCAACCCATCGGATATCCAACCGATCAGAATTCTCCGATTTTTTGTAACCAGCTGACTCCGCGGATGCTATTTCTTTCAGTGGAAATTTTCTACGCTGCCGTACTCAACACTTGGTACAGCAAATGAGCAAACAATACATATAGAGAGTTCAAATCGCGAAAATAGTGGTTTAATGAAATCACTGGTAATTCTTGTATGGGATCTACGTTTATGGAACACGCTGTGCATTGGGATCTAGCACTGAGCGATTTATAAATATCAACCAACCAACCATATTTTTGTAATGGCAACCGGCTTATGGTGAAGAAACTGATGAACAACGTAACCCTACGTCTCCACGGGCAATTTTTGATGGTATGTCATTGGCAATTTCAAGCAAATTGCCAATGGAGACTCCAAATTGCTTCAAGTTGGCAATTTATGTTATGAAATATGTTATGCCATAAATTGCCAACGTGCTGTGTTGCAATCAGTTGTCATTTTGTTTGTTTGACAGCAATTTTTCATTTTTTCGTGACGCTCACAGTGGAAGCATCGTCGGACATCTTCGTTTTACCGCATCTATTAAATTAATAAAAACGCTAAAATGAATGGAGACTGTGCATTTGCATTCTTTGTAATAAAGGATACACCCACAATTGCGGTTTTCTTATTTTTTCCTCTTCATCGTATAAACAAAAATTTTTTCAAGCGTGGGCACAGCGAACTAGATTGCTTGACGGCATTTTCAAAATGACAATGGCATAACATCGCAATGCCCACCATTAAAATATTGCCAACCATTGCAATCAAATTTGACAGATGTTATGCCATCAAAAATTGCCCGTGGAGACGTAGGGTAATCAAAGCAACAATTCTTAAAGGAAAGTACAATGCAGAAGACGTTTTGATACCACGCATCCCAATAATTCCGACCGACATGGCATTCGATTTTAAACGATTGCAATTTTGGGTGCGGCTCGCATTCGCAATGAAAATAAACAAATCAAAAGGGCAGTCATTGAGTGTTTGCGACATTAATCTAAAAAATCCATGCTTTTCGCATGTTACGTAGCCTGTCCCGTGCCAGAAAACCATCAGCTTTGTTTACGCGCCAAAAAAAGGTATCGTAAACCATTACAATAAACACCCGCATGGTTTAAAGTCGAACACATTTCAATGCATTTCTGCCGATAGAATTAGTTCATCTATACCAGAGAACACAGAGAAGCGGCACTTGAAATGTAAAAAAACCTGTTTGTTTATCGTTAATTGCTATATGGATAGGTTTGTTTATCATTCTGAAGAAAATTAGCCACATTACTACAGTTTTGCACAAGGGTAAGTGTGTGGAAAACAAAAGTCATTTCTCTGTATTCTCTGTTTATATGAAAAAATAAATGTAGCCCTGGCAACGCCGGGTAGAAAGTTAGTATTTATATACAAAAACAACAACTGTGATTTCTTGACCATTCTATATGATTTTAGCAAAACATTTGCATAAGATCATTTCTCTTGAAGTACTGAATTTTTAATTTTATTAGTTTCTACAAAATAATGATAAAATTGCACTTGGATAAATGCTTATTTTGGTTTATTTTTGTTTCCAAAACTAGAATAAGCAAACAAAAGCGACGAACAACAAAATAAGCAAACGTCAAAAACGAACAAAAAGAAGTGCAATAGCAGAGAACACAGAGAAGGGAACGTCTTTTACGCTGCCATCGTCCGTTGCGGACACATCACGATTTTAAGTGGATTCACCACGATTTTGAGTGGATTCGTGTACAACGGCCGTCTGCTTTATTTCGCTTTGCCGTTTGACGTTTAAGTTTCTTTTCTCTGTGTTCTCTGGCAATAGTTTCTTGCGATTACGTAATGGGTGTAACAAGAGTCGTTTCTCTGTACTCTCTGGTCATTCTCTACTATTTTGCTTCTTTAAGTGTGGTGAGTAGTTTTGAATTCTCTACTAGTAGAGATATTAGGCGTATTCGATTCGTATCTTGTATCGAGCTCGTTTCGAATTGTGGGAATAAAACAGCAAACAAGTAAGTGGTACATTTGGTAGCACTGTTTTACAAAAATAGAAAATCCCAGGGAAATTTTGATGGGTAATATTTAATCTCGGTTTTCAAGCAATTTTTAATTTGGAGGCACTGTATCGAGGTGAGAAAAACTCGTTCGTTTCATCCGAGTATAACTTACTCGATAACTTTTTCCATACAAAAGTCTGCCGTAGCCTCGATAGAGTAGCGAATCGAATACGCCTATTTTCTTTATTTTTTTGTACTTTTGTTGGCAAAACTTCTTTAAAACTATAAACAAACAAAAAAATTATAAATTAATATAGGAATTAACTAATAGTTTTAACAAATTTACCCTATTAGAATATAGAGTAGTGTACCTAATAAATCAGAAATTAAAAGTAAAAATTATTGCCCATATTGAATTTGGTACTTTTTGGAGCGAGAATAGTATTAAAATCTTAACAAACGACAACTCCAAAAAGTGATTTTTCCGAAACTCACCACTTTGTTTAAAATTGTTTTGTTTATGGTCGGTGGGGAAAAAATTCCCAGGTATACTATTGTGTTCTGTGTGTGTATAAGTAAGCGCAACCTAAGATACATTTCTCATTTTCTCTGATTGCTACCAACGGCCGTAGTGTTCATGGCAAGGGTTTCAAATATTGACGTTTTATAAGTTATACAAATGTAGTTTGAGCGTATTTATTACTTGGGAGTAAATGTAAGCTTCCTAAAATAAACCAGGTAGAAAAATTCTAAGCTTACTGCGTAAGGCAATGCTTTCAGTTCAGAGTTATCGTCAATTATCAATTTTTATCATACCATGCTTTTCACATATTTTAAATTATCAACCTTATTCTGAAAACAACGATTGACACGTAATTTTTCCTAGTTTTTACGACACTCAAAATGCAAGCTTATGATTTAGGAATTACCCTGTAGATAGAATTTTGTTTGTGAGCTTCTAAATACACAGTTAACAGGTTTTGGGTATGAGTGGCAGGTTTCAACATCACCAGTGAGTTATTTCATTTGTCAGAATAATGACAAACCATGTCTTTTTGCGAAATAATCGCATCATGCACATTGTAATTGTTTTAGATTTGCGCCCGAGTCCGAAAAACTATAAATACATTAAATAATTTGTGTAGCGGAGACATGCATTGGTAACCAAAACTGGTTTAATATTGCTTATAGGAAACTAAAAACGGCGTTTATGGTAAATGTATTATTATATTTAATTATTTCCAATGGCAACCCCGAGCGTTAGCGAACTCTACAGCTACGGCAGCTAACTTCCTTACAAATGTTCCAATTGCCAGTCAGTTGGTCGTTGTAACTGGATGAAATCATTCTTCTTGTGTGCGTGCTCCGTTGTAAAGTGTCGTAACTTTGTTTTGTTTACATTTTGCCTTTGTCAATTGCGTATGTGTTGATTGGAAAACTCAGCCGCACGTTGTCAGTTGTGAGTAGCAGGTTCAAGCCGCTCACTTTGTGCCCTTTTGTGTGATATGACAACGTTATTGATATTAATTTCGGGTGTTTGTTTATATTAGCTCCTGATTGATTGTGCTGACTGACTATTTAAGAAATCGGCGCAAACCAAACAAAATTACGGGCTTTTGTGTATATTCCGTTAATACGGAGAGGCATTTAAATTTCAATCAGTGAAAGTCGAACAGGCTATGTCAAAGCTGGGGCGGAACTTATTGGAATTAAGTCTTAAAGTATTTTCTGAAGATAAGGTGTTGGTTTATTTTGTGATATATTAAAAAATGAATTTTAAATAGAATGACTTTTGAAACAGTAGTCCTAACTTTTTGCATGTTTTGAAGTCGGAATCAAGGTGACATGTAACCCGGCAGTTGTAGACACAAGGTTTTAGGAACTGAGTTTAGCCGTCAGCACTTTGATCTTTAGATCCCTGATCTTCTAGAACTCAAACATTTTGATCTCTTGGAAAATCTTAACATTTCTTAAATTCCAACAAAGGACTTCGTTTGGCGGGGCTTGTAAT
Source organism: Clusia tigrina (assembly GCA_920105625.2). Taxonomy (NCBI): domain Eukaryota; kingdom Metazoa; phylum Arthropoda; class Insecta; order Diptera; family Clusiidae; genus Clusia; species Clusia tigrina. The sequence goes on along the minus strand of OV050031.1, from coordinate 34,829,476 downwards.
GAAAAAGTGATTGTGCATTGATAAATTGATGCTTTACGCTGTTCTAAACTATCACTGAAAACCTGAAGCAGTATTTCACCTTGGATAAGGACAATAATTAGGATATGAAAACACACTTTAGAACGTTGGCTAATTCTGTTTATAATTGTATTGGAAATAATTTTAAATGCTTCTATGTGGGATCAATGTTGAATTTTTCAAAATTTCATGTTTTCAAAACAGTTGCATCAAATTAAGCTTAGCATTGAGTTAGTGGATATATATTCGTATCCTTATTGTAGGATGATTGAGCTACAAACTTCATGGGCAATTTTTATTTGCTGCCTATTTCAATTTTGTTCTCACACAACAAGTATGTACGAGTATGTCTCAATATCCGATTTAGCGCGGCAGATCCTTTATGTGCCAGAATGCCAGAATATCTTACTGAAATTAATTTTAACTAACACAATATCTTATAATAGTGTATAAAAACTATTTCTAACCGTAAAAGTATAAAAAAATAATTCACGAATATTATTGTAATTGGTGGAAATTCTTATGATTTGTGCGGAAATATAAACGACTGTTTTACCATAGGCTCAAAGGTAAGAAATTTTACATTGTATATATTAAAATAATAAAATGTTTGCAGAAAAGCCAGGTGGTGTGCCGTTAAGGGGAAGGTGCGTGTAATGTTGCCAATTTTTGAAAAAAAGGTCATTGTGAACAAATGACTGCCTCATTGAATGCGTAAGCATAGATTAGATTAAAGATTTTGTGATGGCTCCCGAGGCGATATTGTTTGTTGGTGATACTGGCTTTCTTTACCTTTGGTAGGATTATTTATAATCTACTACTGCTTTCCCCTTCCCCTGTACTGTTCTGAAGAAACCAACATTAGCCGTAAATACATGCTCGACCCACATTAAATCCGCTCTGTGTTGTGTCATCATTCAACCCCCACGAGTTCACAGTGTATCAGTGCGAGCATTTCAAAGGACACTTTATATATGTACTTGATATATGTAAGTATGAATGTTTATGAGGTTGACGTGGGCTATGATTGACACTGTCTGTATTTCTGACGATATCCTTGTTTACATATTTCTTGCCATATAAATGGTGCACGAACGAGATAAATGTTTGGATTTTGGATTCACTAAGTTTTTGGGTGGTTCTCTATTAAATAAGATGACAGATGTCTCCGCTAGTCTTATGGCAAACTCTTCAATGAACTGATCAAAAATATTGGAATGATTCTTATTACAATTACTGCGGGCAGTCTCGGTCGCAGTCCATACCTAACACTCCTTGAGCCTCACTATGACACGAGTTTGATTTATGTGTATTGAACAATCGTGATATGCATAGAAAAAATCTGGCATTTATTTTTTTCCAGAGACAAGCTGAAGAGGGCATTAGTGTAGGTCGCACTGTCGTCAAAGATATATATTAAGCGATCTAATAAGATGCACTGGAAGCTATGTATATCATATGTCCCTCAATTGGCAACTGAAAAATTTCCTATTATTGAAAGTGCACAAGTAAACTATTTGTCCAACTGCAGACAAGCTCCCTATTTGCAAGAAATTCTTAATTGTATATAAGTAACATCAATTGATATTTATAATGAAAATTTGCCAAGGCGAAATACCGAAAATGAAATTCGCCAACACAAGAGGTTCATAATCGGCACTCAAGTCAGAACAATAGATTTCCTTGGTAGTGATGTTCATTAACAGCACTCAAGTCAGAACAAAAGATTTCCTTGGTAATGATGTTCATTAACAGCCTTGTATTTCATATGTACATGCATATATGCTTCCGAGTTATTTGCTCATGTTTTAACTGTCCGTATGTTGACAATTTATCCTAATTTACCACGTTTCGTTGCGTGCTGCACCCAATTTCCATACTGTCCTACTCCACTCCCCACCATTGGTTGCTGGTCTGCTCATTACTGACTAATTTTGTTTGTAATATGTTTAACTGCGGCAAATATAGAGGAGAATGCAATTCTTTTTACCGACATTTTACGCTTGGCATTACCAATTAATTTAATCGCATCTTTTGCAGCTTTGTTCAGGGGTTATATGAAAACTCAACTCAACTTAATGTACTGCATCAGACGCTTAGACAGGACAGAGGCACACTGCCCATATGCATTCGCCACGATTTATCTGCTGCACACTCCTGCTGGCAGTGGTGGCGGTGGTGGTACGTTGATAATGACGATGACGATGACGATGACGGTGGCTCATAAATATTGCATTTACGCACTTAATGTCACTTGGATATGCCAAAGTGAGCCACGGATGTAATTAACGAGCGAACGTTTAAAATTTCACTCACGGGTGCTTTTGCCGGGTAGGGTAGGACAGCTGTAATTCAATACCTGAGTCGCCGACAGAGACATTGCCTACCTGAAGTGATGCGATGCATTGCGATGTCTGTCTGTCTGTCTGTCTGTGTGTATGTGTGTCTGGTCGTCTCTATGGCTGTTGTTGGATGTGCTCTTGTGGCTTACTTCCATAAAGTTATTTTCGTGGTTGCTGCAGTGATGCTGCAACACAGTAGGAATAGTGGAAGCTTCTATGCTGAGATGGTTTTGCGAGGCGTACAAAATTAAGGACCTCCATGGTTGGTTGATGGCATTAAGTCACAAGGACACAGTACTCGAGTCACACGCACAAGGCCAGTAAATTAATACATGCTGTGCTGAGCAGTATTAAGGCACGCGTCGCCAATTCTCTTGTAATTTGCCTTTATTTGACAGCTTCCACTAGCATCTCCGTATTGGAGGGGTGAGAAATAAATTAAATTGTTTTGTTCGCTGACTGCATTATGTAATTGAAGCGAGGGGCAATTGGTATCTAAGTACTTTAATCTTTGCCCAGCAATGATTCCTACTCGAATTTAAGTTAATGGCTACCGCTGCACAGCCGATAAATAAGTACTGCGCCACTTTTGTTAAAACCCGGTGAAACTCCCTCTCCGCATACATATTTATATGTAATGTGTTATTGATTTGACTCATACTGCACTATAATTGAGGATAATAACAAAGTCACCGGCACAAATATCAAATTATTTCTATTTTGAATTGTTTCTGGTAAATGCTTATGCATATTTACGAAGAGCAGTTCAAATTACGGCCACACTGAATGTAAGTAATAATTAATAGAACCATGTATTTCAATTTTGGTTTGAAAATCAAAGGTCATTTTCAAATGTTGGGTGGGTGATTGGCACAGATTTCAGATTTCGTGGCAGACACTAACTGTGATCTGTGAAACTGTTCTGATATCATTCAAAATGTGAGCGGTAAGGATTATGTTTTAAATTAGACCCAAGTGCGATGAATGGGAGTGGACATTCTCTTATATTCATACTATAGAAGCTCCTGGTATTTCATCTCTTGCTGACTTCCCATGCTGTTATTAAGAGTAAGAGAGAGAGAGAGAGAGGAGAGAGCTATTGTGAATTTTCTTTGTGGAGTAGTTCTTTTAGTCTGTGTATTCTAGTTACAATGTTTCATTTAAATTTCAGGCTCTGGAACTCGCAGTACAACTTCCAATATTAGTTATAGGAAAAACTTACGTGGCGTATTCGCTTTTCTAGTGAACATCCCCATTAAACCACCGATAATTTGACATTTTCTTCCTTTTCCTGTCAATACCAATGAAAGGTTGTGGGAGTTTATATAGGGAGATGTCATTATTATTACTGAATAAACCAAGCCCACAGAATTTCAATCGATTGCGTCATTTATACCTGCCACGCTCTTATCAGTTGATGGTTTGATTTGAGATGGTTCCCATTGCTTTTCGTTGTTTTTTTAATGCTTGCTTATATGATATTAAGATAAATTGAGATCAGAATAGTGTACCCGGCTTATCCCGAACTAACTACTTCTTTGTCGTAATTGAAGAAGTTTGCAATTCACCACCTTTTCATAGAACTCCCTTAAATTCAAACAATTTTTTAGCTTCAAAAGCTGCAAGGTTTTGTTGTAATTTACAAAATATCATCTCTACTTGAATAGTACTTAGCAGAAATATAAATAACTCGGACATCGCAGGGGGTGTAGGCAACTTTTGACGAAATGTCCATTTAATTCGATAGCAGTTTGACAATGTTGGTGGAAGGCGGTCAGGCGTAGTTATTGATTTTTATGCACTGCCTGCTGTCACGCATAATAATTTATTCTTCGAAAATCGCGGGCTCAGAAAATAACGCCTGCTAGAGGCCGGCCTTCTTTGGCCGTAGTATAAGCGACTTTCAATCCGTCCCATTTACAATACCTCGTCCCGACATGCTCGAGTGCGTTGTAGTTTTCTTGTCACTTTCAGAAACAATTCTTAAATTTAGAACCGAAGGCATATTAATAATACCATTGTCTATTCCTGGCGTGATTCTATTTTCATTAGGTTGTTGTTCCTTGCTTTGCTTCCATTGCGTGTAACTTGTCCAATTTAAAACTGCTGTGCTTGACATTTTGTGTTGGATTTGCAAGTGACATTGATGAAGTGATTTTCAGATATCGTTTTTAAAACGGGCACTTTAAAAATAAGTTCATTTTTAATGGTAACGCAGTGCTACTAAAAAATAATATACTGAGTACAGTGCGCTATAAAGAAATTTGTTGCATTGTACGGTCTGTGCTTAGTACGGAAAAGGTCACTCATGTATCCATAACGACTTAAGGGCAACATAGTCGACAACAAAATATGCGGAAGCACACACTTGTTAGATAAATAATATAGAAAAATAAAACTTAATGTGGGCAACTCGAAAGCCAAACAAAAACGTATGTAGAACAGAAATTACTCAGGCGGCCATGAGAATCTCCCATCCCAACTCAATCAAAACAAAATGCTTGCATAGATGTTTCAAATTCCTTGGTTTAGTCTTATTTGATTGCGTTCGATAAATTTCAAACAAAGTTTCATAAAGGCGATAGATAAAAAGTAGATAGACTAACAATACTAATTGCATTATATCTCCGACAGTTGTCCTCACTGAGAAGAACAAAATAATATTTAACTTTATGCTAAGAATGCTATTTAAGTTTATGCTATTTAAGTTTATGCTAAGAACTAAATGGTACATTTCTGGCAGTGGTATATACAAAAATTGTTTACCTAATTTCGGAACCATTGACCTGGCAAAAAGGTTGCAGCCCTATTTTACCTTCTCATCCGATACATTCCCAGCTATGTCAATGTTTATATTTTAAGTTGCTCATTCGCTATGCATTTCTGTGCCGCACACTGTAGTTTTCAATAGTGACGGAGGATAATCCAGTGTTCTTGGTCTACCTACGTTTCATCTTTGGAAACGCAAGAAGGCTCCATCGTTAGAGACGCACCGCTAGTAGAGTGACAGAATGGTGAACATAAATCAATGTCATTATTACAGCGTTCATTTACACGGTCCATGATTTTGCGTAGTTCGTAGCAGATTTGACTGGATTTCGGTCCGAGGCCGAGTGGATTTTCTTGTATTTGTCGCTGAGATTTGGCATTGTTATTTTTTTTTAGTACGAGTTCACATTGTCAACGGTTTGGAGCTTATGAGCATGGGTGACGAGGGTTTCGAACCTATTTGCAGCTGTCAGCTCAATTTTTCTAACTCCCCCAAAAAACGTTTGGAAAATAAAACTGTCTTAAACGCAAATGACTCAGTTTAAATTCTAAATATTCATTTCAATTGACAATTTGGCGCTTTTTCACTGTTATTGATTATCTTTGTGTCGCAAAGATAGCCACACTTTTGGGAGTTCTGATTCATCAATTGCTCTTCCAAACAATTCACATTGTCATTGCCATTTATCCATACTCTTATCTACGTAATGAGTATGAATTGCCGTTGCATTGCATTCCCTCATATATACTCGTACATATATAAATTAAGGTGGGTTTTTAAATACTGGAGGAATATTCCATGATGAGGATTTGGGGAATCCAACTAGCCTTGCAGATCCTTCACAAAAATTGAAGTCGAATGGTGCTGTTTTTAAGAGTTTCCACAAAAGTGCTTCTTGTTTTTACTCCTTTAGCACAAGCTTTTATTTCTCTCGGCTTATGCTGATAGCGTCGCGGCTGTTCGAAATTTCAAGTGTCTTTTACATAAGCCATCACCATTTGCAGTTATCTATGGTCTACATTGTAAAGTGGGGTTGTTTTGATTCAATTCTAAGTTTGACCCAAATGATTGGCTTTCGGTGTATCTGTGATGATATATTTCAGAATTTTGGCCGTTTTGAATGCATTGATCTTGATGTTATGTGAAAGCAAGCAGTGTCTTCGAACAGTTAATTCCGAGTTTACTATCATATTGATCGAGACCGCTAGTCTCTTCTTCTGAGTGAAGTTTTGTACAACTTTGAAGTATGGTTACTATATGAATTTTATTTAATTTATATATTTCTGACATCGACATATGTGGCATTCAATCCTATCGTGGATTGTATACAAACATTTATTTGACAGTATATCTACATACAGTAGTTGTATTGCAAGGCTGAATTTTCCCAGTTAATTAATTTCTTAATATTCACTCCATTCTTGTTTGCTCGCTATTTTATTCAAGTTATTTTGTTCAAGTGTCAATAGTAATTTGCCTTAAAGCATCCTAACTTGGCTTTAATAGACTCTATCATCATGTTTTCGAGTGAATGGTTTTGAAACTGGTTGCTGACAACAATCTGTGCTTGTCTAAGAAATTAACAAGTACAAGCGGTTGACTTTTATGATTCTGAATGTCGTAAATATGTACCCAGGACAGCCGGCAAGAGGATGGGTAGGCACCGGAGCCGACAGCGTTGTTTTAAGCAAACACAATTGACACGTTTATCTTGGCATAAAATGTAATCCATGCAAAATTTACCCTGCTTTGAGACTCAATTGTCCACCATTGCAGTGGTTTTACTATTAATACGAGATATTCATTATCATAAAATTTTACCTATTTTAGCAATCGAGTCTATGCGGTATTTCCGTTTGTCTTTATAAGTCTCTAATTATGCAAACTTAAGTTAACATAACATACTAGTAGTAACGGATACTGGATCAGTAAATAATTAACATACAAGTATGGCTGAGGAGTCGGAGTCGAGGAGTTTTTACTTTTTGGTTAGTCGGAGTCGGTATAATTTGATAATACTCGTATATATACATATACATATACAAATGCATATACATATACATATACATATACATATACATATACATATATATATATATATATATATATATATATATATATATATATATATATATATATATATATATATATATATCGCTGATCCGAGTGACAGTCTTCATTTGTTTCTTCAAACTCATAACAGGATCCCGAAGATGTGGAATTTGCTTTTGATAATTTGATATTTAGATGAGCAGAAGACTATAAAATATTCTATACTATATGTTTCGGGATGGCTTCAATTTGCAAGTTGATTTTAGAGTAATTATTAATTTTTCTTTATTAAACATTTTTTTGCAACGGATTGGATTGATTGTCTTACATGAATTAAGTTTAGGTAATCACCTCATTGCTTAATAGAGTGATGTTATCTTAAGTTAAGTTTGGATAATTAGATCTAATATTAAAGCCGTGGCAATTTAAATCAAAATATAATGATACTTCTTGTAACTTTTGTTGAACCTGAAGAAGAGTTCGGTGATTTAATGGATTTGGTATTTATTGTAATATTTTTAAAGGCAAGTCTGAGTACATGATTAAATGATCTGATTCTTTCAATCAAATATTAATTTTTGTTTTTTTCAACTTCATATTAAATAATTTCAATATTTTTCAAATAGTTGTCAATTTATTAAATAAAAAATCATTTTGGGGAATCTTTTTTACAAAATGCCTCCGATTTGAGTGGGCTGCCCACCCTAAAAGTTATCAAATTATTTATATAATTTAAAAACCTGTTTATTTTGCGTGAAACCAAGGCGTGAACGGATCTGTGTTGCAAACAGCATTTTATATATCTGCTTATTAACACTTCACAATTTATTATCAGTAACTCTCTCAGTATCTCTTAATTGAAGTTCCGACTTCCCTACGCTATGCTCAGAAACAATTTGCTTATATTCAATTAAAAAACATGTTTTTAATGAGGTACAGCATTTCAGATGCACACGAACTGAGTTATTCATATTGATACATCACAGATCTAAAAGAAGTCCGTAGTCGTCCAATATTGTTTGTTTCTCAGTTTTGCTTGTATTGATTGGTTTGCTTTTTTGTTAGAATTGCAAATTGTTAATTGCAAAATGGCTAATAAAGCGCCGGTAGGAAGGTAATTTTGGTGTTGCCTTTGTATTGAAATACTCGTACATGTGGAATCGTAGACATCGAATTTGTTTCCGTTAGATTAAAATGTGGTTAAAAACATGATAAAAAACCATCAGCTTTCTTATGCCAGCTAAGAACTAAACATAAATAAGTCGACTACAAATAAAACGTACAGCAGCCGTTTTTTTTTGAGCGTTTCATGTAATTGTTCATGAGCTGTGTCTAATCCCATTACCTGAAATGACACCGTGTGTGGCGCTGAAGTCTAAACTCCGGAAAGAACGAAATTATCGCCAGTCACGGTGGTTGGACAGAACCACATTCCGCAAGTATTTCACGTTTGACACATCATTCCGAGGTCCATTAATTTAATGAACACGTTTGCAGAAACGCACTTTGGATGTGGCGCTGGCCAGTTCAAATATCCAAGGTGTGCAGGTGCCATGGGCGGTTCGGAAGTGCTTATTTACAATTATAAAGGCAAATAACACGCACATATGCACGAGTTGCGTGAGGACTCATACAGTGGAACACGAAAAAGTAATAGGCCAATCAGAATAAAATCTGGAATTAGTCTCAGAGCAACCACTCAACACTCAATATATTACTCTGTGTTCCGATTCCAATGAGCAGTCATATTACAATCATATGATAGGATGTCAGGAAATAAACGTATGTTTTAGCACCATATCGTGATAATGAGTTCATTGAATGAAATGTGATACTTTTTTTCTGGGAAGGCACAGAATAATTCTTAAGACTATTCTTATATCACTCTATTCAATATACCGGTATTTCGAGTATTACATATTTTGACTTAATTTTCTGCCCCAATGTATATAAATGAAGATGAAGGCACTTATAACATATAAAAGTTAATGAAAAAGTCGGGTTATACCGCCAACGATATAAGGTAAAACAAACAAAGTGTATAATGCAGTCTGCCAAGGATTACATATATGATAATGGGCGTGGTATTCCAGTTACAAAGAGCATAAATATGTATACATATTATGCGCTAGTATGACAAGATTATTTTTTGGATTGTCAGATTATGTTGATAAATCTTATATAACCCCTTTTATGACTTCATTTATGAATATCTATAAATTATAAACGTGGCTCTTTAGTTATCCTAGTACCGATCGAATGCACATTACTGGCGAATCTTTTCATTATGCATATCATCAACAGAAGCTTAGCTGAGGCGATTTTGAATAAGTTCTATATTTGAGATGAGAGAGTTTTCTTTATATATGAGGTTATCTGGTTAATATACACATCAAGTGATAAACCTTGTTTAACGCTTAAATTATGAATTGTGGATGTGGACCAAATACGTCCTCATTAGTTTGGAGGCTAATATGACCTATATGTGTGTTACCATCTAGGCATCACCTGAACCGAAGCTGTGGTCAGTTTAAATTATTTGTCGGCAGTTACATATTTGGGTGGCAGGTTGGTCCTTTCTCCATTTGTGTTCATATAGCAATATGGTTCTATCTTAAGGACCAGGCTATGCTTTTACAACGTTTTATGAAGTGTGGAAAAAGTTAGTTTGTCATGGGCGGACAAACGGATTGACTCGTATCTATGTTCATAACATGTTTTTGGGGTGTTACAAACACAGCTCAACCCCACAATTTGTACACTTTTTTTTCTAGTGAGGCCATTGAATAAAAAGTGTAGGTTGACATTATTTATTCGATGTTTTCCAAGAGTGCGACTGTGTGAATAAAGGAGTCAACGAGTTAGCGAGGGAAACTATTTATTCCTTTATTATTATCTACTAATACATGGAGTATAACTGAGAAACTTCGCTAATGAATTTAGGTTGAACAGATTGCGTGGAATTGATGTTGACAGTCCAAAACACATGAAATGAAAACACATCTTATATGAATGTCCGCCGAATAGTAGAATGAAACCCAACCAATCAGAAGTGGTAGCACAATAGATCTAGGTCGCGTTGGGCGTAAGGACTCTAGTAATAATAATTATATAAGATGCACTAAATTTTTTTCAAATAATCAGTAAATTCTTCACACTTGATGAAGTTTTAACTGAACTTCCATTCCAAGTGTAGAGCAGCGGAGATGGATGTCGTGTATATATGTCGTGATACCTACGCCATTCCGAAAATTTATGTGTTTGTGATTTCTTCTTTGCACCACGGCTTTGTTAGACAATTTCAGGCGTATTTAATGCTTTTATATAAATTTTTTAGAAACTACTCCAGAACATATTCTGTTTATGCGTTGTGGTAATTTTTGTATTTTCTATGAATTTCCTGGCTATGTTGCTGCAGTTAATTTTATAAATATGAGCATTTATAATTGGTAATAATTTCCATTTTATTGCACACACGCCCACAGCATGTCGCGCCTATCAAAACACACACGCCGTAAACTGTTCGCCACCACCTGCATGCACATGTTCCAAAGAGCAATGCAGGCGTTCCACAAAGCAGACTGAACTCTTAACTAGGAACTAATAAAACGTATGTAAATTTTTTTGATGTGTATTTTATATGACTTTTTATAACGAGAAGAGACTCGCCTAATTAAGCCGCCGACTGGTTTAGGAGTTATTTGTCTATTTTTTAATTTTTCATGCAGTACACTTACTTGCAGGGTTCTGTGGATTTGGGCAGATGTAAGTAATATTGATGATGAGGGGGCTCAATTATAGGAAGGAGCATGCTTTCTTGTTTCACTTTTGGTGTGTAGTACCGGAGTGAAGAGCTAGTGTCCGTATTCTGTGATAATGCTCATCATCTCATATATTTCCTATAAGAATTGTAATCAATGTCTTCGAAGAGTTCATATTTTTAATGCGGTATCCAATTGGCGCTTGTGGATATAATAAGAACGCTTCTTTTGTCACGCCGTCCAATTTTATAATTGCTATTTGAAGCATTATGTGAAGTCCATTACAAGTTGTGTTGGTGTGTATTCCATTTGAACAGATATGAGCCATGGCAATACCTTTAATGAGGGCAATATATACCTTTGTAATCCTCGGCACGACCGACTGTTTAAATGGATTGACCGATGAATATTTTGCTAAGTATACATACGTTGACAAAACTAAGAAGACCCCAACTACAACAAACGAATTTGGGTTCGGGCAATAAAATGAATGATTCATTTTGAATTAGTCAATTGGCGAAATATTTCAATATTGAATGTGAAGCATCATTCGAAAGACTTCGTATTATATTGGTAAGAGAAGTTCATGTTTTAATTATTACGAACAATTCGCTATATGGACATAGGCAGGAAGTGAGGCATAGGCAGGAAGTGAGTGTGCTAGGAGCATGTGAGAGAAGATTCTTAAGACAGGTGCTCTTTTCGGTCAAAAAATACACTCTTCCTTCCTGCATATGTTTCATGCAAAAAACATGAATAAAATCATGTCCTTCCTTTTGCACAAAGACTGATTACAATTTTTTCAATAACATTTGATTGAGTGGATTTGCGCGAACAAATTTATACAAGCGTGTTTCTATTGAAATGAAATATTTGCCTTGTGGCATTTTCTAGGATATATATAATGGAGTTTGTTCCTTCCAATCAAGCATTTCATGTCCCTTAAAGACAAATTGCTATTGCTGACGATATATATTCGAAACGTAAGTGGCAGCCATTTGTGCCAATATACGAGGGGTACTATTTATATTTCGGGAATAGCAAATAATAACAAACATTTTTAGATGAAAATGGCTTTAATGTTTTTCAAAATATTCCCCTTGATGATCAATACATTTTTGCATTCGTTCAAATTTGTCATAGCAGTTTTTCCATTCCTCTTGAGACACCTCCAAAACATGGTTTTTGAATGCTTCAACTGCTTCTTCGGCGCTCGTAAATCGTTGACCACGCAATTTACCTTTGATATTCGGGAACAAGAAGAAGTAATTGGGTGCCAAATCAGGACTGTACGGAGCAGTCAATTCGATGGTTTGACTGCTCAAAAATTCACCTGTTTGACGAGCTGAGTGATTTTTATGATGGAGAATGATTCGTCTTTGGCGGTTGGTTTTACGAATTTTCTCCGAAGACTTCCGGCCAACAAATGGTCGTGTACCACTCAGAATTGACCGTCCTACGTTGCTGAAGCGGAACAGTGGCCACATGACCCATTCGGCCGAAGAAACAGGCGACCATTTGGTTGGCTGTGCTTCTTCCACGAACAACTTTTGTTGGATTTATCTCGTCTTGGAATACCCACACGGTCGATTGTTGTTTTGTTTCCCGCTCAAACGCATATATCGATGATTCGTCACTTGTCACGATTTTATACACGTCTTTTGAAGCACCACGGTCGGAACCTTTTAATCATTTCCTTCGTCGGCGACCGAACTACGACCACGATTAAATTCACTATACCAGCGATATACTGTGGTTTTTGATGGCGCTTTATCGCCATACAAATAACTGAGTTCATCGACACATTCTTGTTGAGATAATCCACGATGAAAAGTTGTGAAAAATAATTCAACGAAAACCTTCTCTTGAAATTTCCATTTTTTGGCCAAATTGATTTTCTTAACTCACTCTAAACAAAACAAATAGCACTTGTACATCAACACGTTGTGAGTACGTTTATGCTAAAAAACGTCAAACTTTATTATGGTGTTGCCAGATTTTAGCTATTGACATTAGTGTTGCCAGTTCCCGAAATATAAATAGTACCCCTCGTATTTATTCGTGTCTATCATATTTTATGGTATGTTGTCGGAGTAATAATTTTGGAAACTAGAAATTGGTATGGCTGGCAGAGTTGAAATGTGAACGTCTTTCAAAAACTTTCTTCAGGAATAAAACACAAAACGTTTTTCTCGTGTCCATTTCAAGGGGTTTCCAAAAAGTTTAACTAAATATTTTAATGGTAGTGGTATTAGGAGGTAAATCTTTATATATATAATTGTGACAGTGGTTTATATAAACTTAAATAATGTGGATTAGAACCATTTTTCCGTTTCTTTCGAACGCTCATTTAGTGCCTTAAATACAATCACACAGTAAGAATTCTAACATGTTCTACAAATTATTAGTTCAGGCTCCTGTACCTGTTATCGGAAGTCTCAGAATGGACTGTAAGTCATTTATATATATTTTTCTGATTAACGATGGTCTTCTGGCAGGGTGTGTTTAAAAATTTAGGTTATTTCCTAAAATAAAAGAGTTGAAAATTCCCCACAAAGCTTTAAACAAAGTTACACAAAAAATGTACTTGGTTTTCAGGTTATCTACAAATACTCCACTTATAATTAGATAGATGTTATGCTTATATTAGAAACCCATCTATCTGAAGAAAACAATTTCTCGATGCAAGGATACTCATTTTATGACACTAAACACCCTAAGAACAAGTCATGGGGCCGAACAGCTATTCTAATAAAAACAAAATAGAACACTATATTCTTGAAAACTATTGTAAAGAATACTTACACACAACTTCAATAAACATCTGGATTTTCACAGTCGACTTAATTGTGTCAATAGTGTACTGTCTCCCGAAATTTAGCGTAACAGAAAACTAATTCTGATTATGATGTTGACTGATGTTGACTGATTACTTTGACACATTGGGTACAAAGTTAATAGTTGCAGAAGACTACAATGTAAAACATACCTTCTGGGATTCAAGACTCATAACCAAAGGAAACTCACTCTGGTCAGCAATATAAACAAATTACCTGGACGTTGCATCCCATGCAACCTACTTATTGGCCCACTGATCCTCGTAATATCCCATATCGGATTGATTTTGGTGGCACAAAAAATATCAGAAGGCCTCAGATTAAAGTCGAAACTTCTTACGATCTTTCTTCAGATCACTCACCTTCAATTATCACACTCGATTTTAGCCGCAAGAAAATAGATCTACCCCAAAGCCTAATAAATACCAACACAAACTAGTTGAAATATCGGAATTACATCAGTTCACATATACAACTTCACATACCCTTAAGAATCCATAAAAATATAGACTCTGCAGTTACATCATTCACAACATTGGTAATTCGAGCGCCTGACATTTCTACACCTACTCTCAAACCTAAGGATTTTTCAATAAAAACACCCTATAGAATCATCGAGCTGGTGGCTGAAAAAATACGATTAAGAAGAGAATGGCAAACCCATCCATTTGCAAAACTTAAACAACTATTTGTAGATTTCCCTCGAAGGCAACACAAGACACTTCAAGATTACGCTGAGCATGATCTTCAGCAGAACCTTATGAGTCTCAGTAACACAAAGGCTTCTGATTCCTCAATATGGAAGGCCACCCGAAATCTAAAAAACCTGATCGCTCTGGATGCGGCCATAGAACATTGCTCAAAATTGTCACAGAAATTCGGAAAACATTTGAAAATAAAAAATTTTGTTCAGCATGCCTAGATGGTGCCCAAGCCTTAGACATGGTATGATGGCTTCTTGTACAAAATCCATTTTACTAACAAATATTCATGAACTGTTTAAAAACGATTTAAAAATAGAAAGTTCACTATGAAACACAAAAACTTTCAGTCCACTGAATACTCTATCACAGCTGGTTTACTTTAGGGACACACGGTGACTAACATCAACATTTGCAGATGACAGCAATTCTACGCTCTCACGCTGAGTGGAGACATGGCTAGCAAGATGGATAATCAAAATAAAAGTACCCAAACTACAATTAGTTTAAGAAGAGTCTCTTTCCCCTCTGTAACTCTCAACGACCACACCATTCCACAAAAAGAAAATGTTAACTATCTCGGTTTTAATCTTGATAGAAGGTTGACCTGGAAGACACACATTGAGGCAAAGATAACTCAGGTAAAGCTAAATGCAGCTAAACTGCATTGGCTTCTAAACAGATGTTCAAGTGTCACCCTGGACAACCAAGTTTTAATATACAAAGCAGTTCTTAAGACTATCTGGGCGTATGGCATGCAAATGTGTGGCACTGCATCACCCTCTAATATATATAGAAGCTTCAAAGGGTGCAATCTACAATATTGAGAAGAATTACAGTGGCTAATTGTTGTTAGTTTCTAAGTATCTAGAAAGATTCAATAAATGGAATATGAAAAAAAAACTACAGGATCCACATTCAATATCACAATTATATCTCTTTTGGATCTTGAAATATGCGTTCCCCCTGTTCATCGGCTGGTTTAAAGAACTGTGGTCAATAAGTGAATTTTGATGATATTGAACAGATAAAATATGCGAATGTCAAGTTCGACTGCATATCATATTTCAGCCAAATACCTCTCTTGAATCTTCAGATGTGCTCTTTACAATTATATTAGCGCATGGGAAGTGGCGATTCGAAATGCAGGCAACATTCCAGTCCATCTATATATTGATGTTACTTCTTTCCATATATATTATCAGTTCAGTATTTCTTTTCGTTCCTGTGCTATGCTCTTTACAAGAAGTGAGGCCAGAAAGTCGGGCACTGTCAATGGATTTATAAAGCGAGACTGATCAACAACATATATTTGTGTGTCCTTACCAGAAATACCTAGTTACGTTACAAACATTTGCGTAATGCCAATATACAGTAGAATGTGTGTGTGGTGTATACAAGGAACCATATGAATATATACATCTGTATATTTATATTTGCTTTGCTGTGGCGATGGCTCATAAATAATTCGTAAGGAAAACAATTGGGCAAAGCACTGAAAACATTTGGCTTGACCAGTGCTCCTTGCATTTTTTATACTTTTATGCGGTGGGTAAGATAGAACATTTATATTGACCCTTGCAGGACAACAACTTATTTGACAGCTGTGCCCGTGCACGGAGGTAGTTGGAGGATGCAGTTTGGTATGTATAACTTTTTTTTGTAGTTACATCGTTTATTCTAGGAGATATTTTCAGAATTATCTGGAACGAAATCCACTTTAATATAATTCCATATCTCATACTTCACAAGGGAAGAGTGTATTACTTTGGCAAGAGTTCGTCTGGGGAGGACGATATTTAGCACTAGGCATTATTTTACTAATATGGACACAATTCAATGCTCTGAATGCGCTACAACTTAAACAGTTTCGCACATCATGCTTGACTGCCCCATTTAAAAAATGGATAAATCCGGAATAATATTTGACTGCAGAGAGAAAGACACCATAATATTAATCAAAGAAGCCTTAAGGAAACATGACCTACTTAATTTAATATAAACAATTTTTATAAAACAGGTGAAATGACCTCGTTGTCCTACACCATCCAATATTTTATAAATTTATTTGTAAAGTATGTTGCAATACATAAATAAATAAATAATTCCATATCTCATGTAATACAATGAGTTCGATTTTTCCTTAAGTATGTATTGAGATATATGAAATTTCAGTCATTGTAGTCCAACTAGGAACTGAATGACTTGCATAAATTGTTCCTCATCTTGTTTCGCTTGTTTTACTTGTAACGGTTTTATCGATTATAACGTGCCGGTTCTTGCGAGCAACTTGGGTGTTTCTTAAAGGTATAAATAGATTGCAATATAAAACCTTTTGAGCTTAAGTACATGTCCACAACGATGGTTTCAATGACATATTATCAGAGATTCCATTTAGCAACAAAATACCAAAAACCCGAGAGCAATATTTAATTCACTTTTGTGTATTGTATGGAAGAAGGACTTTTGGGAGGCGCTGCATAACTGCGCCTAAAACCGTGTGCAACCATTGAAAGCGTAAACGCAAAACTTTCCAAACTAAAACACAAGGAAATTACCCGCCCATTTATAAAGCGGTGCTAAAGCGCATAATAGCTTGGATAGATTGCGCACATTGCATTGGAAATTATTCATGCTGAAATTGCCGTAATGAAGACAATGCGCTGGCACGACTGCAAAAGTGGAAAATCCTGTCTGACAGCATTAAAAAATAAAATAAAAGGGAAAGAAAACAAAAAGCTGCAAATAGCAACAGCAAACATCAAGCGTCAGCTCACCCAGCCGGAGTGGTGTGCAATAGAGAGCAGCAGTTTTCTTCCATATGGCAATGCACAACTGCATCCTTCCGCTTGGCAGTTTCGCAGCAGAGGCTGATGCGGTGAAATTGCATTTGCAGAGACAGTTTCACAAAGTTTTTGTATTGAAACACATGCGGGCTAGTTGGACTGAAAAATCATTCCAAAGGGTGATATAAGGATACACAAAAATTGGATATATCGTTATGGACAGCTAAAGCAATTAGAAAGATAGTTAGAACAGTGAGTTCGAGAACATATTGCATCACAAAGAGTGCCCAAAAACAAGATTTTTTCTGTAAAAAAATAAATCTGCTTAAAGTTTTGTGACAGGAAAAACTGCATCCTGAAAGTTATGATATGAAGAAACAAGAAATAAAACTAGAAACGAGGAATACTACCGTGCTATGCTGCGGATAATACAACAACTGAGAAGGGTAACAACAGTAACAACAGTGAAAACAAATTGAAAGAAACCCGTATACTATTATACGAGACCTTATTTTTCTTTTCTTAGAAAATGAATTTATGAGGTTTTATTAGGACATTCATGAATATTCGATTGTTCAATATGAATAAAATGACACCAACCGCTTTGCAGATTATCGAAATTTTCTATTTTCTAGTTTAAGAAAATGAACCATTTCATGTAGGATAACGTTAAAATATCTGAGGGGAACACATTCAAATCTATTAGCATTCTTTGGGTCTAAAAGAAAAAGACTGAAATAAAAAAATTAAATAAATATTCAGAATATTGTGGGCGCCCTGAGAGAACCTCGTACTAAAGCCAATTAAATGCTCAATCAGTTTGAAGTGCAATCGTTTCATTTTCATTGAAAATGTGGATAAACGCGATAAGTGACTGGATTAAGCGGGTCGATATTCAGAATGCATCAGTAAAAAGTGTGAAAATTTTGAGATCTATAGACATTTCATTGAGTACACAAGTATGGAAGTATGCATTTCCTCAATTAAAAATACAAATACATACGGAAATCCACAATGAAATCAATTATCTCTTCTTATAATCGTAAACTATACAACCACGATAAAAAGGTGAAGACCCTTCGGAGACGCGTGGCGCCATCTTCGTGTTTCATATATTTATATAAACACATTTTGACACTAGTCTTTTCTATAGGAAGATAGCGGCTATGAGAGACGCCTTCATGGCATCTGTGTCCGTCGAAAAGTGTCGCTTCTACCGAGTCTTCTTTTTCGTATGATTTTCCCTTTACGGCCTGCAATGATATAGATGTGTGACAGAGAGGGATTAAAATATTGTGTAAATTATTGCCAAATGCGTATTGATATTTTCCGTCGAGCCCTGTGCGCCTGGGAGCTACCAATGCAGCCATTTTGGCAAGCGGTGCGCATATCCATTCGCATTACAATTGCCATCAATCCATCTACACGGGAATATAATACAAATGCAAATTCGACAAAAAGTGCAAATCCTATTTACACCCAACTCCCTTGGGATGAAGGCGACACCTCCACAGTCACGTGCAAATCCATTTCGTAAATAATCTGCTGCAAATTTACTTAAATGCGCGTCTCATTTAAGGCAGCCAGCAGCTGCTCTCGCGAATTCTGCACGGTGGTGAACTCTAATGTGCCACCTTCAGGCATGGCTAATGCTCGAGCATCGGTCTGGGTGCCGAGAGCAGCAAAATTTTCTCACTTTCGCTTCTGCCGCTTCCATTTGGTGGGGTCTTAGCAACGGAGCACATCTTATGGGTGCGCTTTTTTATAGAATGGATGGTGGCTAAAGTATTTATGGCGCACTGAAGCATATGATTCTTCTAAATTTATATGCTTTTAGGGAGTGTGAACACGTCACACAAACAGTTAAATTCACTTATCGGTCAGAGGAAGGGATGCGAGGGGCTACTTATACATTTTCTGTAATATTCCATGCATTTTTGTAATGGTTTTACAATTTATTCAGAGAACTCTCAAATTGAATAAGCATCTCGTGATTTCGAGTTGCATGACGGAATATTTCGTTGCTGTCCAGTTTAGAATAACTTTTACTGTGTCACTTTTCATTTTGGCGTTTCACATTAATTGCTGCCAGTCTACTCACCTCCTTCCATGCTCAGTAAAATGCAACCAGTTTCTGAGCGCCTGCCAAATAGGCTTCATTACTACAGGAAATATTACAATGCGAAGCATTCCACCGGCATGCACAGCTTGGCTGAAAAGGCAAACAATTTCCCATTGTTTCGCTGTTCCTCGTGATTCTGTAACATTCCAAGGCATTGTAATTGTTGTCGGTTTAGTTTGGTAATACTCCTCGTACTTGTACCTGTATGAAATTCATCATGAAATGTGCCTGCACAACGGAACAATGGAACAATCCGCTGTCTAACGTTGGCAACCAAGGGAATGTCAATCACTGCAATTTGAAGAGGAAGCGGAGGTGTGGCTGTATTTTATTTAAAATTATTTAAGAGGTAACATTATAATTTGAAGAGTAGTGTACTGTAGGTAGTAGTGAAAGGTGAAACTAAGAGAGACGACTTGAAGGCGACGACAAATATTCGAATTTCACGAGGTGATGCATTTCAGCACTGACGTTGAGAGGTATTGATTGGATTCTAGTGAAATGGTTTCGCCAATACATCTGAAGCATTTAAAATCCAAAGTAATAAAAATCTTTCCATTATTTTGACAGTAAATGAATTTTTCATAATTACGGATAGCTTTAAGATAACCCATACAGAGAGGTGGGTAAGTACCGATTGTATCCTGATCCTCACATTTATAGTTTATGTTCATAGCCAGTACTATGCACTTCCCTAGATGTAAATATTATCCGATGTCCTAGTGCAACTCGTAGCTGGGATCCACGACTACAGGGATATCGAAGGATCAATAACTTCGGCTCACTCTTTATCTAACAATTTCATTATTCCTCGAGGTTTATTACATAACAAAGTGATTAGATTAGATTAGATTAGATTTATTTAAGGGTGTTATACACCACGACCTGAAAGATCTATTGTGATGCCCCTATTTATGTGAAAGATTAGAATAGTTTAATCTGCAAATCTTCTGTCAGGTTCATTTCTGACAGGAATTTATATATTTTGGAGGAATCAAGTTGAGGGATCTTGCTCATATCTAAGATATATTCTCCAAAACACCTGAGTCTTTTGTGTGCCAATGGTCCGCGTTTGTGATCAGGTGCAGTGAGGTTTCGTCACTTTCTCCACAGAATCGACAGATGCCATCTGAAGATATACCCAACTTATTCACATGGTAGTTGAGTCTACAATGTCCGCTTAAAATGCCAGTGATGATTCTTAATTTACTCCGAGGCATATTTATTAACTCCTTGGCTCTTTTAGGATTAAAATCTCCCAGAAGAGCTTTGGACTGTCTTAATCCCGGAAGAGTTTTCCAGGTTTGACTTCTTCTGTACACTTCTTCAGCAGACCTCCAATGGTATTGATGATGAGAGGCCGCGGCCTTTCTAGCTAAGCTATCAGCCTTCTCATTTCCCTCTACTCCTATGTGGCCTGGTACCTACATTAGAGATAACTTGTTCATACTGCCTAGGGAGTTCAGCTTCCCAATACAGTCCCATACAAGTTTTGACCTCACCAAGGGTGAGCTCAAACAAAGTGATAATAAATTTATAAATCAAAGTGATCTAATAAATTTATAAATCAACTGGCCAATATGTACTGAGTTAATTGGTACATATTACACTATACATATTATACTGTACATATTATATTAATGTACAAGATCTATCAAAACAATTTTCCATTATGGCATAATTGAGTATTAAATTCGGCGTTAATTGTGATCGTAACATGATAACTCTCGCACCCACCGTCATGGAGAATTCCGAACTATAAACGAGAAGTACCCATAAAGTGGTGTAATTAGTGCTAAGTTACGTGTATGGATCTAAATCGTCATCATTTAGCACGCTCGCGTTATTTCTATGGACGTAGTTGGCTACATTAGGTTACGTGGAATCTCGTAGTCGGTATAAACCGTTTTCGTCTGCCTTACTGGATTATGGATAAGTACATATGTTAGCTTGTATCGCAATGACTACTGGATTGATTTCCAAAGGACTTCGTATACATATGTGCAATATATCATGCATTATAATTGAAATGGGTATAGTAGTTCCAAAGTGTAAACGAGAAATGTATGTGTGCTTTTCCGTTTATATGTATTCAATTTAACAATATAACATATTTCAAAAGATGTCAAAGTTACAACAATTTATAATTAGCCAATTATAAAAAGTACGTTTACGCATGTCAAATTTTAAGGCTCAGGTGTATAAAATATTAATTTACATACGTAGTTTGCTAGACTAACTTGGGCAAGCATGGACAAAAACAGAACCAATCAACTTCTTCGACTTGATCGCGTATCACTGTCGACAACTGTGTCGGTTTTGACCGGCCACTGCATAATGGGACAGCACGCAGAAAGACTGGGCCTACCCTCAAATGACTTTTGCCGAGGCTGTGGCTTCGAGGAGGAGGACGAGACGGTTTTCCACCTCTTATGCCACTGCCCATCCTTGAGCAGAAGAAGAATTTGCACCTTTGGTGCCCCATTTCTTACAAGCCTGACAGAGCTGTCATCCATTAATATTAGGGACATAGCCAGGTTCATCAAAGTATCAGGATGGTTTCCTGAAACATGACGGGGGAGTCGTGCCTTTCCAGGCGCTGTCCTTGCGCTGACTATCACCATCCCAAGTATGGGAACCTTTTTTAGTCAATGCTTGAACGGCGCCACACCGTGGTATCACAATGGGCCATTATGTGTGCTCAACTGTGCTTTTGGCAAACTGGGCGGCCACTCCTACCTACCTACCTACCTATACGTAGTTTACGTATAATACCACAGCTATCTATTCTGAGTAAGTTTGAGTCAAGTTTGTTAATAAAAAAGTCAGGGAATAGAATTTTACCACATCAAATGTTTTTGGACGCGTGGTGTTGTGTGCTTTGGACCGCATCTTAGGTGCAGAATGCATACATTTTCAGTCTTACTTTATAAAACTTGAAGGTAGGTTCATGGAACTGTTCCTACTTAGCAGATTTTTGGAGCAGCCTTTACAACTTTCAACATATGCCTGTAAATTTTCAGAACAAATGCGCTTCTTGTTCGCTTCAGCAGTTCAGCTGTTTGACGAACGTGCTCAAATCTTCGCGCTTTGTACTTGTGGCGGACATGATTGACTTGAATGTTTCTTTGTTGTGTGCGCCTTCTTTGCTATTCGTAGTTAATGAGATGTTTTGGATTCCCATTTAATTAAAATGACAGCAGCAAATGAGTTCTTAGTTCTTTCTGAAGTGGTTCGTTGAGCGCAGTTAACAAGTGTTCAATTTAAAATAATTTGCTTTTCTCATACATGAAAGACACGAACGGTGGTGGGTGTAGCGAACTTGGGCGTGTTTGGTTTGTGTGAATTAAACGCTCTTGGTCGAATTAAATGACCATATTAATAATGAAATTCTTTCACGTCTTCACACTGCTGCACAATGGAATCGAGGGATTTGATATCAGCATTTCTCAGTTTCCGTACTGCTGGCAATCATGCTGGTTATTAAATGTCAAATGTAAAGTACTCTGCACTTCATCATAGTCAACAGCATGTCATTCTCATATTTGCGACGTGCCTCCTACTCTCAAACCTATTTGCATAAGTGCAAGCTGTCCATTCCGTTTGCCAATCAAGTTGTCAGTTTGACAATTAATTTCAATGAATTGTATAATTTATGCAAATGAATTAAAATTCTTCCATTTGAGAGCGGACAAGTTTATGGAATTATGATTACTTTCGCACTCTTAACTTTTGAGTGTACATCAGCGACAGCGAAAGCGTAGAAGACTAAGAAGTGTCCTCAACTATAAAATTATTTGTATTTATTATTTTAACCATAGCAAACCCGTTGAATCGGAGTAATGGGTTTGTAATTGGTTCACGCCTGTGGCGCTCCGTGCTTCCTCTCTTCGCCGTTTAACTTTCAGTGTTTCCGCTTTCCATGAATGTCGCCCATTGTTTAATGTTTTCTTTGGTGTGCTCACTTTTCATGGTTAGGAAAGCAGGGGGAAATGTGTGGTTAAACTGGCAACTTAACAAGACCATAATCAGAAAAATCGAACTGCTTCTTGAGTCGGAATATCGTAAACCACCATTACCTGTTAGAAAGTGGAAACGTAATTAAATGTCCACTGGCTTCACGTCCACTGCTCGGATTACAATCAGAAATTCAGCGTAGCTGATTTAAATGTTTTTAAATAACAAATTACAAATAATTACTTCACTGCGTTCACTCGTTGGCATCTATACGAGCACATTTTCTCAATTAAGTTTTGAACTCAATGAATCAATTGAAATGGAACATGGCAAAACCAATGTTTGTCCAGATTAGTGATGTTAAATATACTTACTTTGAATTCGTTACTGCGCTACGTTTGCTAGTAATACGAAAAGAGGATAATACAGTCAAATTCTAAACTAATCCAAACCTTCAACTGCATTTCTCTCGCAACCACAGACTCAAAAATCGATTTTTCTTAATACGGATTCTGATTTTTGCTGCAACGTAAATGGTTTTAATGGCGCATATTCAAGGAGTCTCAGTTGTCGACGGCATTTTGTTATAAATCACAGAGCCCGAACTATTTCAAAGAGGCAACGCTCTATAACATTTATTTTAGCCGCCCTCTGCGGCCTGGTTGGAAGCATGCTACACTCACACTCAGAGAGTGGCAGGATCCAATCCTGCCGCGGGCTTGGTATCAAAAATGCTTCTTTCTGTAAAAACCTTTCTTCGAGTCGTAAGTCTCAGTATCTAATACTCATTCCCCTATGCCATTGCAGTAATAGTGTAATGGTGTAAGATATAATAATAATAATATTTATCTTTATGCGATTATGGCGATCTAATCATTCCTACTTTGCAATAACAGAATTCGAATTTTAAGCCATTGTTGGGCTGTGTCAAAACAAAATGGGGATCCCAAATGAAATAATAAAATAAATACAGATATTCTCATAAGAAAACATTTGTTTACTTTTATTGCCTTTATAAACACTACTTTGTAAGGCTTCGAACTGTATAAGAGTAACAAAATGGAAAATTGTCTCCATATTGCATTTAATTTGAAATATGTAACGTGTAAAGTGTTGACCTTTATAAAACCCGTAGCTGCCTGGCTATCGCGTTATGTTATAATAGAACATAATATAATATTCACCCTGGATATTGAAATTTGGTCTTGTCACAGTTGTAAATAAATATGTCCATCACTGTTACTTAAATAAAACCACGCTCGTAATAGTAAGGAACTCTTCGATACTAATTTCTTTATGAAGCGAATGACCCGAGTACTATAGGAGCATCTCTAGTGCCAGCTGCATGAGCATTTGTGTACGACAATTTGTGGAATATGCCAATAATACGAGTATCAGTACTCAGGCGTGGCGAGCTGCCTATATACGACACAATTTGACTGCGCAAATTTATTGATGCATTAAATTTATGCTAATTTAAACTGGAGGAATCTAATTGAGTTGGGCTCGAACTGTTTGATCAAGTGTATCGGGTCGTAATTTGTTTTTAAAGTGGCTGTTTATATTTGCTACACACAACAAATTCTTTTATTAAACACGATTTTACAATACTAATTGAATTTAAATGGCATTTTATAAATTCGAATGGCTTCTATGCCCTTTACGAATGGAACTTACCTCCATCTGTTCGTGGGAGGCATAGAAATGTACTACTACGAAGAGTATTCTCGATTGCATTTACCTTTGCTGAATTCATTGAATTGCGTGTTGGCAGCCTGGAGCTAATGTGCTAGACATGTTGACCTAATTTTAGTAAAGTCTAAATAGATAAATATACGAGTACTCTTTCAAAGGCCCTAATCGACAGTGCTGGTATACTTGAGCCTTATAATCAAAAAGTTGTGTGTTGTTAGTATTCACTTAAGCAAATTTATGCTCTCGGTGTAGCATATTCCTTCGTCACGGATCCCCAATACACATATTATGCCTTTTGTTTACGTTATTAATCATGGCCTATCGAGCAGAGACAATGGCTCCTATATAATACCATACTCAAATTTATGAAATCTGTTAAATTATCACCTCTTACAAATTATTGACGTTAGGTTAGATTGTTGCATGGTTTAAATGTTTATTTCTCTACAGAGATCTTAACAATATTTCCCATTCTCTTTGTGAGGAATTTTTAATTTCTCTATAATTACAAACTTTAAAAACACTTATATACAGAGTAAATCTAAGTTAAAATCTGCTGAGTGGCCTACTATTCTGACTTTGTAAAAAGCAGTCTCAAGTTGTAGAAAAAATATGTAGTGAGGTTAAAGATAATACATATATCAATTTTAGATTTCGAAATTTCCTAATTTCCTAATTTTTAAGTGTCGATATAGAATCTCAGGTCCTTCTCACACAGAAATCATATCAATGTTCTCTCCTGATGGCGGCCATACCATCAGAACTTTTAGGCTTGCGAGATTTCAATTAACCAGCACTTACATCAAAACATGTTTGTTTTTGTCACAATGCTCTACTTTAGTGTATAAAATCAAAGAAAACAATATCCTCGTATTTGTTAATATGCGCGATGACCTTTCGGGAATAAGAAAGTATACAGTTGTTCCTTCTGGTGTAGGCGAAATGTCTCCCCCTACCCATCAATATTAATTAGAGAACACTACTATATAATAAAAATAAGTAGGAAATCGCTGTTCTAATGACCACTTAAAATGTCATTGGAATCCACTTATCACTGCAGCAGTATCGTGCCTACTTTGCCGCTTGTAGAGCGCAGTGCTCACACATGCGACAAGAGCAGATTTAGGTTTGTTTTTATTGATATTTCTTTATGATATGTTTACATACACGTACTCGTGTTTTATGGGGCAAAAACACGTTGTTGGTATTATGTTTGGTAGTAAGAGGCGAGAGTACGAGTGCGTACGTGTTCCCATCTGCGATAATGGGACAATATTTACTTTGTGCTGTAAAGGGCAAGGTTAAGGTGCCTACAAGAAGGGTTATTGATCCTAACGATTGCTTTGTACACAATTTTTATTGTATTTTCTTTCAATTTTCCGCAGTGCGTGATAATATGTTCGAAGGGGAAAACTGGCCAACTATGCCACTATCCCGGTGTGAGTATACTACAATTGAGCCTAAACGATTATTAAACTAATACAAAAGTGGAATCAGCGAATTGTTTCTACATACGAACTTTACTAGTCCGTAAATATAGGAAGCATATCATAATAAGGTGATCATCGGTTGGGATGACTATTGATTACTATACTGGTGGATGTTATCAACCTTAAACTGTTAAAGTGTTATTGGAAGTGCTACACCCACTTACAATTTTAGTCAAGTAGTCTAACTACCCAATTCTATGCGTAATGTTAACATTTCAGCTTCTTATTTAAAAAAGTTGCCCTGTAATGCGACACTGTGTAATACCTCTCTTTTCGCATTATAGGTTGATACATTTAAACTAACAATTACTTTGGCTTCTCTTCAGTTGTCGAATAAATCATTCGCCTTTTTTTAACCGAAAATAGTAAAGGACCTCGAGATTTCATTGATTAGTTTCGTAGTGGTTATTACGGGGTGAGATATATATGAATTCCTGTCGGAAATTTACCTGACACAAGATCTATAAATGAGACTGTCGTCATTTTTTAAATAAATAGGGGCATCAATAGATCTTTCAGGGCGCGGTGTATAACACCCTTAAATAAATCTATCTATCTATTATGGGGTGATTCTTCTAATCCTGTCTTGGATGTGGACTTAGATGATTGTTAAAAGCAAAGGCAAAACCTTGGTTAGAGTAATTGAGATGATATAATAAATTTTATATTGGGAAAAGTAATATAATGAAGCAGTTTGGTTGAAAATTGAATAACTTCTTCTTCCGTGACTTCCTATCATATAAAGCGCTAATGTTATTCAGTTTGTTATAATTCTTAGTGCGAGATTTTATTACAAATTTTCTATCTCCCTTACATTGCGGATAGTAGTCTCTCAGTCACATTCACATATAATATACATATGTATGTATATATTTGTCATAAAATGATTACCAATATTCAATTCTTAAAATACAAGCAATGCCTGACAAGATATTCAACGCATCATTGCGTCCAATTGATCAAATGCACAATTATATGTTGCAGTTGCAACGCCAGCTACACTCATTGAAATTTCCGTTCTCCATCAATGCTCAGCATTCATTTATAATTCTCCGACAGACACGGAAATATACTGAAAAAATTGCAAAGCCGATAAGCCAAAAATACCTCCAAGCACATAAGTTTCTTGGTACCATATTTTAGGATTAATTGAGTTCAAAAAAAATAATTTATTCGTGACTTTTTTTATAAATACATTTATTTAGTAATTTAATTAAAAAAACATAATACAAAAAAAATATTAATTTCACATAAGGTTTTTACATTTGCAAATCAATGAGAGCCGACCCGTCGGAAATGCAACGATACGTCTCTAAAGTTGTCCAAGATCACAGTCAGCTGTTATTGAGTAGTACTAAGAAGGAGTTATGCCTTACAGGGAGTGTCTTTTTGCATTTAGATTGAAATGAGAGTAATCGCAATTGAATGAGAGCCAGGGTGAGTTTTACCAATCTGTAAAGACTTCGAATATCGGCAAGTTAGATACTGAGCCTCAGAAATGAAATAAATGCATTTAAGCAATGTTATTCAATTGCAGTAATATCATTTCTGTTTTTAAGAAACTGCATTGCTGCATCTCAACATTATGCATCGCCTAGAAGTTTACAGCAAGATTTTCATTCAGTTAATTTTTTTTTAATTGCTCTTTGGTTTAACCAATCGAATCCAAATGCTAGTATGAAATTTTGGTTTCGTCTGGTACAGTTACTAGATTCATTTTAAAGTCTGTCAACAGAAAAGAACCTGGATGAGGAAACTCATAATCGGGAGAAGAAGAACACATGTCCAGTACAGAGGCCTCAACACTCTTTAATAGCAGCTAATAACTGAAAATGTCAAGAAGTTTCCCTGTCATCCCCATGTTAGACTCTGTGTGGTTTCAGCGACGAAAATATACGTAATCACAATATGCTGTCGCCTCTTTTAACAAATCACTTGCACTTTCCGACTGGGTGTATGCGGCCCCACAACCCTTATGCAAATTTACTCTGGCATGTGCTGCGGCAATTAATACCGAAAGTCCTTTTTACAGTTTTTTCGACTATTTTTGCAAATGTTTGCAAGCTGCGCTGGTAATTTTAAATGCAACTCATGCAACCGCACACAAATTCCGGTGCTCTGGAAGCACCTGCCACAGCTTAGCTCTGTGGGTGTGCTCAGCTGTGCGCTTTTGAAGTGCACTCACACATACATGGCACGTAATGTACAGACAATAATTTCACGTATGCTCTCTCGCCCGGTTGGCGGTTCGCTTTGATTCCAGCGGTCAGAAGTATTCAAATTTTGATGAGTCGCGCTCTTTGTTTTCGTTGTGGCTGGGTTGGTGCCGGTGTATCGCTCTTAGCCGCAAACGCTTATCTTGAAGCATGCTTGGCAAGCCACAGAAAAGGTGTGAATTGCGCTGGACGTGTGCTGAAAAGTGCGACTGAAATGATTTATTGCAAATTTTTTGACTAAAAATTCAAGTTTGTTTAGTTTTTTATCTTTTGGTTCTTTTGTTTTCCATTCAGCGTGAAAGAAATATTAATATCGACTTTGTGAAGTTGCTGATAATTTTGTCTCTTTATAAAAATGACTAATTAATTCGCTTTTGTCTTATGCCACTCCGAGATAAATGTTGATGATGTAATCGAGCGAGCGAATGTCGTGGAGTCATGAAGAAAGGTGCCTTCTTCTTGGCAAAAAACATTTCGGGTCTCATAACAATTTTAAAATTAATTTCCGTCTGTCTGTCGCAGCTGTTTACATGTCCTCCAAGGAGCTTTGTTCCTGCTTATTTCTCCAAGTGTTACAAAAGATTTCACACACAAAAATCGTTTTGTTGCTTCGGTGAAGGATGCTGGACAAATGGTGAAATGGAAGGAAGGAGTTTCAAAGTCATGCTCGTTTATTCTCCTACCTATAATAGTTTGCAGAGCGGCTAGTAGTAAAATAACGAAAAGTAAATTAATGAATTAATAAATTTCAGGGACGAAATTATAAAAGTGCCACCATCTGAAACCTTATTAAACCAGATAGTAGTTTGCGTAAATAAGTGTACGAGGGCGGATTGAAATTGAAGCTAAGCAAAAACTTTTTTTTTAGAAATTGCGATCTGTCAAACGTCAGCTGTTAAAATTTCACCCAAATTCATCCATTAGTTTATTTTTTGTAGTCGTTTGAAGTAAGCAACTTTTGTGTTTCTTGAAAAACGGAAAACGGCGAATTTCGTGCAGTGATTAAACACTATTATTTGAAAGGGAAAACGGCGAAAGAGACAAAAGAAAAGCTCGATAAACATTACGGTGAGTCTGCTCCGTCAGATTACATGGTAAAATATTGGATTGCTGAATTTAAACGCGGCCGAACAAGCACTGCAACAATACCATCAACAGGAAGGCCAAAAGAGGTGGTTACTGAAGAAATTATCAAGAAAATCCTCGATATCGTCGTGAATGATCGCCGAGTCAAGTTGCGTGAGATTGTTGAAATGGTAAACATATCCTATGAACGTGTGTTCAACATTTTGCATGAACATTTGCATATGAAAAAGCTATCGGCAAGATGGGTGCTGCGTTTGCTCAGTGTCGAACAAAAACGAGTTCGACAGACCACTTCACAGCGGTGTTTGGACATGATAAAGCGTAATCCTGTTGATTTTTGGCGTCGATTAATAACTGTTGATGAAACGTGGGTCCACCACTACACACCTGAAACCAAAAATCAATCGAAACAATGGGTGGAAGCTGGTGGAAGTGCTCCGAAGAAGGCGAAGGCAGTGAAATCGGCTGGCAAGGTTATGGCCACTGTATTTTGGGATGCACACGGAATATTGCTCATCGATTGTCTTGAAAAAGGATCCAGAATCACAGGAAAGTATTATCGTGCATTATTGCATCAATTGATTGATGCAATCAAGGAAAAACGACCACATTTAAAGAAGAAAGAAATGCTCTTTCTTCAAACAACGCACCGGTTCACACAGCATTAGATACGATGCTAAAATTACGTGAAATACACTTCGAATTGGTTAATCATCCACCTTATAGTCCAGATTTAGCTCCTAGTGACTTTTTCCTGTTTCCAACTTGAAAAAATGGCTCGCAGGAAAAAGATTCATCTCAAACGAAGAAGTGATTACCGAAACTAACGCGTATTTTGAGGGGTTCCCGAAATCGTATTATTCAGATGGTATAAAAAAGTTGGAATATCGTCTTACTAAGTGTGTCGAAGTAAAAGGAGACTATGTTGAGAAATAAATGGTTTTGGAAAATAAAAATGTTTTTTTCCTACTTAGGTAGCTTCCATATCAATCCGCCCTCCTATTGCTAATTAAGTTTGTGTTTTAGAATGTTTTGCATGCCGTTAATAACTTTTTATGACAAAATGGACGGATGGATTTCAATCTAGTGTCTCGTCCTTGACCGGCACAGCTACACTCGATCTCCATGAGTCACCATTCTACGGAAGACATTTCATTAAATCGTCGTTTTAGATTCTGCGACTTAGTTATTGGTTTTAAAATCGTCTTAAAACCGATTACTAGCAAATTTATTTCGGGTTGATTTCCTATTTAATGTAAGTTGCCAACATATTTTGATTGCCTTTGCAGTGTCTATATAGTTATTCATATAAAATTTTATCCAAGAATTTGGCATAGGTCCTAAATTTTAAACATGCGTGGCTCTCAAAATGTACCGCCCATTTTGTGTTTTGTTTTTTATACTAGCACTCTAAACCCTCATGTGAAATTTCGTTAATGAATCTGGCATAAGACGTCAGGAATTAATATTGGCTAATTGTGGGCATGGCAGAAGTAATAATTTGCCCATATATAGCATGCACTCTAGTACGGGCATTTATATATATCATCATTAGGAGTATAGCTATGGTAAGTGGAGTCTCGAAAGTTCATTTATGGAAGGGCTTTATAATGTCTCCAGCCTGATACTCATAAAATTTCGTCCCTGAATAGATATTTTTTTTTGTTTTTTGTATTACCCTTTATTTCATACATCTGTCACCATTATATTGACACCTAGTACATGATTTGACAATTTGTTTGGAAATTAATATAAAAAAACATATTTTGGCCAGTGCCAAGAAGTGATACAACAAAAACTATTTACATTAATTATAATAATTCACTATAATTATTATAACACTTTATGATCAATTATAATAAATTGTATGTTTATAATAATTATTTACATTTACATTTAGAATACTACTACTAATATGTGTAGGCTGGATTTTCTAGTTCATTAGGTCGTTTGGTCGAGTTCTCTTTAAACGGCGGTTTCTTCTAGGTGGTTTCTTCTAGATGTAGCAACTCGTTCTTATGCCCATGCAGTGTATCGTAGTGTTTTGTGGATATCTTTTTTATCTCTTCATCAATTCTTGTCATATTTAGTTTGCGGTGTATGTCTTCATTTGTTGTGTACCAACCAGATTTTATGATCACTCTTAATAAAATATTAAATGTAAAATGATTGCTGTCGTTTAATTTTTTTATGAGAGACCGCTTTGCCGTTCCCCATACTTGGAGTCCGTACATCCAAATTGACTTTATAACACACTTGTATAACATCAACTTGTTGTTAATTGTGAGTTTAGATTTCTTACCCATTAACCAATATCGTTGCCTAAATTTTTCTTTTATTTGATTCGTTTTTTGTTTGATGTTTGCAGTTTTGAGTCCATGTGTATACCAAGGTATTTAGTAGTAGACCCTATTTTTATATATTTATTATTTATTTTAATAGGTATTGGGTTAAATTTTGTTTTAGTTGTAAAAATTATTTGTACAGTCTTATCTTCATTAATTTTCAAGCACCATGTATCAAACCATTCCTTAACATTCTCTGTGTATATCTGCAGATTTGCAGTGGCAGTATTTAGATGTTTGTCAGATGTTAAGAGGATTGTGTCGTCAGCAAAGGTAGCAATTATGGTATTCAGATCTTTTGGAAGTGGTATATCTGAGGTAAATATGACATATAGCAGTGGTCCTAAAACACTCTTGAGGAACTCCAGCTATTGTAAGATGAATAGACGAACACTCTTCAACTCTTCATTATATTAAACGTAAAAGTAACGATCACTAAGATAACTTTCAACAATCAGATAGTAGTCAAGTGGCAGCATCGTCTTCAGTTTATGCACCAGTCCTTTGTGCCATACTTTGTCAAATGCTTTTGCAACGTCCACGAAGACAGCAACGCAGTACCGCTTATATTCTATGTCTGTTTCAATTTTGTTTGTTATACGGTGTATCTGTTGAATTGTTGAATGTCGTTTTCTGAAGCCGAATTGATGATTTGGTATAATGGTTTTTATTGTCAAGGATCTGGCTAAGTCTATCATGTAATAGTTTTTCAACAACTTTAGAGATTATGGGAAGTAGGCTAATTGGTCTATACGACGAAGCAGTTGTAGCATCTTTTCCCTGCTTCGGTGGTGCAATAATTTTAGCAACTTTCCATACTTTGGGAAAAAATTGTAGTCGGAACATTGAGTTGATAACATTCCTTAAGGAAATTTAACCTATAGTAGGTAACTCAGCGAGTTCCTTGCCTGTCAACATATCGTATCCTTGTGCTTTTTTGTGGTTTATTCGTTTTTTAATGCAATTAATTATTTTTGTTGTGTTTGTTTTCTTTATTTTGGAATGGATGTTAAGTTATGAATATTTGTTAATAGTGGGCGTGGAAGTTAATAATGCTGCCCATATATATGTATATATCCATACCTACCACACCTCCTTCTGGTAGTTGAAAAACAGCTAAAGAGCACAAACTTAGTATACCCTATATTCGGTTAAAGGGTAAAACCATATGAGGTCTTTGAAAATTAGAATAATAGTTCTGGAATTAGTTGAACATTAAATATTGTATTTTTTACTTTTAATTAATCTGTTTTACTTTCATAAAGGGGGAGGCCCATGCATTAAAACAGAATGTCACTTCGACCAAGAAGAATATGCACCAGGCCATACAAGTTACAGGTCCTTTCTTTCCTCTCCGATATTTGGACCAGCTACTGAAGTGTTCGTGGCGACACAATTACTACATTAACAGAAACAAAGTTTGGAATGAACACGCTGGGAAGACGAAAAAAAAAATATTTTCAAAATATCGTTTTAGCAAATTTTTGTGTTTCAAATGAAAAAAGTTCATATATTTTTACACTAAATATAGTATATAGCTACTTTTTATTTTAATGTAATTTAAATATTAAAGTTATGTACTATCTTACCTTTTTGTATTGTTTTAAATTACACTTCTCTTGAATAGAAAGTTGATACCAAGGGAAATCAATAATTTTATAGAAAATATGAATTCTGCTTTCGATCGAGCTATTGTGCGAAGCACTCCTAGGAGGGTTGTCAATCATTTAGGTCTTTGTCCTCTTCCCGCAAATATTTTGCAAATAATTCAAGAGAAGAACAAGCTTCGCCGATTCTGGTTCCGAAACAAGTACAACCTCAACATGGTCTATTTACGCACCGATATTCAGGTGTTGACAAAAATTATTGCTTTTGAAATTAAGAGTTATCCTTCATAGTATATTAAATTAGACAACAAAGGATTTCGCCACATTAAAAACATGGCCGGAATAAGGAAACATTCCAAAATCCCACACTCACTGATGAAAATAGCTAATTAATGAAAATGACCAATCAAAAACCGATTCCTTCGGAAAGTTATTTGGGTCAATCTTCACTGATAGCCATTACTCGATTAATAAAAGCCGCAAACAGTCCATCGATAATGAAGTTTCCGTTCGCCTCTCTTCCATACATACTTTCAACAACCAGTCCAGAGCAACTGGCGAAAAAAATAGCCCAATTGACGAAAATTTCGTTACCAGTTATTGTAAAAATTCTGAAGAGACTGAATAACAAGAAGTCTCACGGTTCCGATCAGATCACCAACCACATACTCAGGAAAGCTAAGAAGAAATTTGCACAGTTTGCGGCAATTCTCTTCCATCAATATTTTACCATTTCCTACTTTCCGAATTCTTGGAAAAGCCAACATCATACCTCTCCCTAAAGCTGGAAAACCTCCTTGGCACTTGTCAAGTTACAGACCCATTTCTCTTTTGTCTAACATATCAAAGTTGTTCGAAAGATGCATTTACAGCAAATTAGAGGACGAGCTCGCAGATAAAGGCGTGGTAAAGACTTCCAAATGGTATTTAGGAAACAGCACTCCACTACACACCCAAGGAAAGGGCTTTGATTCCGTATTTTTTAACGGTTTGATTTTACAACTTATGACTTATAGGATCAATGACAGTCTGACCAAATTATTGAAGAACATCTTAGAAAATCGTTTCTTCAAAGTTAGCTACGGTGGGGGTGTTTCATCGCTTAATATAATAGTGTCAAGAGTTCCCCAAGGGGCCGTTCTTGGACCTCATCTCTATAATATTCACCTTTCGGTGTATTGTGTTTATTTGTCTCAATACTGACCAGCAGAACCTAATGCAAACTCGTAACACATTTATGACATCTATGCAAGGTATGATGACTATGATGCAACAAATGATGAAAACGCAAGAGTTGCTCCTGCAAAAAATTCTTTCCAAGATACGAATTTATCGTTGAAATTATGCTTTTGGAACGCAAATGGTCTTACGAACCATAAATTGGAACTGTTTGACTTTCTGACAGCACAACAAATAGATATAATGCTAATATCTGAAACCCACTTAACAACTTTAGAATTACAGGATATACAGTTTACTTATACGTAGTAGAATTCAGCATGTAGTCCTTGAAGACGTCAGCGAAGTCTATCTGCAAGCAACTAACATCAAACTATTAGAAGGAAATATCACTATATCCGCCATCTACTGTCCACCA
Source organism: Clusia tigrina (assembly GCA_920105625.2). Lineage (NCBI taxonomy): Eukaryota > Metazoa > Arthropoda > Insecta > Diptera > Clusiidae > Clusia > Clusia tigrina. The sequence goes on along the minus strand of OV050031.1, from coordinate 34,794,094 downwards.
CACAAGATTTTCAATTGAGTCTATAACCTTCCAAAGCTTTTTTAAGTCACTCGGGAAGAAGTTCATTGTAGCCGGTGATTAAATGCAAAGCATGCATTCTGGGGATACCGCCTTGTCTCACCGAACGGTAGACAACTTTATGATGCCAAAAGTACCTTGGGTCTAGAGGTTATATCAACCGGAGAGCCAACCTACTGACCGTCTGATGTCAACATAAGACCAGATCTCATAGACTTCGGTGTGTTTAGAAACATAAAAAAGGAAAATATTACCGCTGAGACTTCGTTTGATCTTTCGTCTGACCTTTGATCTTTCGTCTGAGCTTCATTCATCCAAAAATCTCATCAGAGTCCTCTAATTCCAACTCTACTCATCTGACAAATAGATGCACTGACTGGCTTAAATATAAAAAAATATATAAGTGCTCATATTAACTACAAAGCCTCCCTAAAAGATGATCGGGATGTCGACAATACTTTTACCTAGTCAATGGTTTAAAGTAAGCCGCACGTTTATCCACCACACCCGTAACTCAAAAGGCTTCACTATTGTACCGTCCTAGTGATGTGGAAAAACTGACTGAAGAAAAGCGACGTCTTAGAAGAGAATTGCAAAATCATGGGACACCAAAAATGAAGAGTGAACTCGCGTGTTGCAAACACATTGAAGCAGAAACACCAAAAATCCGTTGCAGATTACTTTGGAAGCTTGAGTCCTCATGGCGACAATGAGCATTCATTGTGGCGTGCTAGTAGGAAGTTCAAAGGACCAATACAACATAAGTCACCACTTCGTAAAGATAGTGGCTCTTGGGCTGAAAGCGATGATGAAAAATGTACTGCCTTCGCACATCACCTGAGTAATGTCTTCTGTCCAAATCCCCCCATTAAATCGTTTGAGCCTCGTGAAATACCGAGTAGTGGAAGCAGTGAGCGCCTGAAAACCTCAGGGAAGGAGGTAAATAACATCATCCGCACCAGGAATGGATCAGACAACAGCAAACATGATAAAAGAACTACCTAATATAGCTGTATCTCACTTAGTCACAGTATTTAACGCTAAGGAAGGATACATGTCCCCCTATTCGCATCAATGGTCAAAGCATTCCACAACGTTCTGACATAAAGTTCCTGGGAATCCACTTAGACAGACGATTAGCCTGGACTAAACACCTTGACGTAAAGTGTGCTCAGATCAAATTGAAACTCCATACCTTGAACTGGCTACTAAATAAGCATTCCCTTGCCTTAGAATTTAAGGTAGATATTTATACTAGTATCATTAAGCGTATATGGACATATGGGATTCAATTGTGGGGCACCGCGTGTCCGTCAAACAGGGAGAAACTCCTACGCCTCCTATCGAAAATTTTGGGTATGATCGCCGGTGCTCCATGGTACTTGAGGAACGTAAACATCAACCGTGACCTGAATGTACCCACGATTGAAAATGAAATGGTCAGCACCTACAAAACCTACGCTCTTAAATTGGAATATCACCCAAACTGCTTGGCGAGGAGCCTACTGAAGCTTCCTTCTACAAGACACCTCAAAGGGATATATTATCTTAGACTGTGAAAACACTAAATATTCGACGCAGTCGCTGAGGATATTACCTAGATATGTAAATGTAGTCTTGTAATCTTAGAAAAATTACTATTAGTTAGAAAGATTCGGTAAATAAATAGATGGTAAAAAGAAAAATAATAATTTTGATGGCAGTTGTTGATGCAAACTATAAATTGTTAATGGTTAATGTGGGCACGAATGGTAGGGCATCAGCTGCTGGGCTTTTTAGTGAATCTTCATTTTTGAAAAGTTAAAGAAGGATGAGTTATATGTTCCTGACCTGGAACCACTGCCAGGTTATAGTCCAAATATGCCATAAGTGTTTGGAAGCGATGATGTCATTAGAACGCATTTAGCCACACTACTATGAAGACGAAATAATATTCAACTACAATTTATCGCGTGTTCGGAAGAACAGTTGAAAACACATTTGGCATTTTGGAATCAAGGTATTATTGAAACTATACAGGATATTATTGAAAACTATTCATTGTTCGCCAGAGAAAGAAGAAACATGGCATTGGCTCGTATAATTCGAGGAATTCTCCCCAAAATAAATTTTTTGGATTTAATTTCAGTTATTTTTTGTCTGGCTTTCTTTTTCCCTGCTTTTTTTTGCAAATATGTAGCAAACCTAAAACTTAAACAAGTCATCGCGATATTTCATAAATAACTTCAATTTGTTGTTTTCATATATTGCACGTAGACTCTTTCCACCAAGTGTACATACGAGTATGTATGTATGCTATTTTCTTACTCGATTCAAGCGAAATATATACTGATATTTCCAGCAAGTATCAAAAAGCCCACATATCGACTTACGCATAGTCTCATCAGTGTGGAGGACAGTAATTAGTAATGCTAAAGTGTCTTTTCTTGGTAAGAGAAAGAAGGCAATGTTGAATAATGTAATATGTATATAAGTATATAAGCACAAATATGTTTATAGTAAGTTTTTATTTAAAGTTTTCCTTTAACAGTAACATAGCAAACAATTATTTGTTAAAATTGTAATTGAGAAATTGTCAAACAGGAAAAATTCAAAGGTAGCATTAATCCTGATAAATCGTACTTTTACAAGTAGATTCATTTCTCTTTGAGAGCCTTTAACTAGTAATGACTAGTAATGACCAAGTACGGGTCAAATATCCATCATTGTCGAATAGTCGTAATCAGTACTATCAATGTACAAATTGTTGTTTCCACCATCTATAAGAACAATGAACTACCAGTATATCATTGTTATGAACGACACTCGATTTTGGGCGACACTTGAATTTACAATAAAATTTAATGATCAGATTTGGTTCGGGCATTATTGACTTAGATTTGTGAAATATGAACAGAATAGTAGTAATATTTTAGATTTGAGGACCTGAGTAACAATGGAAACAAAAACCTCTGAGAAATCCTATCAAATAATAGGTTGAAATATTGATCTCAATAGGATGGACGGGTTTCCTACTACTAGTCTTAGCCGACTTTGGATGATTCGAGTTAAATTTTTTACTTTATTTATACTCGCTCGCTTTCGGATGTAAATAAACGTTTTGGAAGTGATGCAGAGTACTAGGGAGATAGAGGTGTCTTATAGACTAGAAGATATAGTATCTTTGTTTAAACAACATTTTTGTTTAACTTGAGCTCTCGAAACTTGGAAAGATGTGTACGAAAATTAGAAACTGTGCTACGGCTGCCGACAATCGCACAACAAAAATGAATGCAAATTTTCTGGCAATCAGTGCTGAGACTGCCTGGGTCAAAACAGAAGCACGTAACAGAATAAGCACCAGTATAGACAGTGTGTGTCCTCTTGTAGCATCGCAAGCGTAGATGTTCATTCATGTACCAGAAAAAAGACGTCAAAGGATTACGACGTGGGCGTGCGGCGAGGAAGTAGGAATGCTTGCTGACCCTGACACGATTAGAGAGCACACATTCTCATTCTTTGGAAATGTAAACACCCAAACCGAACTTAACGAGTCAAACACTCGAAGCCGACAATAGAGCACAGCTGCGAGTGCAGGAAGAGCGCTCTTGAGGCTCATTATGATGTTTGTGCATTTTGTAGACTTTCAACACGTTGGTTGACAGCTCGTTAAAGTTGTGCTGCATGGCAGCCAGCAATTGCAACTAGCGACTGAGAGTGTTGCTGGCATGTGTGGGAATGTGCGTGTTCACTCACTCCAAAGCACACCGGTGTACTGTGGTTTGAAAAAGATATCGAAAACTTCAAAAATAATGAATAAAATAAAAGTATTTTGCTCTAACTGGAAATGGTTTTCAAAGTGGACAAGATTCAACGACCGTCGGAATAAACATTGTGCAATTGTGGATTGCATATATTTGGAAGGTAGTGGATCCCGCTATCTGAAACTGGAAGTGAAACACCTAAAAGCCAACTTGCTATACACCTGATATTTTTATTGTAATAATATGTAGTAACGTGTTGTATTGTAGTTGGGAGTTTGGCTTAATACCCACGTGCATACCTTACATACAACAAAACATTTAAAATATCGTTTATTTCACATAGTACCACAGACCAACAGTAGTGCAAAGGCAATCGGTACAAAGGTAAATAATGATAAAAATTTGTGATACTTTTCAGAATTTTGGCTTTTGATAATATCCACTAGAATTGAGAGATCGAAAATTTCAAAAATATAAAAATATCCAGAAGATTTGGCTCAAAGAGACCCTTTCAATATTTGATGGGGGACAATAGATGTGAAGGTTGCTGTGCAATAATTCCCATAACAATAAGAACAATAGATGTTTGGTAAACATAATTATTAGCTTCGTGTGGCAATGTAATAAGGATAAAATATATGTTTTTTTATATCCTACCTAATTTTATGGTTATAAATTCTATGTATTCTTGTATGTTTTTAAGGAAGCGACGCTTGGTTACGTACGGATATACGCTATGCATTTGTGTCGTGATTTGGTAATGCTTTGTTTTCGTTTATCTCTGAAAAATATGTGCAGATTCGTTGAAAAGAACAACAACAAATCTAATTAAACCGTCCGATAAATGTGAGATATGCAACTAACTCGTTGCATTGGAAGTGTTGATACATTGCAAATGGGAGTTTGGGGGAATAAAAGAGTTGACCATACATATACAGATGTGAATATTGTAAAGAGTCAAAGGCTAAATATGCTTCATTTAGGAATTTACGATTTAAAATTTTCCGCAAGATCCCCAAAATGATCATTTTCTTGCACATTGTATTTATGATGTAATTATGGAGTAATTAAACATTCATTCCCATTATTGAGTTTACCACAAACCCATGGATTGCGAAAAAACTCTTTACTTTTTGCTGCGCTGAATTGGAAATTTAAACCATGGTGCGCTGCGATGAGGTTATCAATGAATGCGGAGCAGTGCGAATTGAATGTGGGTTGTATGATGAGTGAGCGAGTATGAGTGTGTGTGGGATGCACGTATGTGGGAGTTCGAGGTGCCAGCGGAAATGTGATTTTCTGCAGTTGCGCCGCGTCGGTGAGCTGCGGTGTGAAATGCCAGACTTCAGTTTATGCTTCAATGATGGTAATTGCCAGTGGCAATCGGTTATATTGGAGAAGTTGTATCGATAAAAGTGTTTCATATACATTTTTAACATTCATAAAACTTTTCTGTTTACGTTTACTCTATGTACGCACTCGTATTTTTATGGCTGTGTTGTTTTTGGCGGTAAATAAAATGTAATGGTTTGTAGCACAACGACACGGCGATGAAGACAGGTGAATGAACAATTTAATGAGTTAGTTCTCTTTTTATAGCCTTATTGAACAAACAACATTGCTGTATAATTTATGAGCCAGTAGGAAAGCAGTCACTAATACTATGCGAAAAGTGAAATGTTGGAAAATGGGGTTTCTAGGCTCACGACTTGTGACCAATCCTGGGTCCAAACTTGTATGTACACTCTTTTCAATTACAAGATGATCAGCTGCCGATAAATGTAGGTATATTTTAGGAAAGCCAGAGCTTCTATGTGCGGTTTCCCTTGGTATCGATTGTCGAGTGACATTCTCAATATGGGCCATTTTAGGTATGTGAGTGTTAAACGGACGTGTTTCTCTGAGTGTATTTTTTGCATTTGACCTGGTTCGTAGCGTACTCATTAAAGTCAGAATTGGACCTCTGCTCTAAAGTAATTTTAAATGTTCGAATCACATTAAGTCCCCATATGTGAATGTATGCAAGTGCGCCACATTTCGAGCCCATTTTTAATTCTTCACAATTCGCTCTCTACGCCAAAAATCATGCAAGTTGCCAATGTTTCGCGTGCATTTGCTCGCAATCGATCCCACTGCTGACTTGAAACTCATTTTCCAATTTCGTCTGCACCTCAAAAGCAAATAAAAAATTTAAAATAACATGAAATAAATAAAATGAATTGAAAACCGACGAACTGCTGCGTTGTTGCCAGTCCAGTTTTGGTCAAAACAAACTTTTGCAATATTTCTGAATGGGTACGCCAAAATGAGGAACCTGTTTTCTGTGTTGGCATACGAGTATTCAGAGTTGCTTGATTTTTGTCGTGCCCATTCATAACGATTTTGTGTAAAGTTGCTGCTTGTGCACTTCGCTGTCCCAGTCTCGCCCCTCTCTCGTACTCTCTTTTCTCTTTTGCAATATTTGGAAATTTGCTGAAGTGCATTTTGTCTACGTACGCCCCCTGCCGCTGCCCGCACAGTACATAATGTTAATGTGCACTCGCAAGTTTGGTTTTTATGTTGCGTGCGGAAATTTGGCCAATTAAAGCAGGAAACCTGAAATTGAGTTTGCAGCAGACGATACTCGTGTGCGGGAAATGGAAATTTGTTGAATACTAAATGCACTTTCAGCACTCTACATTCGTGGAGTGCAGTGGAATATTTCTATGTAGGCGCATGTGATAAAGTTGTTGGCGATTCATGTTGGGAAGATCGATCATAATATGTGCATATAGCTGGAATAGGGAGCAGGGCACATTTAATCCATTCGTCATAAAACAATTTGCGGTGGTTTCATCGCGTATGTAGTTTTTTTTCCTGTCTTGCCTTGTGTCAAAGGATTCCAAAACCAAAAACATGTAATTTCTATCACGCGATCACTTTCGTACTGTCTTGTCTCTCTCATTCTCGAATTTGAAATTGCTAGCATTACTGGCATCCCCAAAAGCAGAGACCACATAGACGCGACACTTGAACGCAAGAATGATAAAATCTATTCTATCATTCTTGACTTGAACGTCTCTCGTATTGCGCACTCTTACTCATGCCCAAAACTGTAGTAGTGTGGCTGATTTTCTTCAGAACCGATGATACACAATCCTATCCATATAGCACCTAATGATAAACAAAGCCAGTTTTGCTTAAACGTCAGAAAATTTGACGTTTAAGTATCGGTTCTCTGTGTTCTCTGTCAATAGTACACTGTACAAAGAGTATTTACGTTGTCTTTGCTTTTACTAATCCTTGTCTAAAAGAGAATACAGAGAATGCGCAATTGAAACTGATTGAAACGAAACGAATTTTCTCTGGCGCACTCAGCAAGTTTCTGCTGGCACTGAAGACGGGAGCAAATAGTGTCCACAGCATTTGCATAAGTTTCAACCCCTCACTATTTGCATGTTCGTTTTCTTCCATTTTGGAATTGGACGTTTCATACATACCCCTTCAAAACTACTTCGCGGAGTGGACTCATTCTATATTCAATCTCTTGAGCTCCAATTATGGTGTATTCCCTTCTTTATTAGCGTGCCTGTAGAAATAAACTTCATACTTCTGTATCTGATAAATGAAAAAAAAAACGGATGAAACTGAGTCCACCACTTCTTTGATGTTTGTATAACGCGAAAAATATTATAAAAAGAGGGATCCACGAAAATCATTATTACTTCTCAATATACATACAGTTGTACATAGCTCAAAACAGAATCACAGTTTTAAGTGCTGTCGAGATAAAACAAAGAAATACGTGCCCCCACTATCGCGTAATATTTCTGAGGGAATATAGCACCACTGCGTGACCATGAGTTTGGAACCCTTTTAGAACCCTTTCGCTTGTATTTATGATTTAAATGACGCAATTAAACCTTAAGTAATCGTGTTAGAGGGCCTGCAACTATTTCACGAAGACAGAATTATTTTATAACTTTAACGTTTCTCAAGCCCTTACTGCAGTATACTTTGCCTGTTTAACACGCTGCAGTAATTCACATCGTTCTTTTTCAGCTTGCTGCATAACTTAGAAGGGAATCTTGGACTAAACATCGCACAATGCACAGTGGGCCCTTATAAGGATGGAATAGCTCAAAAACAGATACTTACAGGTACTATTTATTACGAATTTATTAAAATTTTTTGAAATTTTTGGAAAGTTTTTTTGTGCGTTATTTACACACACAATTGGTAATTTGAATGCTTGTATATGAATTTCGATATTTCAATTTTAAAATATTCCCAAGGTTTGAGCTTTAAGCTGCATACACACGAGGCAATCGTCGAAGCAACGAGTTGAGGCAATCTGTTTTTCTTGTTCAGTACGCACGGGGCAACCGTTGCAGCAACTTCATTACGGTGTGTACTGTGTAATCAAATGGACATACGCGGAAGAGAGGCAAACTTTCGAAATTAGTGACGTGCTAAGGGATATAGCTGCAATTATTGTTATTGACGAACTGCTGTATGATGAGGAAGCGGAGATGCAACCAAAAAAGAAAAGAAGAATGTGGTCAAAAAATTGGCTTTTAAAGAAAGAAGAATTTTCAAGTGATTGGTTGTTGAAGGAATTAAAAGAAAATGATCCAAAAGACTACCCAAATTGTATGACGATGGACGAATAACTCTTCGGAAATAGTTGGATGAAATTTAACCAATTGCTATTTTGGTTTGCTGTTCACTGTTTTCACTTTTTGATTCACACCCGCGAAGAGCAAAAACAATTTGTCAGCACGCTTGTTTTCAACGAACTAAGCCAGTAAAAGCAGTACACAACGATACACACGAGGCAACCGTTGCGGTAACCATCACAAAATATCAAAATATTTTGGTATTTCAGGCAACGGTTGCGACAACACGCATTTCAACGAGCAACAAAGCTACACACGAGGCAACTGTCAAGGAACATGCCTTGGTTGCATCAAGGGTTGCATCGTGTGTATGCAGCATGAGGAATTAGATAGAAAATTTAAGTTTTCTAATTGTTTTCTTCCAGTCTCTAAATAAATGTGGATAGCACTGTTTTCTGATTAAGGTAGTGTTTTGTAAAGTTAATACATTTATTTTACATTTGAAATGGGCTGTAAAAGAAAGTAACCACAGCTGCCATGATTCTAATTTAAACTCGTAGATTGTCTCAGAAACGAGTTTAGAAGTTCAAAGAAACAATTTAACGAAGTGGAGCACGGCCTTATGTTTAATTGCTATTTAATTTAAATGCCTATTATGGCAGAATAAACACAAGGGAAGTCCCCCACCTTCATTAAAATTACGTTTAACTCGAATAGTCACACTGTGCGAAAAAATTACATTTCGTTTGTGACATCGATTTCCCATTTTTATACTGTAAGATTGATTCCTCCGAAGTGTATATACAGTTGGTCCGATATTTGAAATTTTTGAATGTCGGCATCAAAATATCGAATTTATAATTTTCATTGAGTACTTTAGTAGGTGTTTTGTGAAGATTTTAAGTAGATATATTCAAAAACGTTTCAATCGTCCACTTTTCCACTAAGTCATGTACATGTAATGGAAATCAGATTATTTTTGAATATATATTTAATTTGGTTAAATTAAAACTAAAGATAGGGAGTGTCATACCAGCTGACAAACTTTGATATAGTTAAATTTCTTTAACTGAGTTCATCAACATACATTTTATGTATATGATAACTTTCGACCAATCATTCTTTCGAAAAAAAAACAAAAACAAAAATACAATAATTCGTGTCCCATACGCTACCTAAATACCATTATAGGTCGTTTTCCTCCGAAGTTTAGAGTGCCAGCAATAAAAGCACTCATTGAAGAGAACTCACTGGTTCGGTTTTCCAGACCATGTTGGTGAAATCTGAAAATTTTTAATATGTGGGAAAAATGTCCGGCTTTCACTAACCTCGAGCAATTTCAAATATGTACACAATTGTTATATGAATTTTTGCATATTATTTGAAAAGAACGCTCCACTGTGCTGTATGTGTGCGAGATTTTCCTTTCTCCTGCCACAAATTGTTTGCCGTCGTATTGCATTTTTATGCGCTCCGCAAAAAGAACTTTAAGTACAATTTTAATGCGCCGCTTGAGGCGTGTGCAAACTTTCAGTCTTCTTCTTTTTCTTTTTGTGTTACAGCTGTGTGTGTGTGTGTGTGTGTGTGTGTGTGTGTTCGTTCGGTTTCACGTTGGCAACATTTTTCATGACTTCTTAAGAGCAAATTCCTTTGCTATTTAGAAGTGATGCCGGTTGGTCGGTCGGCCGATCAACCATAAATGCGGTCTGTTGCAGCGCTGGAGATGTCAGCAGCAGCGCCACCGACTGCAGCTGCAGTTTCGGTGCACTGCAATCCGGTTCTGTTGCAAGTGCGGCTTGCTCTGCCACTGCCGCACGTTGCGACGTTGTCCTTTTTCCATTGTGCTTCAAGTACCCTGCTGCAATTTATATCACTTGCCATGCAGTTTTTCTTCATTTTCAATTGAAATTCAAAATGTTGGAAGACATTGTTGTCTGCATTCGTTGCTGTGGCTTTTGCTGTTCACTTGTATTTTGTGTTGTTGTTGTGCGGTTTTTTGTTCTTCGACTGTATTGCAATTGCTGTTCTGTAAAGCTTGTGTAGTGAATGTCCTTATTAAATTTCTTACATTGCAAACGTGATCAGAATTTCGTTGATACATTTCATTAGCTGTAAATTCAAAATATGTGTATTAAAACAAAAACTGCTGAGTTAACTAGCCACATACTAAATACGAACTTATAAACAAAAAGAAAGATAAATTTCATTCATGGGCTCTCAAATTGCACCTGAGAGTATTTTAATTTAAATCTTGTTTTAGGATCTTGACGGCTAACGTTGCCTCCTTCTGTATTGAAATTCTAGGGACCTAAATATACAATAAGTGTTCCTACTCTGTCTATGTGTAAAACTATATAAGCACGTCCGTATAAATAGAAAAAAGCTTAGAATACTGTTGCATGGATACAACCATTATAAGCGATGTGCGAGAACATGGTATTGAAAAGGAAGAAAGACTTTGTGTATGTAACAACAAACATTTCTCTCATGAAATACAACGAAAATTCCGCCTGGGTATAAATAAGAACAGAAAAGGCTTTTCGATGTTCCCATTTGTGTTAATTGATATCTCTGCAAATTAGACGGACGTATTGATTTTATCCATAGTTTCTTGAGAACTTTATTTCTGAGTTTGGTTGCTTCCGCTACCCGGAGTCGGATTTTTAAGTAGATAAATACTCTATACATACTCGTATATAGAAAATTCAATGTGTGTTTGTTTGTTCTAATGGACACCTAAACCGTTCAACAGATCGCCACACAAATTTCACCACATGAGCTTGTTAATATGGAGAGTGCTTAGCAGCTATCAGCTTTGTTTTGCCTTGCAAATTGTTGTGCAAATCGCTTAAAAATTGTGTATAAACAGGTATACAGGTGTGTGTATATGTAGTTTTATAGACTCCTACCGTACTGCATCGGAAACATTGATACTTATTGCTCCATGTATCAAATAAATACAGTATCGATTTGCTGAAATTTCTGTTACACCCTCCATAATACCAGAATCATACGGCAACATTTTTGTGGCTATCGGTGGAACGGTTTTGGGTCTTGACGAAAACGGAGAAAAAAGACAGGATTGATAATAGATTTTAGGAAACTAAACAGTATTACCACAAACGGCAAATACCCAATAGCTGATACTTCATTTATTCTATCCAACTTGGTTAAAACGAAATGTTTCACTATATATATAGTATTGTTGGACGTAAAAAAAACCAGAAAAATCTGCTATCAATATCAATAATGGAAATTATGAATTTTGCCGCATGCCATTTGGCTTGATGTAGTGGCCAAGTATTCTCCAAAGAACGATAGACGACGTTAAGCGAAAAAAATTGAGAAAACATGCCTTCTGTACGTGGATGACATAAACATATTTTCAGGAGACGAGACCGTTCATTTAGGAAACATGAAGGTGAATTTAAAAAAATCTACATTTTTTTAAAAAGAAATAGTTTTCTTGGGGTTTGTTGAGGCGTAGCAACGCGCGCCGGGTTCAGCTAATAATAAATATTTAAATATGTTAATATAAGGGGTACTATTTATATTTCGGGAATAGGAAATAATAACAAACATTTTTAAATAAAAATGGCTTTATTGTTTTTCAAAATATTCCCCTTGATGATCAATACACTTTTGCATTCGTTCAAACCCTTTGTCATAGCAGTTTTTCCATTCCAAAACATGGTTTTTGCTGCTTCTTCGGCGCTTGAAAATAGTTGACCATGCAATTGAGTCATTGGGTGCCAAATCAGGACTGTACGGAGGATGAGTCATCAATTCGATGTTTTGAGTGCTGAAAAATTCACCTGTTTGACGAGATGAGTGAGAGCTCGCATTGTCATGATGGAGAATGATTCGTCTTTGGCGGTTGGTTTTACGAATTTCTCCGAAGACTTCCGGCAAACAAATGGTCGTGTACCACTCAGAATTGACCGTCCTACGTTGCTGATGCGGAACAGTGGCCACATGACCCATTCGGCCGAAGAAACAGGCGACCATTTGCTTGGCTGTGCTTCTTCCACGAACAACTTTTGTTGGGTTTAGCTCGTCTTGGAATACCCACACGGTCGATTGTTGTTTTGTTACCCGCTCAAACGCATATATCCACGATTCGTCACCTGTCACGATTTTATACACGTCTTTTGAAGCACCACGGTCGGAACTTTTTAATCATTTCCTTACACCAATTGACACGAGCCTGTTTTTGAGCGATTGTCAAATTATGTGGGATCCAACGCGAACAAATCTTTTTACAGCCAAATGTTCCTGCAATATTGAATGTATGGAAGTGGAAGTAATGCCTAAGGTATCCTCTATCTCACGATATGTCACATGACGATCTTGCATTATCAGTTCACGCACTGCATCGATTTTTTGTGGCACAACAACCGATTTTGGACGACCTTCACGGAGCTCGTCGGCGACCGAACTACGACCACGATTGAATTCACTATACCAGCGATATACTGTGGTTTTTGATGCCGCTTTATCGCCATACAAAGAACTGAGTTCATCGACACATTCTTGTTGAGATAATCCACGTCGAAAGTTGTGAAAAATAATCCAACGAAAACCTTCTCTTGAAATTTCCATTCTTTGGCCAAATTGATTTTCTTAACTCACTGTAAACAAAACAAATAGCACGTGTACATCAACACGTTGTGAGTACGTTTATGCTAAAAAATGTCAAACTTTATTATGGTGTTGCCAGATTTTAGCTATTGACATTAGTGTTGCCAGTTCCCTAAATATAAATAGTACCCCTCGTAGAAGCAAATTTTTATTAAATGCAAATAATTCGATCGTCACTTAAAAATAATGATTACTATGAGGCCGACTTGAGATTAAAGATCCATTTTAACATCTGATATTTTTCAAACTGGTTTAAAAAGTTTAATATAATTTATTTAGAGATATAACGAGGAACATATACGGATATATAGGATGGATGAAATGAAAGTAATTTGTCGTCATGTGCCCATAAAATCTCCTTACAAATTAGTTAAATCTCGTATGGACCATAATGAGCAATTTGCTCTTTTTTAGCCCTGCAGGAGCTTGGGTTTGTATTTAGGTTAAGATTCGAATAATCCATTTAAGTTGTCTATGAATGTCGAAAAACAAATTTTCTGTTTGTGCTGTTTGGCTCTAAATTAATTTTAGAACCACGATTTTTATAGAACACGACTCCAGAACCTTTTTGGCTGTTATCACCTCTGAGATTAATCTGTTCATTGAAGTCATACGAATTTTTGATCGATTAAATTAATTGTCATGCTTCTAAACACAAACGCCAATTGACAAAATAATCTTTCCAACTTTTGCGGGACTTTAGTTCCTTTCTCTCGATCCATCTTCCACCTTGCTAAATCCGATTGACTCAAATGAAGCTCTTCTGGAAATACCTTCAGAGGCTTTCTTGAAAATGTTTGTCATGTGCATGATTCACAAACGATTTAAAATAAAATTATTTTTCCTTGCATGAATGTTTTTTTGTACCTTTAGAGTATGTTGTCACAGGACAATTGGCATTCTACCAGATTTAAAAATCTGAAATGGCATAATTTATTACGCAATAGTCCAAAGGTTATGGTAAAAGGTCGCATAATTGTTTTTCAACTAAAGTTGAATTCAATTCAAATTTCATGGACATTATTGAATGCATGAATTTGTTGGCTGTATTGCGCTATTTGTACTTTCTGCTCTGTTAACACAAACTTAGTGGGTCTATAAAATTTAAACAATGTCTTTTAGATTATTTGATTGCATCAGTTTGGTGTTCTGGACTGCCTTTGTTCTTTGTCCCACAACTAGAGATATACTCGTACCATATAAATAAATGTGTTGGATGTTAATGATTTCAAGTAGTTTACAAAGCTTTATTGCATCTTCAATTTTATCTACAAAAACTCTGTTGAAGCTTTATAAGGACTGTTATAGCTCCTTGTCAATATTCGAGCTGATGAAAAAAGGTGAATCTAAATTTTTATGGATCTCGTATTGCCATTTGCGTACTTTCTGAAGTCACTCATCATAATCGTGTAATTATTTAAATGTTTGCTGCTGACTAAAATAAAATGAAATATGACGCTAAATAATGATGGCAGATATTCGCCTCATTATGATTTGCCAGTATTTTTGGATTGGTGCCGATTCGTTGAAGCGTTTCTATAAAGTATCGTACGAAAAAATCAAATTCGAGTTTGCTTGTATACTTGCCAATAAAGTTGACAACCTTGTGTCTGCTTCAGTGTAATAAATAATAATACTAGTATTAATTACAATTATTTATTTATAAATACATACATACGGGGTTTACTCCATAAGTGTTGCAGAGGACCACTTTTCAATTGTTACGTATATTAGTTGGGATAATATATCGATTACTGAACTGTGCCAAGTTATTGTGTGATAATTCAGTTGTACGGTAGTTTAATTTAATGGCGACTTACTTAAGGTATATTAATAACATTTCGGCAAATTAAAGAAAGATTCAAATCAGATGATTTCGAGATGATTTCTACACACCCCAGATCTACGTACATTACCATAAATAGGTTACCATTAGTTCTGACTAATTGTTTATGACTCTGTCTGATGATTCTGGCTTTTCCCTAATGGCATATATTTTTAGAGTTACAAAATTTATCCATTTCCCATCAAAAATTTGTATTTCATCTTTCTATTTAAAATGCTTTTGAACTACCTTGGCTGAGTTTCTTCAGCATTTGGACATTTCATTCGCTATCCGTCGCGCACAAAGGTTCCTGATGCTTTTTTGTGGGTCATTGATTCAGTGTTCTCCATAATTGCTCCACTTGATTTCCGTTGTGACGGTAGTCCGTCTTCTTCTTCGTCCTAGAGCGAACGAATATTAATCCATTTTATTAAAATGCAACAGAGGCCAAGGACGGTTCTTAAAATGTGTGCGATTCTCTTCGAATGTTGTTGAAAAATCATCGTATGAAGCTTTTATCATGCATGAGCTAAATCACAACCAAAATACTTTTCATCTCTAGAAGGCCGTCAACATAAAAACGGCAAAGATTCCGAAAATATGCTTAATAAAACGAATCATGTGCATGTCAGGAATTTTTGGAACGAGGCAAGAAGATACTTTTGCTTTTACAGCACCTGCTTTATTGCATTTTTCATGTGAATAAAAATCCACAAATTTTTTGAACAATTCAGCACATTGGAATTTAAATGAACTGTTTGAATTCTAAAAGTGCACAGAAATCTTAATCTGCCTATTTCGACTCCATTACCAGCAAGCCGCAGCGGCTAAAAATACCACTCTACAAACTGAATTGTGTAGTTTGGAGTTGTTGTGACTTCTTCATCAAATCCTCTTTTGCATCAAGTGCACCAAGACGCATTGCCTATCATTGCTCAAGTTGGTGGCATTCTTTGTATTTTTTGTGCCATTAGAAATAAATTCATTAACTTCATTGCTGAAACTGCTCAAACTCAACTAAGCTGACATTTGTTATTTAGTGCATAAATGGCAGCTATGACATTCACACGACGCGGCCACCAACTAGATGGATGGATGTAACGCAGTAGCGTATTCAAGAGTAAGCACGGAAAAAATAAAATTGCCGAAAGTCAGAAATTTTTCTCTGAAAAGCTCCATTTGATTGATTTTAACCACGGACCAAAATTGTTGGATTCTTGCGACTCCGTAATTTGGCAATATTCAGTACCTCAAATGTGGAAATGTATCAACTAAAGTGCTCCAATTCGGTAACTAAATTCCTGAAGATCAGGAAGAAAATTGCCATTTCACGAATGACTATTTTAGAAATATTATTTATTCTAAACATTAAATCAAAAACAAGAAAAGTTTGAGATATCAGTGAGTGATTGTTGAGAGCTAGCAAATTGTGTGTAAATTAAAGTATTTTTGGGGTTTTCTGTACCAAACTTTATTTAACAATTTTTACATTACAATAAAATGTCAGTTAGATTTGAATTTCTAACAAGAACTGCTACTTAAAACTAAACTTAACTAGACAAAAGCTCCACTCCGCGCTCTCTCGCTTTTTTCTCATCGCCCCTCGACCATTTCGCCGTCGCTGCAGTCAGTGCATATTTGCATTAACATAAACATGGGCGATGCAGTTTGCTGTTGTTGTCTCGTTCCCAACTCAGCTTTCCCAATACTCAAGTTCAGCTTCTCTGCTGATATGCAGAATTAAGCGAACGAGTCTTTGGATTTCGTGACACGCAACCATTTCGTCATAACTCTTCTAAGTAGTTCCTTGCGACGGGTAGATCCATAACAGCATTGATTTACTTAACTGAAGCTTACATATTTTGATAAACCCGCAACCTGTTGGGGAAACTTTAATTAATTCTTTCGATTTGACGACACCACATCTTTTCAAAATGAAGTATTCCTTCATATTTTGCAGTTTTTGTCTTAATTCGACAGAATGTAATCCTCGTTTATTAACTTGGAATCGATAAACTGTTGTTACAGAGTAATTCTGGCGGACTTACACTTTTAGAATCATAAAGCGATAATAATGTCACTTACTGAAAGTGTGATTTTGTCGCACATTGTAATTTATCTGGATTTTATTTTTAATATGAGTTTATTTGCAAACTTATGTAAAAAAGGAGTTGTTCAATGGAAAAGTAGGGGCGACAAATTATTTAGTCTTGGGCGGGGGAAGATATGATTCACTACTGGTCCGAAGTTAAGAAATTTCATATCAGTCCCGTCTGCATAGATCTAGCTTGCCTGGCCGGGCCTGTACGTGCTGTTGTCAGCGTTAGATAACGTCACAATATTGCCAGGTCTCAAGCCAAGCCAAGCCATCCAAGAGCTGCTTGGCTGTGTGGATGGCAAACCCGTTAATCGCAGACGACGCTGAAGAATTGCTTAAAATTCTGCTTGCGAGTAAGTACAAGTAAATTTAATTTATGAGGCTAAAATGTTGCCTCTCAGATAGCGGAATGCATCATGTCGGCAGTCATAAACCGGCATAAAAAAGCTGCTGCAGCTGTTGGCGCTGCTCACAAATTTATGTGCGTTTAAATGTTGGCAGACATGAGCGGCTAATTTTGGTCTTCGAAATAGTTTTTTGAGTTTATTTGTTCGCTCGCGTCGCCTTTCAAAAGCCAAATGTTTCCTTAGAAAAGAGACCATTGCAGCAGTGCTGCACTTTTATGTTTGCTCATAATTGAGGCGTGTAATTATGAGTTAATTTATGAACTTCTAAGCGCATTAGTGGGGTTCTTTGGCTTTGAAGAACTATGTTCTTTATAACATTTTCTCCTATAGTGTGATTTTAAGGAAAATCCATAAAGAAACACATTTTTTTTCTTACCGCATAAATTGCAACCACACAGAATCGATTGTAAATTTCATTTGATGTGTTTATTACTGAAGCTGCTATCAAATGGGAATGAAATTTTATGTCTGGGAAATTATAAACACTGTCGTAAATAATGTCAGAATGAATATTATGGTGCACATCTGCAGTAAGGAGGTCATCTCTTAATATTGGGAACTGCCAAAATGAAATATCCAATAAGTTTGATCATTCAACATTTTTCAGAGTTCCAGTTCAAGTCACATTTTGAACAAATTTAAAAAATGGAATAAAGGACAGTCAGGTGGGAATGCCACTCAATCTCTTGTAAATATACTCTTTCCCAGTCAATATTTTTATATGTAGAATAATTATTTTACGTACAAATTACGAAATCACAAGCACTTCTCGATCTTGCACCATTGTTGGATCGTTATGTTTTAGTAAGTCGAGAAATTCTGATGAAATTTCCTATAGGCATTAGTTTATATCAAATAATTGGAGGGAAACGATAAGCCCACTCACTATGCATACAACTGCACTGTACTTGATACTATAGTCGCACTTTTATTTCGATACCCAATGCTGATTTTTCCAAACTTATGTAGTGAGAACTTGCATTTATTAAGTACAATATTATATTATATAATATCATCTGTCAAGTAGATTAGTTGTAAATACCTCATCAAAGAAATTTGTCAAATAATTTAAAGATGACGCTTAGTGGATAGGCCGAATTTCACTCTAAATGGGGGCACAAGTTACGGGTATCAACTGCCATGCTTGCTCATATTGAAATATAGTTTGAGTGGTTTATTCTGTTTTTAAAATGTTCAGCACTATCCATATAGCAACGTTGTAATATTGAAAAAGAACCACAATGAATGCTTCTATAAATTGTATTAATGTCTGCGCAATTTCACGTTGTCAATTCTCCAAAATTGAATTAAACAAGCGAAAATCAATAAATAGCAAAGTAAACAGAGGTACATTTGCAGCTGCGTTCAGATACTCGTGCGAGTATGTCAACATGACTGTTGCCTTTGGTTGTTGTTGCTAAATTTAATCACGTAATGGAAGTTTAAATGGAATTAAAAAAGTACAAGAAGCCTAATCCGACTACGCCTACTCAGAAGATGCTTCATGTCTCCAGCAGGCGCATGAAATGTGTACGATGAAGTATGCTGTACGCCTCAACAATTTTCCAATGTCACACCAAAATTTGTTCTTTAACACGTGGAGGAAGTAGGATGTTGGTACTTGAAGTTGGAGGTAGTATTAAATTCACCAGTGTTTGACGGTGAGCTTATTTTATACGAGTGTATTAATTTATAATTGCTTACACTATTTAACAAAATTTCTGTGCAAACCCATAAGTATGAGTTTAACGTCTTCAATAATTTCAAATTTTAGATATTCTAAGAGACGCCTAACTCTGGAAATGCAATTCTATCGATTATTCAAATTCAGATTAATTCCTTATGTTATTCAAGATTTCATTATTTTGTTAATAAGTATGCCTAAGAGGATTGACCCCGATATGTGGCATTCCTGTATATTAGAATTTACCAGTCAGAAGACCTGTTTTTTTGTTTGTTTTTGGAGTTCTGAAGTTCTGAAATATATCTTCTATACACTTCTTGCAGTGCAATCGACATTTTTCGCATGGCAAATGAAAATGACCACCATTGGAAAAGTTCACCAGATTATGCACTCTTCATTAGACATCTGAATTCGGTATCATAACACAGAAATAATTATCTGAAACATCTGCCATTTGCAAGTGATCAACATATGGTTAAGAAAAAGGAGTTTACTAACAAATACCACAATTTTTGAAAATTATCCCCGACTTCTATTATTAAAAACTCTACCGGATCAATACTTTTAAATTTACTAACAAGTTTTTTCTGCTTCATAGCTCATGGCAAACTCCATTAGCCTGCGTGCTCATTATCATCAACACCAGACCATGAAGAGCGTATATTTTTCACATTTTGAATGAAATTTATCCGAAAGATATTTGGGTTCAACAGGATGGCGCATGGGTATTGTTGAAAAATTGGTCGTGAATCAGACTTCTAGAATGAATTAAATGATCTTCTAATGCCTTAGTGTCTGCCATTACTAATCTTTCTTTTCAACGAAATTGAATTTTTTGCAATTTTTTACTTTAATTTAAAAAACCATATATACACATACATATATGAAGAATATAACAAACAACCCTACGTATGCACACTTTTGTGCAAATCTTTATCCCCATTAACTTAAAACTACGAGTATTCAAGTTCAATTCGAACACAAATGCACGGATCCATTGATATGTACGCTACAGAAACTGTCAATACTGTAAAACTGAGAATTAAAACAGAAAAATATAAAAATTTTATAGACTTCAGTTGCTTACCAACAACGTAAACGCCCAAGAGAATGTGTAGCAATATATACGAGTATATTCGTATTCATCGCCTCAGGTATGTATGATTAAAAAAATCAAAATATGATAAAAATAAAAAAATGATTTAAAAAAAATTAAAAAATATTAAAATAAAAATATATTAAAATAAAAATATATTAAAATAAAAATATATTAAAATAAAAATATATTAAAATAAAAATATATTAAAATAAAAATATATTAAAATAAAAAAAATGATAAAAAAAAAATGATTAAAAAAAAATGATTAAAAAAAATGATAAAAAAAATAAAAAAAAAATAAAAAAAATAAAAAAATTTAAAAATAAAAAAAATTAAAAATAAAAAAATTTATGTGTTTCCGCCCGGGATCGAACCGGGGGCCTTCCGCGTGTTAGGCGGATGTGATAACCACTACACCACGGAAACTATAAGATTCAGTGCAGCTTAAAGCATTTTAAAGCAAAGCAGTGAAATACATTTTTGTTTCCTAGCAGACAATTTTTCCAGTATAAGCGTAATTTTAAAATACGCGCATGGTTGCATTTTTCATATATAATAAATAAATATATTTATTATAGATAGAATGAAAGGTCTAAGCTGCCATTGCTACTTTTCCAATATTACCTTATAATTTATAATTGTAAGTTTGTTTTAATGAAATAAAAATATATTTATTATTAATAATAATTAAAATATAAAAAATATCATTACATATACAAAATTTTAGAATATTTTTTAACTGATATGAATTAAAATAATAAACAAAAACGGTGCTTCCGATTTCAACTTAAATAAAAAATCTATTAATGTTGAAAATAAAAATGTTGTTAAATAAAAAAAATATATATATATTTTTATAATTAAAAAAAAAAATAAAATATATTTTTTTTATTAAAAAAAAAAAAAAAAAAAAAAATATATATATATATATATATATATATATATATATATATTTAAAAAAGAAAAAAAAAATAAAATATATTTTTTAAATAAAAAAAATAATAAAATATATTTTTTAAATAAAAAAATAAATAAAATATATTTTTTTAAATAAAAAAAAAATTAAATATATTTTTTAAATAAAATATATTTAAAAAAAAATTAAATAAAATATTTTTTTTTAAATAAATAAAATATATTTTTTTAAATAAAAAAAATAAATAAAATATATTTTTTAAAATAAAAAAAAAAATATATTTTTTAAAATAAAAAAAAAATAAAATATATTTTTTTAAATAAAAATAATAAATAAAATACATTTTTTTAAATAAAAAAAAATATATATTTTTGAAATAAAAAAAAATATTTTTTTACATAAAAAAAATAAATAAAATATGTTTTTTTAAGTAAAAGATATAAATAAAATATATTTTTTGAAATAAAAGAAATAAATAAAATATATTTTTTTTAAATAAAAGAAATAAATAAAATATATTTTTTGAAATAAAAAAAATAAATAAAGTATATTTTTTGAAATAAAAAAAATAAATAAAATATATTTTTTTAAATAAAAAAAATAAATAAAATATATTTTTTTAAATAAAAAAAATAAATAAAATATATTTTTTTAAATAAAAAAAATAAATAAAATATATTTTTTTAAATAAAAAAAATAAATAAAATATATTTTTTTAAATAAAAAAAATAAATAAAATATATTTTTTTAAATAAAAAAAATAAATAAAATATATATTTTTAAGTAAAAAAAATAAATAAAATAAAAAATTTGAATTTGCCGAAACCCGGGATTGAACCGGGGACCTTTAGATCTTCAGTCTAACGCTCTCCCAACTGAGCTATTTCGGCAGTTGTGTGGTTGTGTTCAAATATGGTATAATAATACAATTCTTATATTCATATATTGCCTTGTACTGCTCGAGGACCCATGTTGATAAATAGGATACGGACGCGTTCGTTTCATATTCATGGAATGTTCCACATACTCATAATATTTTAATTATATTCTCACTTGTCGCCGCAATTCCTTTACGTTCTTCTACCGTCGCGTTTTTTGTTTACTTTGTCAGTTGTGTGGTATTGTGTGTGTGTGTGTTTACAAAGGGAGAATTGTGGTATTGAAATAAATATGCGTTTATGTATGCGTGCATACAGTCTAAAGCATTTGCAGCATTACTCGGCCAGGAACAACGCAAGCAAATCATTTTCTAGGTCAGCATTTAACAAAAAAGAGCTTTAAATGCACAGCACTACCAGGAGAAAAGTACCACAGCAGGCAACCATAAAGTATGCAGGATAAGTACTCCAATGCAGAGAAGCGCACATACATACAAAGTAAGCTTTGATAAATGATTAGCGTAACGAATGCGGAGGCGGCCAGCTGGCATAGGTGAAGTTGCGAACAGTTCCAAGTAGTGCAGTTGACAGTTGGTTTTGTGGTTAAAAGCGATTTAGCAAAGTTTCCTTTTCAATTTAACTTTCCTTTTGTACATTTACGTCGTGTCCTCAAGCTACACATGTGTCCTATTGTCCCCATTTACACACACAGATGAATATGCAATGAAAATTACAACAATTATATGGACAATTAACCTACTAACTAAATAAAGTGACATATGCACGGTTGCAGTGAAGCACCATCCTTGCATTCCCGAATGGTGGACTGTATGGTAATATAAATATAAACAGATATTGTATTGTATACTGGGGATTTAAAGTGACGATCGGATTACCGAGTTAACGAATATTATAAAAGTAAAAAAAAATAAAAGTTATAGTGCATTATAAATTTGGACACTTTTTGGATTGTGAATTCGATTAACGAATTACATAAATCAAAACTTTACTTTTTCTGTGAGTTCCTCTTATACTTGTCATACGTTGATAGTTCATTGTTGCCTATAATTGGGGATACAGTTAAAAGGAATTTAATTCGAAATATGAATAATACTGGTACGAATTGTTAAGCAAATTATTATTGTGGCTAAAATTTTACATTCTCCTTTTTAAGGTCACAGATAAATTTGCCGACTGAAATGGAAATAATATCAATGTCAGTACATCTCTGACGTATGAAGTCAATTAATATTTAAATTGCTTGTATTCAGCCACGATCTGTTTGATAAAGTCTTTCTATTAGGTGAAGAGCTGTAATTGAACTTAAACAGTGAACAATACAAGTATTTATTTCAGAATATTCCTCTTTAAAACCACATATAAGATGAGGCCTTTAAGTGTGCGAGCGCTTGAATTCAAGTGCAAACGAAAAAACAAACTGTGAGGTTTTATCCAAGACGGAGTAAATTAAAATTTATATAACAGTTGTCTTTTATTATACACTTTCACAGTTCTAGTTCCACACGAATGTATATAAAAATGAAGAGCTATCTTTCTTTTTACCTTTTATATGTAATCATTTCTATATATAATTCGGAGTATAAGTTATTGCATTATATGTTTAGGTACACAAGATGTTGCGAAGCCTCTCTTTCCCACTATTCTCCAATAAGAGTGCAACTCTCTCCTAAGTAAATTAGCAACCGACAAATTCTCTTATTGGAAAGGAGGTAGAAAATCGCTTGATTACGCGAGGCAGTATCTTCAGATGCCATCTGTCGATTCTGTGGAGAAAGTGACGAAACCTCACTGCACTTGATCGCAGACTGCGGGCCATTGGCACAAAATAGACTCAGGTGTTTTGGAGAATATATCTTAGATATGAGCAAGTCCCTCATCTTGATTCCTCCAAAATATATGAATTCCTGTCGGAAATGAACCTGACAGAAGATTTATAGATGAGACTATCCTCATCTTTCAAATAAATAGGGTCATCACAATAGATATTTCAGGTCGCAGTGTATAACACCCTTAAATATATCTATTTATCTATGTACGCGAGGCAGAAGAAATGCTTGTGACATGACCTCTGTCTATCAGAATTACAGTTTAATGAGGTCAACTTTGCCGATTGCTAATTTAAGAAGTAAGACTTGTTCAGCAGTTCGTTGTAAGCTCTACACCGAGAAGGTGGTTAATAAATATAAT
Organism: Clusia tigrina; assembly: GCA_920105625.2. Classification (NCBI taxonomy): domain Eukaryota; kingdom Metazoa; phylum Arthropoda; class Insecta; order Diptera; family Clusiidae; genus Clusia; species Clusia tigrina. The sequence goes on along the minus strand of OV050031.1, from coordinate 34,769,979 downwards.
AAAACCTAAATTGAGTCTTTTAGATTAACTTATATCATAAATAATAATAAATATGTAATGGTTTGCTTCCATTAGTTTCTATTAGTTTCTTGAAACACTTTTATCGAAGAAAGGTGATATGGAAACAGGCAAATAAATAATGCTAGAAGTAAGCTTCCTATAATCGGTGATAAGGAAGGTGATCCATAGTATATGTAAACATCATATAAACATTTTTGGGTTTTTTTTTGTTCAGGGAAACATTTTTGGGTGTTTTTACATATTGAGTGAAAATTGAGCTTTTAAATTCATTTCTACCGTAGTAAAACAAAGAAAAAACAAGAAATGCTGCTATTCTTTTTTGTTATTACAGATATATGTATTTTACCTGATCAAATCTGTAAAAGGACAGTCGATGATAGTTACAAGTACTATTGTAGATTAAAATATGTGGGTTTACAATATTTATAACTATTTTTGACTAAACTGCTAAAAATGTGCAGAAATAGTTTCCAGCTATGCTTATGATATAATATGCTTTCATTGGCAGAAAATATTCAAAATTTATAACAACAAAAATATAATGATTTGTTTCACTTAATGTTGACCTAAAAGGAAAGCACATAGATGATACGAAAGCTCCGAACTTCTTGATATCCCTAGAAATGATACCTTCAGTACGACTTGTTAACAAATTGCTTAAGTGCAGTAAAGGTTGAATCAATATAAACAGATGACAAGAGTAACGCTAAATGAAATATCAGCATTTTAATAAATTTGAAATGGTGGTCATAATTGTATCGCTCCGGAAGAGGATTTTTTTTATTTAAGTTACTTAAATAAAATTATAACATAATACCTTAAAACATCAATGTCATTCACAATTGCGTTGTATGTGGTGAAAACCGTCTGATATTCGCATGTTTAATTTATGTTGTTTTTGATTTGTGGGATTTCTAAGCAACTCACCCAAAGGCTTGTACGAGTACATTGAATTGGAATTAAGAATAATCTCTCGCTATGATGAATAATTCGATGATGAATGGAATTAATTATAATAATAAAATATACGTGGTCGTGTTTTCAAGAAAAATAAAGAATTTAGAATGGAAGCTATAGGACTTTTTTGTATATGTACAAGGACAGTTATTAGAAAGTAGTTTTTCTAAGTTTATATACCTTTAATAAGGTACCAAAAAGTGCATGGTACAACTATTTGCATGTATTTTATTTATTCAATTCAATGTCAAAAAGGCTGCGAAATGTTATTTATCGTTGATTGACCAGAATCGTTGAATATATCAGTAATAAATAAACTCAACATTCAAATTATATGCAGCTCATTAGATATGCGCGACTATAGCTATCTTCCTGTCCATAATGCTTTAAGCCTATAGCAATAAGAAATTCTATTATTGAAGACTATAGAAGCTATAAACGGTTATTCACGATATTCGCTAAAATTCCACTAAAGTTCCATACGCAATCTGATACTTCTCAAAGATATTCGTGAATCGATATTGAAAAAAGTGGAGCTCATGAATCAGAAAAGAAGCAACAACTAAAAAATGATAACGACTTTTCTTGCATGTAACACTAGAAACAGGTTCAACTGGTTAAAATTGAACGTGCTGTAAAAAGCATTCTTCACCGCCTGCATAAAGTGAAAAGTACTTTCATGAATACTTTTAATATTCGAGATTTTATACGATACCTCAACGAGCAGCCTTCTAAAAGCGTATCGGTCAAGTTCGTTATTTTTGTACATAAACAAAGAAACATAAAAATTAATGAAATCCGAAAATAATGTTTTCAAAAAACGAACATAAATAAAAAAAGTAAAAAATAAATTGTATTTCACATGCGCCATGCTGGGCGAGATTTTTTGTGGTGATTGACAGTTTAGAAAACTGTGTTGACAGGTGGATTATACGAGTACAAAGAGTAGATCCGGCGAACTTCAATTTTATACACCTTATACAAAATGGAAAAAGCACAAAATAATAAATTTATATTCATAAATAACGCAGCTGCTCATTCTCTTTTATGCCCTACTTCATTTGGTACTGAGAACGCTGGAATATACTCGAAAACAAGTTCGATTTTAAACACGGGTGTGTAAGTTTGTTCCTTTAAACGGATTCGAGTACTACGTCCTGTATTTCCCAATATTCAGAGCGCTCGTAATATTTTATTTCTGCGGAAATTGTGTGTGCGAGATGAGACTCGACATAGAGCATTTTTCATTCTTTGGAATAATTCGATCTAGATTATATATGTATGCATCTCAAGCATCAAAAGAACGATGGGACTGAGAAATGAGTACCATATCTAGTCAACAGGTAAATATGTTGTATACAACTTGTTAACAATCGGGATGTCCATTTTCATTATCATATACCATACAAACTGCTAGGCAATATCCTTTAACTGCCACATCTAAAATACCACTTATTTATATATTTGCTCATCTATTTTATCACACATTCTCACTTCAATAGATTTCTCTTTGTGTCAGATTATCTTGGTTTCTAAAAAAGGGCGTTTGTATGTATGACTTCGTCATTCGTCGTTAGTTCGGGAGGTCGTACGGACGGCGTCGCCCCCCAGAATTTGGTCAAGCGCTCAACCGTCAGCAGGAAGCCTGTAACACAAAAATAATGCGTCAAATCAAACTACATTCTTTAGTTATTCAGTGTTTTTTTAAATTGTTAGTTTTTTCACAATGCCACAGTTTATGCTTCTTTGTTTAGTTATTTAGGGCTCACAATTATTCGTTCGTAAATCTGATACTTAATTTATCAATTTAGTCATTTAAGTGTTGCAATTCCCAGTTTACAGCGATATAAGAGTTCGTGACCTCTCTCGGTTTTTTCTGAATCTTTCTGAGCTTTTCAGCCAAAATGTTAGCCACGCAAATACGAAGTGCCAAGGCCGAAGCCATACGTGCATTTTGCGTACGATACCCAAAATTCCAGACCCTGCGTTTGCACTTTTTCAAAAGTTTTCACTCTCATGACTTTACAGTGCTCTTACAATATCGTCAAATGTGCGTTTTCGGTGGTTTTCTACGCTCATTCAAGCATCTCCCGTCCAGCGGTTAAGTTTGCTTTAAAACGCGGCATAAACTGTTTCCACTGCTTGCTCACCGGATATACAAAGATGCGTTGTCGTACAGTTAAAATGCAGCGAAGCGCAGTTTACTTGTACTGGTATATATGCAGTTTAGGGTGGGGCGATTAGTATGGAAGGAAAAAAATCTTAACGGGAGCTTCGCGTTTCTGATTCTTGGGATTGTACTGAGCAAAAAGACCGTACGTCTACGGTGAAAATCGAGCTTCCAGATTTTGACTTGCAGTTTTTTCTCAGACTTTATTTTTTTGGAAAATTTGAAAATTTTCTTGGGCTCATATTTCGTAAAGTATTTGAAATTTTGACTTACAATTTCTCTGAGCATATTACTTGAAAAAAACTTCGTTTTCATGGTCGAAAAAGTAGAAAAATCACGACTTTTTGTCACGTTTTTTTTTTTTTTGGATATTTTGGCCTATTACAGCCAAACCATTGAGATTTTCGATCCAATACTCAGACAAAAATTGTAGACAAGACAATAGTTAAGAACTCTCTAGTACATCGCAAAAGCATTGGAACGCTTCTTCAGGCAGCTTTGGCCTTGTGAAAGTGCAAATTTTTCGTGAAAATATTGATGAATTACCATTTTCAGTTGTTCATAGCGCAAAATCATAATTTGGTAATTGTATTATCTCAAATCTAAGGAGTAGATCACATCACTTTTTTGCTCAGTACAATCCCATGAATCAGAAACGCCCATTAAGATGTTCAAATCGCTCCACCCTAATGCAGATGTATTCTACTCTGTCGGTATATTCTCGACTTTTTCGAAAAGCTATATAGACATGACATAGAAGCCTGTCCAGTTTTATCAGGATACAATAGCGAAATCCGTGGTTAGTAGGATGCCTGCTAGTCGGTGGTGCCTGAATCTGTCTACATATTTTGTACCTTATAACTCAGTCCCCCAGGGCAGGAGTAATCATATTCAAATGCACGGTATTTTCCAATAGATATATTATTTTCGTGCACTCACGGTGGTGACTTTATGTAGGGGCAAACACACATCCCAGTACGTCCGACCATAACATTTTGGTTTGCTATTTGGTTATGCGATAATTTCAAATTCCATTAATCGAGTTCGTGAGAAAATTTAACAGAATGCAGTTCGAAAGGCGGAAGTGACTCAGAAGTTGGCACATGCTTGTGTTTATATATAAAATTTCCATAATGTGTGGACTGAAATTCACTTCATGAATGCTCATTAACAGCCAAATGCCAATTGACTGCCAATTTCTTGTCTCGTTTCTTTTGCTTTTCGATTGAATGCTTCTTTACTACTTGTCGTATTTGATTCACTGCTCTGGACGAGTCTTCTGCTTATTTTCATTCTGATGCTTCTGCATGCGGCGCATTAGTTGCCATACGCTCCAGCGCAAGTGCAATTAAACTGGACTGAATTTTACTCGGTACTTTCCTACTCTGGTGAGTTTATAATTTTCATTCACTTTTGTGGTTTTTAATTTTCCACAATATAATCGTGTACTTTTCCCCTTGTAGATCTTATCCGAAAGAGTGTTTGGCAAGTTGTCAATATTTCGTTCTACAATTTGGAGGAGTGGTTGTGTGTAATAATATACTTGCAGATTCTTGCACACAAGCAAGAATGCGAGATTTCTTATTCAATTCAACCAAATTCAGCTGTAACTGATGCGATCAGGTCTGGTATATTTTTTTAATTTCACATACATATGTACATGTTTCATATATCTATTCACTGGATTTCTCCTTAACTCTAAAAAGTTTATACGAGTACATAAATAAATTAAATGATAAGCTCATTAACTAGGCAACTAACAACTAACATCTTCGGCCTAACTATTGGGTAAACTAGTACAAATATATATGATTATTTATTATTCATATTTCAAGTATATCTGATAAAAGTGAAGCATTGAAATTAAGTTTCTTATGTTTTCTGTAGATATATTGTGTGTGGTAAAATAATTTGTTTAAAATAATAATTTTTTTTTTTTAATTGTTTTTTTGTGGTAGTTGCAAAGTAGGCAGGTTGGTGGTTATGCTCCTTCGAATAAATATTTATGTGTGATCAATGTGTGCCCAAGATTGATCCTTATGTATTATTTTACATTCAATTTGGATTTGTTTCCGTATCTGGTTGCATTTCTGTCTGGTTTAATTAGTTTGCAATTGTGCGAGTACTTAGTCCAGTTTTGTTTTCTGTTTGATATAATGGAATTCATTTGTTTGGTTTTTTAAGTATCTTATGCTGCAGGTGGGAGTTAGCAACTCTAATTCACTTTTAGCATATTTTGCGGCTTCAACGGCCAAGCCGTTCCAATAATATCATTAACGTGGCCCGGTATCCCCATTATTTTTGTTTTACGCGGAAATGTGATTTTAATTTCACCAATTTGGTATGTATATTGTTTCGTCTTCATGCGATGGGGTTTTAACTGCTTTGTTAACCGACTATGAAGATTTGCTTTCCCTTTTTTATTTTGCAATATTTTATTGCTGTCTTAGGCCCCGGTTGTAAATATTGAATAGACACTTAGAGTACTTCCATTTTAGCATTTATAGCACAAATCCGGAAAGGTTTCTTTTCTCCTGTCTACTTTATTTTCGTTGTGATGTTACTGTATTCGTACTGAATTAGGTTGATTTGTGTTTTAACAGAAATTAACGGAGTTTGATCGTTCGACACTTGTTCAAAGTTTTAGATTTCATTCCAAATTGTGAACTTAGTCATTTGTTTATAGACTTTCGTGAATTTGGCCTATTCCGCTCGTATTACACAGGCGAACTGCAGGTATCTCCGCGTTTTATAAGTTAGCCCTATAGGGCAACTTATTTTTTAGTTAGCAACTCATCAATCAACTCGTCGGTATTTAGCGATTTCAGTAATATTCCATTGCAATACTGAAACCTTTCAGGCAATGTTATTTTTGTGACCTGGTTGTGGCACAGTCTGGTCAGGTAACATTTTTATCCAATCACATGTTTCTCAAATCATTTCTCCTGATGTGTAATTCATGTGGCAGGACCTTAATTAGCTCTCAGTAAAGGAAAGAAATTTGACGTGGGAAGCTGCTTTTTTGCAAATCCCCCCCAACTGGACCGTTTTGTCAAAAGAAACAATCAGTTGCTGAATATGGCACCAACAAACACATATCTAACTGCATTCTAGTCACCATGAAAACATTTTAGTCACTTATATCACTAGTAAAATGATGCCGTTTTTATCCTGACAACTGGTGTCCGTCTGTAAAAGTTTATAGAAAATATTCAACTCCTGTTCTCCTGATGTAAGTAGATCATGTGTGCAGTAACTACAGTTCTATCTCCGAGAGAAAATGATCAGAGTTCCCAACGGTTTGATAATTTTTTTCTCATGTTGGAACTAAATATGCATACAAATTTATGATTCTACTCAATAGGATTTAATATACAATATTCTACTCAATAGGATTTAATATACAATTATAGCGAAATATAGAAGCATTAAATGTAAAAAAAAACAATTGTGTCCAGGCAGAGTTTAATATGGAAGTATTATATTTCTTCCGTACAGTCTTCAGGACTTATGAATATGTCTAGTATTTTCCGAATATTTGCATCCAACAGTAACATTTTTATATTTTTATTGGATTGTTAGGTCAGACAATTAATTTGTATTCCACTGAAACTAAACCAACCACTTTCATTGTGCTTTTGTGCCCTGGCACGATATATTATTGTTAACCAAAAAGCGAATAAATATTCACTATTTTTACAATGCACCATATAATTGATCCAGAGGGTAACATTAATTGCTTGACGGTGCAAATATTTTATATGAAGGAGGGAGTTGAGGAAACCCTGATGCTCGCACTCGTAAGGAAAAATAAGAAAATATCTATAAAACATTTTGGTAAAATTGATAACATTGGAATAATCTACTTGTATTGTCAGAATGTTCTGAAAAGAGCATAAGCTCTTTTATATTTGGTATTTACGTTGATATTCACTTTTATATTTGGAAGTAATTAATTGCACTGATTAGAAAAACATTACGCGAAACAAATATTGAAACAGAATTTAAATAAATAGACCTAGAAACTAAAATAAATATGTAATTTTTAGTTTTTGACTCGCCAGAATACTTATGGACGAATAATCCTCAGATTCTCTTGGTGTCTGAATGACTCTAAAACCAAGTAAAGCAACATAACTACAACAAGACGGGTAAAATGCATCCCAGAATCGTAGTTAATTGCAAACCAAGAATATTATTTAACAGATGTGTTTGCAAATTATACTCGTATACGAAAATATTCGCATTCACACGCGAGTATCCCTAACTGCAATATTATCGGTTATTGCGAAAAGTATCTGTACTTCATTTGACTGTTGAATAAAAATGCTTCATCATCTTTTGGAATGCTTCAGACAAGCCACATTTAAAAACCGGCGTTGCGGTTGCCAAGAGAAAATTTTTCACGAGTCTGTCTCGCATCGACTTTTGTTGCATTCCACTCTTCTACACTGGCATCTTCGGGTTACTTCTTATCTGTCGCTTGACAACAAAACTCGCTCACCTTGGACTAAATCTGCTTTTGTAATTTGCACTTACCCACGGCAAGAACAGCAAACGTGACTTGTGCGTGCATGTGTGTGTGCGTTTTTGCTATGGCTGCATCTTTGCAAAGAATGTGGCGCATGCTCTCTTCGCTAAGGTAGGCAAAAAGGCGAAGTTCGCTCGTAAACAAAAGACACACCGACCACAATGCAAAAAGAAGAGCAAAAATAAGGCACATGAATTCGGGAATTATCAGTAGAAAAAGACCCAAAACATATGAGGGGAATGGTGCAGACGGCCAGAACCGAGGCTTCTCTGCTGAGTGGTGATTCACTTAAATTTTTTTTTGCAGCGGCAACCACAACGGCAAAGAGAGAAGGTAGAACTTTAAATTTCAGTCAAGATGCTTGTCGAGTTAGGGAAAAATGTTGAATAAAAAAGAAACTACAAAAAATATGGTCCCAAATTGCGTAAAACGGAAGCCAGATTGGTTACACGATAAAGTATCAGTTGACGTTTAGTGGAAGTTTTGTGGTTGCCTGAGAAGTTGGCCCTTTGCAAATGCTTTATTTCTCGAAAGTTTGATTCTGAAAGCTTTTACTATTTCTTTTAAAAACGGCTAGGATCAACCGACCTCTCTTTGCGCCTTATAAAAACGAACGAACCTGCTGCTGTGTTCAGATACCTATAAATATTTATGACTCGTTTCAGATTTTTTAAATTGTTTTTCAAAAGGAGACAGTTAACTAAACGAAAAATAAATAAATTACTCACCTTCATGATACATTTGTAAATGAATCAAGTAATTTACGTTGAGGGTTTGGAATAGTTCTTTATAATATATTATGAAAATGAATTTTGTTTGAATCACTGAATTGTGTTAAGTAAAACCAATACCTTTGTTTAAATTTTAATATGTAATTTTAATAGAATGTTCCTATGGTTTCGCTGTAACTGGTCCATTGCAGCTCAATTAGTCTCAACATTAGATACAATTAATGGATAAACTCCATAGCCACACCCAGAAATTTAAGTTATCCCATTTCCAGACGTAAGAATTTAATACAATTATGAAGAGGTTCCCAACTCAACATGGTAGGATTTACAAAGACTTGTCAACCAAACTAAACGTACAGTCCAGTATGTTATCTTTAGAATATGTAGTGACGTTGAGGAGGAATCGGACACATACTCTGCCACTGAGATTTGATCTCGTTATTTCTATACCAATAATAGCAGAATCTTGTGTATAGCTCTCGTAATACAATAAGATTTCTTCCTAACAATAATATTGCTCGGTGGCGGTCTATGAAGCTGGTTCTCCACAGTAGATCCAACGAACAATAATTCCCTCCTCCATATATTTATACAGGGTGGCTGATGAATATTGCTACATTAAGAAACTCAAATAACTTTTTTTCAGTGTATGGAATTCATTTTTCTTTTATTAATTTTAAAGCTCATTTAATTTCATTAAATATAGCTTAATTAGTTTTAAAAATAATGGAATTTAAATGCCCCCCCTGCTCGTTGATGCATGTGCGGCATCTTACCAAAAAGTTATTCATTACTGCTTGGAGAGTTGAGACAGGAATAGCCGCAATTGTTTCTCGAATGGATTGCTTTAGTTCGTTCAAATTTGTTGGTTTTGCTTTGTAGACTTCCTGTTTGCAATAACCCCACAAGAAAAAGTCAGGTGCAGTAAGGTCCGGCGACCTGGGGGGGGCCAACGGAATGTGGAGTTTCTAGATATCAGCTTATTGGGAAATTTTCGTCGCAATTCTGTCATAACAGGCCGGGCTATGTGAGGAGTTGCACCATCTTGCTGAAACCACACTGAGTTGAAAGCAATTCTCATTCGGTGTAATTCTGGATAGAAAAAGTCTCTCAACATGGCCAAGTAACGGTCTCCAGTAACCGTAACGGTGTGGCCGTTTTCTTCGAAGAAGTAGGGCCCGACAATGCAGCGTGATGAAACTGCACACCACACTGTAACACGAAGTGGATGTAATTCCGTCTCATGGAGTATCTGTGGGTTGGAAGCACTCCATATTCGACAATTTTGTTTATTTATGTTGCCGTTTAAATCGAAATGGGCCTCGTCAGACATAAAAAGACAGTTGATCATGTTTCCGTCCTCTTCCACCATTTGAAGCATCTTCTGGCAAAATTCCAAGCGAATCGGGAAGTCTGCTGCGTTCAATTTGTTGGTCATTTGAATTTTATATGGGTCCAAATCTTTATGCATAATTGACTGCAATGACTGTCTGCTTATACCCATTTGAGCAGATAAGCTTCTTGTCGAAACTCTTGGATTATTTTGTATGGCAGCAGCTACTGCAGCGATTGTTTCCTCCGTCCGAACTGAAGGGTTTCGATGGTAAGGTCTTCTGTTGACTGTCCCATGCTCGGCAAAATTGTTTACCAGTCTCATTATGGTCCATCTGCTCGGTGGATTGCCGCCAAACGTGCGCCTATACTCCCTTTGAACAGCAACTACGGACTCCGTGATAGCGGCGGACAATCCAAATTCTTGTTTCAGTGTCCCAGTTATCCATTTTTGATAAATCTAACAATCAATCTGCAAAATAAAAAAAAAACCAGATTCATTAAATAGAAAAAAAGTTATTACATTTTTTTTTTGGTAGCGGCTTTCATCAGCCACTCTGTAGTTAATACTTGTACTCGCAAAATATTACTGCTTTTTCATAACTTTAGTAAAAGTAAAAGTAAGCTCATTTATAAAACAAATATCCACATAAACCGTAAATACATTTATTCTTAATTCTTACGTTGTATAAAGACCATGACCCATGACCTTTCTGATAATATCTTCCAAAAATATTACTTAGCGAAGTCGTTTAAGGGCACCTAAAATTTTTATTTCCATTTATTGTAATAAACTGTCACACTTTTATCGCCTTCGCAGACATTCTCGTACGATTAGTTTAAAAACTGTGGGCCTAAACCAAATGAGTCCATCATAAATTGTGTCGCCAAGTATGTTTTTTCAGGTTATATATGTATGCAGAGTTTGTGCGAAATTTACAGCAACTGCAGCGGAAATGTTATAATGTCACTCACACAGAGATAAGTGTGCAAATAAACACAGACACACACATGCGGTGGTGCCCAGTAGGAAATAAATAAAATAGGAGACTCCTGTTATTTCAGCTTGTGCTCCTTTTAGAAACTCATGTCAAACATCTGCATAACTTCCGGAATATGTCCGTCTGACTGCCGTCACGTATGTAGGTCATTCTCGTATATAGAGCTAAAGAGAGCATTGACGAAATTATACGACTTTCATCCCGACATTTAGAAGGAACCTCTAAAATAACTGAAAGGTGATTTTGCTCATTCATTAGAAAGCTAAGAAGAAACCAGCTGATGGCCTCGAGCTAGTGCTGTTAATTTATTATTTTTTGTATATTTATATGCTTAAAATAAATATGATTTGATTTGCTCATTCATACACTTTTGTTATTTTCTAGACAATACTTTGTGCTACTATAAGCGCGATATGAAGAACAAACAGTTTGGTAGATCTGTTAAAAATACACGAGGACGATAAGTCGGTTTGCATTGCGGGTCAAATTTAGAATATATTCTTTCTTCAGCATTTTTCAAGTTATGCTTATTAAGTGATTAGTTCTTAAATTCCCACATGGGTTCTTACTGAACTGGTAGTTTAATAAAGCATTCCAAAATGACTGCTTAAATTAAGGCTGAACCCCTTGCAGAGACTGAAGCTTGTGTTGGCGCACACCTCACTCGCAGGCACATTCAGCCACATATAAGTCGAGTATGGCATATGGAGCGCACCTTCTGCTGGAATTTGCATTTTCTTGTTCGGGAAATGTATGCGGAAAATTGCTTTAATAATCGTTTCGTGTAAGTTTTTGTTTTAAAAATATAATTCTGCAGTGAAACATAAATTCCATAAGCTGGAAATAGTAAATCTTTTGGTTTAGGTTCAATACTCGTGTTTGCACGTTGCAAGCCAACAACTGGCGTCAAATTTGAAACTCGCACACATATCCTTAATTACATTTGTGTCCTTTGGGCTGACCCAGAAAAATTTTTGCTCAAATTGAATATTCATATTATAGTATGAAAATTGAATCCAGAGCATTACTATGTTCAATACGGGGGCAAGGAAATGCTAATGACAGCACGTGATACCAAGAAGGAGAGCACATGCTGGAGAGGAGAGAAATGTGGCTGCCATTCACTGTCATGAACTCCATTCGTTTCTTTTTTCGTATTCTGGTCGTTGCTCCAAAATAGGAATATACTGCTGTGATTAAACCTACAAATACGTAGCACTGGTGGAGAATGGGAGCCTTGCCAACAGTTTTTGTCTCTCAAAAAACCGAAAGTAATTAATCCAAAAGGAATTTGCAATTTTCCTTTGTAGAGCACAAAAATTATAAATGAGTTTCCACAAGTGCGCGATTGCATTTTGGATTTACAATAAAATATTAAAATATTTAGTTTGATTGAGGGGAATTTGCTCCCTTCAACTGGGGACGATTAGATAAAGGCCGCCACGCTTCCCTCCATTATAATGGACTCACGGTACCCTACTGAAAATTACTGTAGATATGCTCCTAATGAACATTTATGCATAAAACAACTCCATTGTTTAACACGCACGCACAGGGCTAGTTAAAGGGTATTTCGAAGTCGGTCTAACCCGACTTCAAACTCATTTACTCGTTTTTTCATAGGTGGTCCTTTTCTAGACATTTTTGGCATAGTGTTTTCATTTTAGCGCATACTCGTATCTAAATCTCGTAATTTGGTGATTTAGATGTCGAACTTTAATGAAAATATTGTGAAGGGAGTGGTGTTCATCCTATCTCATCGCTCTCCCGACTGTTACTATCGCCAGTTATGCAGGCAGAACAACAACAGTTTGATTGAAGTTTCAACATGTAAACTCACACTTAGGAATCTAGACGGTTCAATGAATGATGGCTGGATATGTCTTAGTCAATTACGGAAACGGATGGCATTTTATAAATACAATAAAATCGCCAAATGTGGTGTATGCACTTAACGACCGAACTCTTTTACTTTGATTCGGTCACTTTATATCCCTACAAGCAAAGAGGATTAATGAATAAGAGCTTGCAATTCGCTCACCAAAAATGCACAGTTATAAAACCACGGGAAGTGTAGAAGGTATCCAACACATTAATCCTCTTTGCTACAATTCACCAATACATTTAGTATTTTATATGTATTGAGTGGGTTTGATGGATTACACATCCTGATTGGCATTTAATAGTTTTGTAAGTCGCCACTACCCAAAAGTAGGCAAAACTTTGAATAAACAAATGTGAAAAGTGATCTATGATAAGTTTACCTTTATAAAACAAAAGGACATATCAAAAACTCCGATGTGAAAATTAAAAGAATAAATTTCAGGTGGGATAGTTTTATTCAAAAAAGATGCCATCCTTCAACACAGATTATTACCTTCCACTATAAATGAAACAAATTTCGAATGATTTCACGTACACAAAATGAATCATAAGTACAAGCGATATGATTGGTAATCTGTGCTCCTTGTCCATATAAATTCTAAAATACCATCTAAAAACACGAACTGGGGATAAGTATTTTAAGCGGACAATGCTTGTATTTCATTTTTATGTGAATCACTTTTTAAACATTTTAAAATATGAGTTATTTTTGTATTTCCTGTAAAAAGGAAATTAAAGCTTCATATATCAGTTGAGAATATTCTTGTGAACGTTAACACCAATTTCAAAACTGTGGCAATGGTATGACAGCGCAGAGCTAACTTTTAAAGATTTTTCATGTTATTTCTTGCAATAAATAATGAAGTTTTTTAAACAATTATTTTACAATCTGGATTCGTCAGAAACTCGACAAATACAACATCTTTATTGGCAGCAATATTTAGGATAATGTGGTAGCAAAATGTGGGTTTCGTTGATATGGTTTCCACAGCTGTTCCAAACAAAGTTCATTCGAGAATCCTACTTTTCGAACAATGGGGAAGTAGGTCTCCAATCCAATCGTGATATTTGGAGGCCAATGTACAGCACCATTTCCAGAAATCGTCTTGTCGCCAAACTCTGATTTCAAGAAGTTGATGGTTGCGATTACCGTATGGTAATCTAAGTCTAATATCATCTATATTTTGAAAATAATACATTTATCATAGTCCAGTAACAAACACCATTGAATATAATGTGAGCCTCGGCCTGATTTTTAAATATGCACCCTCCGATGATGTCCCTCCAATCGAAACATTTTTGCGAATAAGGTGGACACTCCAATCGCTTCTGGATCCAGAAATAAATTTCAATGCTGACTATAGTTTGGCAAAGCAAAAACTTCATTTTGCGAACAAAATAGTGAAATTTTAAGATATTTCCATAATTTGGAGACTGGGGAAGCGTAGACAGTTCTTTTATACTATCTAAATGTTAAAAGAACTTGGCAAAAATGAACGGTTGATTCTTAAGCGGCTCCCCTACAAAGTTACTATGCACTTAAAAAATATATAGGTTTCATTTCCTTAGATATTTTCTTTACCACAATATGTTTTGTATTTCGAGAGATATGCTGATGAGGTCAATATTTGCCATGGCTCATTAATTGAAGCTCTTCAAGTGTCTCTAGTGTTCGAACCAAATTGGAATTGCTGAACATTCGAAAACCTTTTTTAATTTTAGCTCCTCCAGTGGCTCAGATGATAAATTTTGCTGCCCGACGGTAGAATTTAAAAATATTTAAAAAAGTTACGTAATTACTCGTAAAATTTTCATATTGCGGATTCGCGTAAGCAGTCAGAAATTGTGTTGCAGGTGCAGTGTGACCTTTAAGCAAAAGGTAAACCACACATTTGCTTCGCTCTTCTCAGAATTTTGTAAATGCCAATGGCATTTTGGCAACTGCTTTTTGGGAATCCCATTTTAACGAAATAAATGGTTTTTAATAAAACATGGGATGATGTGATAAATCAAATAAAATTAAGTATTTTTAATTTTATTTATTTATTTATATTAAGTTAACTCATAATTACAAATTATAGGCTAAAGAACGGGGCAGCGCTAGCATCGATGGCCTTAGCCTGTCTTGTGATAGGCGGTTAACATTAATTTACTTGTTCTAAATCTTAAGCTTAGTATATGTACAGAAATATTAATTGTTAGATCAGGTTGTATAAATTGGTTTTTATTAAAAATTGTATAATTTTAGTATATTGTCTCTATTAGGTTTTACAGTGCAGTTAGCGGTGAAGATTCATTGAAGATTCATAGTTAGTTTAATTTGTTAGAATGAATAACATTCCTCTATTATATTTGTTAATTTGACAGTAATTGTATTGTTATTGCAGAATGAACATGTTGATGTAAGATTATTGTTCGTGATTTAATCTTGTGTGGCCGAATCTCATTCGTTCATATTTTATTAAATCTGATCTTGAAAAGAGATCTTTTGATTAAATTTATATAAAATATTTGTCTGTATATATTTGTTGGTTCCAGTGCGATGTATGGGGCCACATAATTTTCTTGTTGTTAAATTGTGTTTTACAAAATATTTATTGTCATTTGTGTTGAAGTTGAGGGTAGTGATAGGCGGAGCATTGAGGGCCAATTTCGCAGCTTGGTACGCAAATTCATTTCCGCGAATTAGGACCTGGCCGGGAGCCCAAATTAGAATAATGATCGGGTAGCTTTTAATCAGTATGTTTCTAATTGTTTTAGGGTAGTTTGAGTTATTATCTAGACTCATTATGGCTTTTAGGGATGAGAGAGAGTCTGTACAAATGGCAAATTTTTTATTTTTAATGTGGTCGTATTTGAAGGCTTCCAACACCGCAATAATTTCTGTGGAAAAGACAGTGCTGTATTGAATATTTTCTTGTTTTGATCCATCTGTGAAGATAAAATTGAAATCGGAGTAATGCTGTTTAAGTTCCTTAAATTTTTGTTGAAAGATTACAGAAGCAGTTGATGATTTATTGAAGCTATTAAGTGAAATATTGATGGACGACTGATGCAAATTCCAATGTGGATTTTCTGGTGGTTTTAAGTTTATCGGTTGGGAGGGGAGGTCAAAACCAATGCTCTTTTAATTACAGATGGTATTTTCATATGCATTTTCGAGTGACGAGTTTTGGCTATGCATATGGCTATGGGTGAATTGATGCTCATAAAAAAGGATTTTATTAATTTGTCAATTATCAGGTCTCTTCTATTTTCTAGCGGTGTGACGTTGAATTCATACATCAAAGAGGTTATTCGCGCGGTACGATAAGCTCCGAACGCCGTTCTTAATGCTGAGTTTATTATTGTTTTAATTTTGTTCAACAATGATTTGGGAGAAAAGCCATATACGAGTAGATCTATACCATAGTCGATTTTAGATAAAATTAAAGATTTGATTACTGAAATTATTGAGTGAGTATTGCAGTTAAATTTGCTACTTGACAGACATTTTATGTAATTTAGTGTTATAGATAACGATAATGTAAGAAATTCAATGTGGGAACGCCATGAGTATTTTTAATTAAAAATGGCCCCTAGTATTTCAAGGTCATGGATATTAGTTATTGTTAAATTTGTCGCTAGTATTGTATATATGCGTTTAGGCTTTCTACAAACGTGAAGGTGTTTGCATGTGTAACATATTTTATAATAAGTGGTCCTACCTTCCACTGTTTAAGCTGGCCAATAATTGTGTGGATTCCTATTTTATCAAATGTCTTGGCGAAGTCGAGAGATATAATTGATAGATGATTTTTTGTTAACAAAGTTTTAGAAATCAGATAGTCTAGGAAAACTAGCAAATCAGATACCGATTTTCCTTTTTTAAATCCCATCTGGTTAGTGTGTAGAAGTTTGTTCGACTCCACGAACCACCACAGTCTGTTCGCCACAATTTTGTCCAGTAGTTTCGAAGAGCAATGGTTTAGGGAAATAGGTCTGTATGATTTTCCCGCAATATTACTTTGCATATGGATCTTAAACATCTCCATATATAAGAATTCCAATGCATGCTCTTTAAAAATATAAATAGTACTGCCAATAGTTGTTTTCATTTTATAGAATGATTGCTTCAACTGATCCTGAAAAAGCAATATTGTATTAGTTATACTCTACTCCAATAAATTATATAATTTCACATATTTTTTGTTTCGCACTCTCGACGTACTCCCTTGCCAGAAACAACGAAACCGGTAACTTTATATTTTCTAATAAGTGTGCAACAAATGTTCAACCAATATTGATATTTTATATTCCACGCACGCCAATTGCGCACTGCATAGAATTTTGACTTAGCAGAACCATTTGACTTACCAATCCCAAGTCGTTTAAAACAGTCATAGCGTTTTATTTTCTACCCAAAGTTGTTACACTTGGCTTACACTGCGTAGACTTTATGTTCTTTTCTCAAAGTGCAACCCTGCATCAGGGCTGTGATTTCTTTTGTGAAAATGTTACACTGAGTGCGTGCGAAAATGTTACATTTTCTACCCTGTCAGTGTTACACTGTGATTGAGCTGATACACTGTGATTGAGATGATACACTGTGATTGAGCTGATACACTGTGATTGAGCTGATAGAAAAGAAAACGCGTAAGAGTTGTTGCAATCCCACTCATATTTCAAAATAAGCGAAATTTAGCGAGTCTGCCATACTCAAACGCCCAAAATTTACGAAGGAAACATTCAAAATTAGGTACTAAGATAGAATAATAACTGAATTATAACTTAGTTTTACAAACACCACTTTGCACGTCAGGACATGTCTAAGAGCGTGAGTGTAGTTTGGTTGAATGCTGGCAGTGAATTTCATGCAAACATGATCTCCACTGTTAGGGAAAGATTTATCGTATGCAGTGCTATTTGCAGCGAGTACTCCTGTTTGCCGTCTGTCACGAGTACTCTCCCGTATTTAGCTGGATTACGAGTAGAATACAATTTGTCCAACATTCAGCGCCGCAACTAAATTTGAACGTTTCATGGTCATTTATACGCTCTGAGTCACTCGAGTAACACGTCTTAAGTGTCCATTCCAACGGAGTCATTAACTTGCTACGTGCGGTGATTAATGTTGCCGTCGCTGGTTGGGCTGCTTTTGTCAGCACTTTCGGCCGCCAATAGCAACGCATTAATTATAATTAATAATAATTACAGCCATAATTAATCCTCCAGGTCTATTGTGTCATGTCTTAACACTATTTTAAAATGAGTGTGCTTGCGATTGGAAATAAACAATAAATTTCTATTCTTTACGTGTTTAGTAGCGTGGACACATAATTTCCAAATAGAGGCTTTTAATCAGCAATATATTTTGCAGCTTACTGCAAATAATCTCATTATAGATCCTGAACCAGTATCCTGCATGGTATATGAAAGCCTGAAATGTTATAAATATATTTTTAGCATCTGTACGAAAATGGCTTCCAATTCGTGTACTAAGACATTATTGATTTCAGCCAAAGTGAGCTGCCAATTTATTAATTCTTTATTGAAAAGCAATAAATTATTCCTTATTTTGTGGGCGTCCCACAGTTAAAGCAACCATTTTTTGCATATTGTATGTGGGTCGTTGTGACTTTATTGCTTCGGCTTCCAAATCACAACTGCGCAAAATGTTATTGTGGATCTCCCCTTTATCCATTTCAGCTACTTGCGAGGTGATCCCAACACAGTCCAGAACGAACTGCATTAGTTCAAGAGGGATACCATTATTTATGATCTGGTGTTTATGACTCACTATATATACAATTTTGTGGTTGTTTCTCCCTGTCCCTGTTTTTTCATAGATTTACATCTTTTATTAATTACGAAAATTGTATTTCGTCACAATAATTTATAAACGAAAATTAAAATTAGCTTTTGTATTTAAGGAAGGCAGGCTAATGTCGGGGTAGGCACACTTCGAGGTATTCTTTGCCGTAAGACAATTTATGAAACTATACTCGTATATGATTAAACAATCGCAATATTATACTTATGTATATATTTTAATACTAAACATGACATTTCATAGGAACATCTTTCATACTGCTGAATTCCAGTTGAACATGGGCATAAAAGTTTAAATATTAGATTAGATTTATATAAGGGTGTTATACACTGCGACCTGAAAGATCTATTGTGATGCCCCTATTTATTTGAAAAATGAGGATAGTCTTATCTATAAATCTTCTGTCAGATTAATTTCCGACAGGAATTGATATATTTTGGAGGAATCAAGATTAGCGATCTTGCTCATATCTAAGATATATTCTCCAAAACACCTGTGAAGTTGAAATATTACGCCCCTTAATTTCATACTCTAAATCTGTACCATTATGACAAATATATTCGATAACTCTTAAGTACGAGTATATCTCGAGTTAAACATATACGTCAACCTTTAAAAGAGGTAAACAATTTTGTGCTTTTGAGAGGGGTTGGAATTACAAGAAGGAGGAGTGGTAGGTATAGGCACATATATTCATATATGATCAGAATCACTTTCTGAACAGTTTTCATTTTGTCCGTTCGTCTGAGGTCACTTATTTGTACACCGTTGGAGCTATCTTAATGAAACTTTGCAACAGTATAGTCTGGACAAAGATACAGAACCAGATTGCTATATGCGTCGATTTGGACAAAGACTACGCCTACCTCCCATATAAGGAATTATTTTCACCGTTTTTAAAATGACTATAACTTCGGCCAACCTATGATCGCACGCACAAAGAAATGGAAAGGGTATTTCGAAGTCGGTCTAACCCGACTTCAGACTTCTTTACACGTTTTATTTAAAGAATAATAATTGCTAGTGGAACTCATCGGCTGAAATTCGACCGCACTCTAGGTAATTCAAAAATTTGAGGTAAGTTATTTGGTTTAAATCAAAATTTGATCTACTGAGCCCACCCACCACCTCAAGGTCTAACTTATTGGTGAGACCGCAATCATTCTTTCATTAACATTCACATTTACAGCACATTTAAAAATAAAAACATTCATGCATGTGAGATTATCCATGAGAAAAAATTTAAAATTTATTCTATTTCGAGAATTATTATACGTAATTGCTGAAAAGTGGCTTTTTCTTGAAATTAAGGGCGAATATTTTCTCTATAAACAATATTCTTCCTAAAGACCCTTTTATTATCATTCGATAAATGCCCTTGGTCAGAAGTATCTGAAATATAGAATGGCAATCCATCAAAAGATCGAACTCTACTGGCAGCAACATACAATTGCCCATGAGGAAATACAGCTTGCCGTATCACTGTTGAATGAAGCGATTTATTTATAGGCATAGAAAATGCAGGAATGATTGGAAACTGTGCACGTTGAATCGTAAATGGTGAAACTGTACCAGAATAAGCTAAGTGAACGCGTGGAACCCGAATAAAATCTTCGCAGTAAATTGAATTCCTATTCCTTCGTTTTACACGCATTCGAGTTCCATTCACCAACGCGTTCCCTGTATTTAAATTACGTGTAAGCAATACAATGCAATTCTCTTTCAAAATCAATTTGTGTGGAGGTAAACCGCTAACAGTCAACGTATTCCAAAGTTCGACAGGATAATTCGCTTGCTCTCGATCTTCATCACAAACAAGTTTATCACAACTGAAGTATGATTTTTCTCTCCTGGCATACGATTCGAAATTTCAGTATTTATAAGTGAGTCATCGTCATTTTGCGGAGCTAATGCAACTGAATTCAAAACTTGATGAGATAAAATAGTTTCCGAAATATGCCAAACATATCTTCAATAATATTTTCAGGCACAGCAATAAGTTGATTAGGCATTTCAATGACATCTTGACCGAACTGAACAAAATCGACTTCATGAGGGAGAGCTCTCATGTTCTGTGTCAATGTTCCTTTATGAAACTTAGAAAATGCATGCCACAATGTAATACAATTTTCAATTAGAGTTACACGCGATCCATGAGGTAAAATTTGTCGAAAATCTCAACACAATTAAATTGTCTTGCCTCCAAATAATTTATTTTTATTTGCATTCAAACTCAAATCTCTCAACAGTTTATCAATTACATTTAATTCATGAAGTTGGCACATTGAAACCTCATCAATAATTATCAAGGAAGCTCTATTAATGAATTGATCGTGTCGACTGTTAGCTCTAATATTTGACACTCTCTAATATTGGAATCGGTAATTTGAAAACATTATACAAAGTTCGGCCACCAATCAAAAGATTTGAAGCTATACCACTGAAAGCAGTTGCTATGCATAAAAGATTTAACAAATTGAACTTATGAATTCTTGCTGTTTAAATATAGGCTTTACCACAACATGCATGAGCCGTCAGGCAAAATGCATTGCTACCAGTATCGTGATGCAAAACTTCGCGCAAAATTCTATCTATAACATTACGTTGTTCATCATTAGCAGTATTATACATTTTCTCAAAAGTTTCACCTTCTTCAACAAAATCAATTTCCGCAATATCAACCGAGGTACCCAGACCGATTGGATGTGGAAGCCCACATGAAATATTATGTCATAAAAAAATTTCCTCAATTTCAAGAAGAGTTCTGCTAAATGAAACACCTTCACTGTAATTTCTCAAGAAATCTTTACTCATATGCTCTTTAAACTCATTCCATAATCAAAAGCATTCGTTGGAACATTCAAGCCACTATAAAACCAAACAATTCACGTAGCTGCCGAGGAGATTGGTCTTCTTTTACTTCATTTACACATTCATACCATTCGTTGCCATTAGAAGCAATTCCGCATGCATGACATGCATCTATGAAGGTTTGATACACAACGTCACCATACAATCGCATGTCCCACGAACATGGAATAAAAGCAAACGCAAATGGAATAATTCAATATCTTTTGGGGAAATTACATTCAACCGAGCATTCATTTTTCCTCCCCCTCGCTTTCTCTTTGCCCAAATTTTCTCTTGATCTTCCCATACAAAATGTACCGGTATTTCAGAGTATAAAAATTGATGAGCTGATGGATCAGTTCTATTCAATTCGAAAAATGATATCAACTTCGTTCTTGGTGGATTATCAATTGCTTGTTGTTCTATTCCGTCTCTGAAATACACATTTTGCCGTTGAGGCAAGTGACAATCAAGTCGAATTATCGTGTGCGATTGAAAGTGCATTGGAAATCCCAATATATGCCATACAGCTTCTGTTGAGCGAACATAACGACCATTCAAGAAATTTTGAATCTCATTAATCTGCAGCTCATTATTCACTCCAGGGGAGGCTACTCCTAATTCTACTGTCGCACAATAATGTCCTTTATACACTTACTTGTAAATATATTTCACACTCTTAACAGTCGTACAGACATTCAAATTTAGCTAAGAGATATGGATTGTATGGAACAACAAACCTGTTGTGATTCACGTCAGCTGTGATTTCATTATCGCTACGTTTATTAACGGGATTCGCCACAGAAATCTTTTTTAGAACAAACACCTTCCCTCATACAGAATGAATTTGGATTAAGAGTTCCATATGGTCCTTAAATCATATGACGCCTGACCAATTCATGTAATTTTGGATGAATTTCTGGGTTGGGAAGCAGAAACTGCTTTGTTAGTATCACTTAATCTGTCCTGATGTGCCAAACTCTCTCTTTTGGAAATCCATGGTGTAAATAATTGCTTCTACTTTGCCAAAAATTTTTTTTCGAAGAATTGAATTCATTTTTGGGTCATTTGAATTAAGGCCGACGACAAGATTTTGAACGATTGCATTTTGAGTAAATTTTGAGCTAGCTGACTTAGCAGCTAAATATGCAGTGAACTGTCCATTAGAATACTTTAAGCCATTCTCCAAAAAAAGCATTATTACTTCAACCAAGAGATATATATACAAAAAATTAAGCGATAAATGGGTACGATATGACCACCCTTATAAAAGGATCAACCCTGCAAGAGCCCCTCTGATCCTTCCTCACACCACATCTATCGCAAGTGCTACTTGCGACTTCGATTGGGTCACACGCTAATAACCCACATGCATCTTTTTAAAAAGGAACCACAATCCCGATGTTGCTTCTGCAATAATTCAGCTCTCACCATCTCACATCTCCTTTCTTCCTGTCAATCCATTTCCACCATCCGAACCTTAGTATTCCAAAATAAAAATCCTTTAGAGATTCTTTCATCCCCCTCTCATGAGAATCTTTGTACAATATACAGTTTTCTACAACAACTAAGAATTGAAACTATAATATAAATACAATTGAATTTTCCTTTCCTATTATATAAAATCTCAACATCATAAGCCGATAGCCCTGGCAGCTAGAGCTTATATAATTATTTATAATTTTAATTGTAATTAATTTTAATGAAATTTCGCGGAACTAAATTTGATGCCACCTTATTAGAATCAATTAAAATATCGTTCGAATTATTATACAATATTGAATTTGCGAAACTACTTCTACATAATCTCGCATTATTTCGATCGCTTGTACGCTCTACACGACCCGTAATTGTTTTTCGACGCGGCATAATTTTACTATATTTCGAATATTATGCAAATTGGAGAACTTTTTCTCGTCGTTCGTAAATGTACGTTATGTCCGTAAGAGACTAATGGCTCACATTGATTTACATACAGTTTGATAACAGCTGTTCGCTACGTTTATTTAAGCACGACTAAATGGGCCTTAAACGGGGATTAAAACGCACCTATTGTGTCCATTCTGCTTTCTCAAATATTCATTTTTCTTTATGTCATGTCAACACAAAATGTTCAATTCATTAACTTAAATATTTAAATGAAGTTCTTCACACTTCTGCGTTCATATGTTGTGGTCAACAACAATTTTTTAAAACTTTTTTAAATTTTCCGTCCCCATGCAATTATTTGATGTATCTGTGTAAATAATATGCTTATCTCCCAATTTGCCACACCGGGTACCATTATCGCTTATCGTACGCTTTTCATATAAAGAGGTGCATACTTTTAGACACATATTTTAGACGCTCTTTTTTCACATAACATAAATTCAAACAGCCGCTGTGTGGCGTATATATATTGTTACGAAATTGCCCTCCTGACAATTTATCCTACACTCAGTTTCTCGGATTCGTACCGCTGGATTGTGAAACAATTTAACAATCTGACGGTTAAAATTAGAACCATTGGATTTGTTGCTATTCACACACTTCGTCTTGGGTTAAAGTTTGCTTTGCACTACAATTATTTATTTAATCTCGCAGTAACTGCTGCTGTTGCTAATACGAAGCTCACTTCGCTTGCCTTCTCGCATGTGTATTTTATGGGTTGAAAATGAGGAATAGCATACCCTAAAAATATGCAAAAGTACGTTATATACATATATAAAAAATAGACCAGTGGTTTTTCGTAATCGGTACGACAAAAAAAGCATTAGCCGATTAATATAATGATAAATAATTATTTCACTTATAATTATAATAATTATTTCACTGACTGGTTTCCAGCGCCTTCGGCTGGCCCCAAATTTTATTATTTTACAATAAATTGCTGGTAATTTTAAATGAGGTGTCAAAGTTGCATTTATGCTAGGTAAGCATGTCAATTTTCTGATTTTGCCCAGACAATGCTTATATGACGGCTTAGAAAAAAGTGTACACAAATGGACAAAGTGACTAAATAACTGACGCCGAACAAGAAAATTGTACTGAAATTACTTTATAATAGGATCACTCAATTGTATAGGTTAGGTTAGAGTGGTAGCATTCTTCATCGAAACTCACTTAAACTGTCTGAAAGGCTCATTGTGATAGTACCATAAGAAACCGGGGTGACTCCCCCATCCGTATGGGAAACCATTGTGATTCTTACTTGTGAATGATAATTTGATCAAACTATTAAAAAAGGGTAAGGCAATGTGTTCTCTATCTAGTGACGGCCACTGACACATGAGATGTGGGTCTCTAATTATTATTTAATAAGTGTTCTGACCGGGATTATTTTTAACAAACTTAAAAACCCAATAAATACAAACCTGCACTCAGACCGGCTCCGCTAAATTTACAAAGTCCAAGTAGATTGTTGTACAACGGTTCAATGATTAAGTTTGAATAATATCGTTAATTGGTACAAATTCTCTTCCACTTAAGAACGCGCCGTCGTCAATTTTGAATTCTTTATTCATTATTGTCACTTAAAAAGCCTCTTAAACAACACCTCCGTGCTGTCGCAAGAAGTTAACTGCCATCCAAAGCGACCAGAAGAAAAAAGAAATGATTTATGAGTTTTATGATTAAAAATGCAAACGAAAGAAATCTCGCAGAAATGCTGCAAAGCGAGCTTTAATTCAATTGACTTCAGACCGACGAGGCAGAAAAGTGATAAATTTTTTATCTAGTCGAATCGTAGCTGACGCAGATACGCACGCCTCATTAGCGCGTGTCGCTGGCAAAGAAACAAATCCCATTTCGCATTTGAGAGATTTAATGAAGCAGAAGCACACAAACAACGGCAGCTGCTGCGGCTGCAGCGACACTGGTTGGAGTTGGAAGCCCACGTCTTCCTGCTACGCCAATGCGTCAGTGGACTTTGGCTAAGTAGAGTTGACCGCTGTAAGCAGATGTTTCATTTCCAAGCTGAAATAGTGCATGCACGCGAAGATATGGAGTGGATGATGATGACGATGATAATGATGACAGACGCTGAAAGATAAATTGAGACCCACGCGCACTCAGTAGACAAGACGACCAACAAATCTACAACAGCAATTCAATTTGAAAAGCGATTTGTGTCCATTGCAATTGTTAATGTACGGCCTTCAAAATCGCTCATCTGCGGATAGGAGGTGTTTTTTTTTTTCTCAAAATCTAACAAAATGCCTATTGACAAATTGTTTTCCTATAAATTTCCCTTCGACTAACAAATATTTTTATTGTTAACTCTCTCATTCAGTCACAAATAGCGCAGATAACTCGCAAATTCTCCACGGGCAAGGGTCACAAAACCACCCTCTTTTTCTACGAATAAAGTTGGTGTCAACGTATCCACCGGGCTAGAATTAATTTTACAATATTTGGTTTGGTTTGGTCTCAATCTTCAACTACCCCCACGCAATAACTTAGAGCGTGGATTGCTCAGAAAGCCAAAGTCACACCTACGAGCCACCGCTAACAGCAGCGATGCAAGCTGGTCCGCTTTGCACATTTTTAATGCGGCTCCGAATGTAGGTGAGCGTATTTGGAAATCGAATTGGTCAATTTGTTTAAACTGTACGTGAGCTGTTGCGCAATTAAACCTCAAATTCAGTTTTAAAATAAATGGCTTATAACGCGTATCCGGTTGGAATGGCTTATATTCCATTGGATATTACCTTAAACCGTTGTAGCAAACTGTTTGATCTATGTCCACAACCAAAAAACTCTACGCTTCCAGGCTTGCAAGGAGTTTCTTAGACTACTAACTATTGTAACACGCCAAATGTTTCCTGTATAACCAGGTAATGCACGAGGACTCAAAGTTGCTCGATTAAGCACCCGAAGTATCCAGACAGGGGCCGTTTCAAAAGATTTCTAAATAATGGGTAATACCATTTCTCCAATCAGTGTTAGTTAGAGTCGTATCACAGACAACAGAAACGCAAGACTCAACTCAGTTAATTCCAAGCAACCTTTTTAAGAAGAGCAAGGGTTCTAGGAATGAAAATTCTGGAGAAAAATATAGTTGTGAGGACATCTTGAATTACCTATCAGCAAACCTGTGTTCGAGTTAATTTATCAACGATTAAAATTAATGAAATTTTATTATGGCATGAGCATGTATGCACGTAGCATGAGATTTATAGAAGTCAAAGCAACAAGATGTGCAAGTATGGAACTAATATTATATAAGTAAACAGAATGCACGGCAACAACTTACATACTCATATATAAATTAACAATTATTGGCTTCCGTAATTCAGTGATAAATATGGCAGTCTCACAGCTGTAGAGCCGCAGATGATTCAGGGCATTGTTTTGAAATGCTTCTTCCAAAAACTTTTTCTCTTGTAGTCTTAATAAACTAGTACTGAGTCCCCCTAAACCCAGGCAGACATAATTCATTCATAATTCATGAATTATATTAGCAATTTAAAAGAGGTTAGTATGAAAAACTTAGGGCCTTGTGTATCGTGTGAGTAGTTATCAGACGAACCACTTATTCAGTGAGTTCTAAATCGTTTTTAATATGATTGCACTCAAACAAGATCTGCATGAGAAATTTTTACAACACAGATATGTTGTTGTCAGGTTTGATACAAAAAATATATAGTTTAGTTATTATATTAATCAGTTTACAATGTTTTAAAAGCTCTTTGTGGGTTGCAATTTTGATAGGGAAGTCCATAGAATACCTGTCCTTTCGATACCTGAACTAAAGGATGTTTTCCAAAGGATGCTTAAGCACAATGTCCCCATCTATAATATGCTTCATTATAGTAGTTGTATAGATGCTGTCTGTTTTATATTCTTACCATATCAAATTGTATAGCTTTTCAAAACACATGCCTCCTTATTTAAAATTTACAATACAATTTTAAATATGAGGCGTTTACTAGGTCGACACTTACAAATCGCTATTTTTATAAGAATCAAACCATGACAACGTGTAAACGTCTGTTGTGCATTGGTAATAGTCGATACGACAGACTGAAATTACTTCGGAATAGTTAGTATTAAATTATTTATCGTCATGCAATATAACAGCTGGTTCCTCAAAGGACACTGAATGCTTTGGGCAACAACTCCTTGTGCCCCTCCAGACCCTTTGCTGAAAGCATACCTTCTGTATTGTATTTTGTACCATGAACTGCAATCTTGGCAAAAAATTCTCTAATGTCCAATTACATGGCCTAATGTCGATTAATCGTTCAGCTAAGTGCTTTCGAGCTGTTGTATTCCATTGCAGGATAAGGATAACGCAATATAATAAATGGAATGACTACTAAGGCGCAGATTATAAATTTGTCTAGGTAGAGCTATGAAAGGAGAATGTGTGGCAGCACTGGGCCTAAAATTCTGAGAAGTTAGACAGGGACCCTCCTTCTCCTGAGGAGTTTGCTGTAGTTTTATGTTTCCACATACTCGTACCAAAGGAACAATTACTAGTTAATTGATATGAAATAAAAAATCAATATTACAATTTATATTTATAATTTCAAACTTGTCCTTAACACAAGTAGATTCACCTCAATTAAAAGGCCTGATTATTAAAGTACCATATCTTAACGCATTGATCACTGAAAGCGAATTAGTCGATGTTAAGTTTTGGTCATACGTGGGAGAAGTATCTAATTTTGAACAATACGAAGTATCAGACACAGATCCCAATTAGCTTCCTGGGAACACATAAATTGTATGTGTTCCCAGAAAGCCAATTGCTCTACTCCTTGTTTAAATGACTGAGTTTGAAGCTCTCAGCTATTTTGGAAGTTATTTACATTATCAATAACTTTAAAGTCGATTAACAAAAAGTCGCTGCTAAATTCACCGCTAGATTCGCGCATTAAATATATTAGTAGGAAGTTAATCTATCCTCAAATCTATCACAGATAATTCAGATAATGATGCACACAGCAGAGCGATTAACTTCTAATGATGTATGAATATTCCTTCCCCTGCAGCTGGCAACAGTGCTAAATACTCATTGTTCGTAATCTGCCATAGGGAGAAAAGAAAGCAAAAGCAACAAAGCCATTTCAGCCTAAACTTTGTGGTAATTCTACTTCCGCTGTGCCCTGACGCCGGAAAGCTCTCGTTTACATTGGCTGCTATTTACTTCTCAATTGCAGGACTTACCTTTCGAATGTGAAAGCAAACTTTCTGCTCGTTTGCTCATAGTGAAAGGCACGGGAAATCTATTGATTAACTTCACTAAAGTTTGACTGACGCACGTGAGCCGTGAACCCCACGTGACCTTTTTTGTGAACGTCATTTGCCGCCACACTTTGGTACCCTACAAAATATTACAGTATCGAATAAGTTACCTAATTTACTATGCCTTCGTAGGTGTGACGTGTGAGGTAAAATGTTGGAGGACCATAATAAAAAATGTGAGTATTTTCTAAGACCAATTCATTTAATTTGTTTTCGGGGCCTAAAATGTCGACAGAAAGATTTGTTTTCCTGAACTTTGCTACCGTTTTTAATTAAAACTTTATGAACACGTACTTTCAATTCTCTGTAGTTGACGAGGCTCTCAGTTAGTTTGATCAAATCGGATTCGCGGAAACCGCATCGTCCGAGTTTTGTATTGAGTTCCACAAATTAATTCAAATATATGCCAATTAGGTCAATTAATTTGCTGATCTTTGACTTTATACAGCTTTCATTGATTAAATACAAAATTCTGGGGGAATATGGACCAGAACACAATTTTTATTGTTATGAGCCCTAGTTAGAAGCCAGGTTAGACAAGATTATCAAAGATTCCCCACTGGCATTTTTGTATTGTTGTCGTGGATCCAGAGGCATCAGATGGCATGTTAACCGGTAACTCAAGGGTTCAATTGAGTAAATTGAGTATTCCTCTACTCAAAAAATGATGTATTTTCAAATAAACTCAAAAGCCCATTCGAGTCGCGCCGAAACATATCCCCATCTTGAGGGGGATTCTTTAGTACAAGTTGACGTGCAATGATATCTTTACAGCTGGAAACAGGAAACATTAGTAGAGAACATTGGCAGAGAAAACATCCAACTGCAGTTGTTTCATTATTGCACTGGGGTCGTATGTGTCGACTTGTCAAAGGTGATGTCCGCATGGAATAGTTAAATCTCACTTCCACATCAGAACTGATTTCCTTAGTTAACGGAAAATCCTTCCTAAAAAATCTTGGATGCTATTTTTAACTGGGATGTGTAGGGTGTACGAACCTCTGCAAGGTTGTTGGTAATCTTTGTTTTGGTTTTTGTCCTTTCGAATGCTATATAAACAATTTCCGTTGCCCCACCGCCAACCGCCACCATGAGCAGCTGTCAAATTGTGCAGAAAAGTTGTTCCGTTCTTGGCTTTGTTTTGACTTTGTTTATTCTTTGTTGCACGTACTTAAATTTCAGTTTCGCAATTGTTCCTTTATTTATTATTTTGAGCATTGATTGGTGTTTTATTGGCCCCGATGTTTCACACTCACTCACATTTTCAAATTATGAACAAACCGAAAGAAGAGAAGCTCAAAAGTTGAAATATTGTTTTAAAATTTATCAAGTACTAAAACCGAGTCTGCTGTTCTTAGAATTTAAGTCAGGCAGATTAATTTTGGACATTTTATGCAATGCCGAGTATGCAAAAATTAATTAAAATAATCAAAGTTCAATGAAGTGAACAATGCCAGGATGTATCTATCGATAATGTTATGAAAATGAGATTTTTTCATCACTGAATTGTGTCAAGTAGAAAAATATCTTTGTTTGATTATTTCGTTTTAATAAAATTAGTTTATTAGAATTGGAAAGTAATTCACTAAAAAAAGAGTTCGCAAAGTTTAACTTAATACAACAGTTTACTACTTATCACTGCTGCTTGTCTCACACCACTCTTCGGTTGTTGTTTTGTTGTACCCTGGCGCGTTCTGCTTCCAGAAACTCTTATGTGTAGACGAGGTGTTTGTCCATTAGTATAAAAAAGATAACATTTTTCAAGTCTCAAACTATGACCGAAGAAGACAACATGACTAACGATGAGGACTAATTACAAATAGTATTAGAAAGAGAGAGAGAGTGACATGGAATATTCTTGGGCACGATTTGAATATAATTTCAATGATTCAAGATTTTTAATGTTTATTCATAACATGATAAATAAATATAATTTGTACCATTTTTATCCCTATTTTATGGGAGTTGGCAATATTTATCATTATTAAGACTTCCGGCGTTAGTTTACAGCTAATTATACCTTATTATACGAGTATGTGGGTTGACTTTATCTATTTATGCAAAGCGCAATCAGGGAGTCGGGGAACATGTGATAACATCGTTTGGAGCAGGCAGACGAAACATTGTTACTTATTGTTAAAAATTGAATTCCTCACTTCGTATTTAACACAACCGAAGAAAGTTTCATTTCTCACTTGATGACGATCTTTATATATGTATATTGCTCACTTATATTACACATCCGAGGAATGAAACTAAGAGTGGGCAGTTTGTACTCCTTTCCGCTATTTTATTTTGGTCCCACTTGTTAACCTGTAATTTTTTTTAAATTTTCTGAACGAATTGTCTATTTACTGTAATTGTTAATGTAGTTAGTCTGGTCCAGATCCTTAAATATTTCTAGTGCCTACGCCTGAACAAGGTATTATCAATGTTTTACATGTAGGTGTTTTTATTGAATATAAAACTAATTTAACGAAGGTACTTCCCTATGCTTTGCAAGGAATGTAATGGTCCACAAATGATATTTCTTCTTGTTAACAGACATTTATTTGTCAATAGCAGACAACAAATAGTTCGCAAGCCGCCATCAAAAGTAGGTCCCTTCTACCCGTATTTCAGATTTAAATCGTAATAAAACGACTAGAATTACTCCAAGGCTTTTTGTACACAACACCCACATATTCCAATGTAAATTAATTTTGGTAAATGTTTGTCACTTACAAAACAGGATATGGCAGCTATGGAAATATAATATAAATATTAGTTTTCTGAATATACCCATCAGTAGACTGTGTCAGTAATTAAAAACACGTATTTGATATTAATTCACGTGATATTCACATAAACAATAGTTAGCAAGATTTATTTATTGCACAGTGTAACAACCTTTTATAATTTTAAAATGTTTCACTCCTACAATACACTTATTCGGCTTCTAAATCAAAATTGTGAAAAATATTGAACGCTTGCGTCGAATTTTATAAAAATCAGACTATCCTTACGCCCACTTGCAATAACTCACGCTTTTCTAGTTTTGGATACAACATTTTTATATGCTTTTTAAACTTATCCAATTATTGTAAAATCAATAAAGTAGGTTTCTACATAAATTTGTAACATTCGGTACGACCGACATTTAACATTCTTTGCTTATTAGATTCAATTATTTGCTCTGGTGAAAAATATTGCATTGATTGTCCAAATAAGAACTTTTCACTAAGGCTTGGCCACAATTTTTCACAAAAGAAGTTAATATGAAGGAACGAAAACATCCCATAAAAGGCGATTTCAGCGAATAATAATTTGCCGTCAGACTCAGAAGAACGTAAAGGGTGAAGGAGATCAAACCAACACCAAAAAAGTAATGAATGAAATCAGGAAATCTTGTTTGAACCTTTTTGCTGCTAATTTCGCGACTGACAAAGGAGCAGCACGACATGGTATCGATGAAAGAGACATGTCTCTCTGCGCATGCGTGCGCATTGCTGCTTGTCAACCTTTTTCCACGTTGTTCTTTTTTTGCCTTTGTTCGTTTTTTTTTTTTTTGTTTTTTTGTGGTCTCTTTGGGTACAGGGTCCTTTGAGTTTTCGTATATTAAAAACTCTATTATCCCTTCGATTATCACTTTCGCTGCACATTTTGACTGGGTTACAATATTGAATAAAATCTGTAAATTTCTTTGTTGCAGAAAATTTGTATTTGTGTTCAACATAATTAAAGATATGTTTGAAAAATTACAATTTGGGTAATTCAACCACTCACATTCGCACCGAAGTGACGTCTTCTTTGAAGAGGCCACAAAAAAAGAATCGTATGAATTGCAAATGAAGTTTAACTTTATCCTCAAAAATGTGGTCGATTTTTTTATATTTGCTTCATTGTTATCTTTTCTATTTGTAATTTTTTTTACGCGCTGGAAGAAATTTCCCAAACTTACTCGGAGAAGTGCATTTTGTACTTTGCATTTTATTTGCGTGCATCTGTGCACAAAATCCTCGAAAGGGCATTTGGGTAAATATGTAAATTTAAAAGTTGTTTTCGTTCGTTCATTGAAGTGGACTCCCGTGCTTTGCATTTCAATATGAACTTTCTCCATAACTCGGCTATGCTACGTTCGGAAGAATGTTCCTGCATTGTTGTTGTTCATTTTATTTTAGATATTTTTTTAATTTTCACTATTTTGTACAAAAATCAATCAAAATAAGCAATAAACACGACACATTCTATTAGAATTAGTCTTATTACGTAAACTTGTTCTACAAAGATTTCGTTCACTGGATTGGGACATGTAATTTATATGCAAAGTAATTTAAGAGAGTAGGTCAGTAGTCGTCAATTCAGTTGAAAATTAAGATTATTTCTCCACGAATTTATTGACACGGTAGATGCAAATGTGTATGTGAAGTTATGCCACCATAATAACTGCCAGAAGGAGAATCATAGAAACATTTTGGCTGATCTTATAGCTACATATTTCGGACACGCCACTTGTCCTCGTCGGAGATCTTTCAATGAAAGCCAACTTTTCCACAAGCATTTATTATGTCTCAGAAATCAACAGCACACCAACTATGAACCCTCCCAGATATCGAACCTGGGCCTTCAGCTATTTTACTGTGTCCATCCAAACAACTACGCTAGCAGCAGGTGGTGAAATCACTGATGAAATTCTGTTCTTGTACTGTTTCATTCCACCGCACTCTAAACTACTGTGTTTCATTATTACCCCTCATTTGTTCCGTTAAGTCGCTCTTTTCTATGTTTATAACATTCCAGTGGTATCATAAGTACATTACTCTTTTTCTCATTCATTGTGAGACATTGGGCCTTAGTTGTTGAGGACGAATTTCGTATGATTACTATCTGTGGACCACTGTATTGCTATGATAGAAAAATTACACCAACCATTCAGCAAGATGGTGCAACAGCTGATACCGCTCGTGAAACAATCGATTTACTCAAACTCGTTTCCGAATTCAAAAATAAAAAAATTTACGATTTTGATTGGCCACAACTTTCACCGGGTTGGATCCTGTCAGACTTCTTTTTTGGGGATAACTGTAATCCAATTAAGTCATAGACTATAACCGTTCTTGAAAACGATATCTGATGCAAACTTAAACCAAAGTTAGGAAGAACGCACACAAATTGATTCATCTAGCGACCAGTTGCAAAATATAATATTTCAACTGATTGAAACTAATCTCCAGAAAACGAAGGTAATGTCATATAATGCGACCTCATCCTGATGTATTGTAACACAATTGATAAGAAGTTCCTATGTATTATTATTTAGGTATATTTTTATGAGGGATTTGAGTGAATTAGTGATATTGCAACCTTCCCAGAAAGGTGAAACAGTTTTATGAGTCTTTAAACTGATTAGACTAGGTCGCTTAATTACGTCCTCAAAAACTAACAAACATATTCAACATGTTTGATAAATTTTTTACACCTAAAAGTAAATATGCAGAAATATTGGATTTATCCAACTGTGGTTTGTCCATTGGAATAAGCATTTGTTTGGGAGTTGCTTCTAGGTAATTGCTTCCATTATATATACACAATGTAAAGTCTTCCTAGTTTCATATCTCGGTTCTTAAACATTCTTCGAAACAGTGTCAGTTCAGTATCCATGCCTTATGGCAAATGCTTACTATGCACAAGCACCTTCCTCGACCTCCAATTTACAAAGCGTTCTTCCTAAAATGTTCTTCATTGAATTCGGCAAAAACACATTTAGTTCGTACTACGACATGTTCTCTCAGTGGAACCAACGACGTCTGAAAGGATTCTAATGACAAATCCACAATTGACAACCGTTCAAGAGTGCTGCAATTGGTGCGCCTATCTTGAACTAAATGCTGTTCCATGTGTGCAAGGCACGGAAATAAGGGATATCTATGCTGGTTTTTCTATGGCGGCGGAAGTTATGCAACACGACCGAAAAATGAACAAAGCAAAAAGGAAGCAAAAACCCAATTTCAAAAGCCTGCCAAGCAAAAATGCAATGAACATCAAAATATGTTGAAGTCTTCAATGAAGGTCAAATTGTGTACAACGGGTGAGGTGGGCGGCTGCTTTTCAGCTCTGAATAGAATGGGAGGATTTTGAATTGAATTTGTGTGATTGTGGGCGATTTATGTGCCGAGTTCAACGGAAGTGTCATATGTAAAAGCACAGATTTTGTGTGTGTAAAGGATTTATTTCATATGGTGGCGAATTCAAGGTTTTTGGAAACTAAGTATTTATGTACACAGCTCTATTGTGTTCATTTATATTGAGGTATACATTTAATAATAAACACTTCCAATAACTTCGAGGATTGATCCTACATTTTCTCTGTTGTCAACTTCCTCGCTCGAGAGTCCCTCTTTCTCTTTTCTTTTAAATCTAATTCCCGGTGCACTCTTCTTAAGTTAATTTACGCGAGTGTGTGTGTTGTTAGTGTCCCGTTACCGTAGTGATAACTGATTTGCCATGCTGGTAGAATCGCAGACAATAGCTGAAGAAATATGCCCAGTAAATGCCAAATACCTTGTCAATCTCAACTACTCCAAGGGAACGATCTTCAACATGACGGATCAATGTATCCTTGAAGTGTTCAAATATAATTAAAAAATTATGGTAATTCGAAACCTTGTTGTGTCCTACTGAAGACGTTTGGCCAATACCACCTCCCTGAGTCAGTAGAGCTTCCTAGCGTGCAAACCCCATTACCCTAACACAATTATATGCAAGAACTGACAAATTGGGTAATATCGCTATGAGGTGCAAAAGTAACCCATCTTTCGACACATGCAGCCTTCCCCTTACGTAAATTTCTATCGCTCCGTGTGAAAATTGTTCCGAGGATTACCCTTCCGCCCCTAAACTCACTACATACACCCTTTCCGATCTATACAATAACGACTAATATACATTAATATCACAGCTATCATATTCAAAGCAAATAGAGAGAATGTAAATAAAGGCAAACAAATTATTATTCCTGTTGGACATCAGCAAAGAAGCTGAAATTATACAAAAACGATTATTAAAAGTGGCTACGGGGCAACAATGCGATACTTCAAACAAACAATCGTCAAAAAAAAAAACGGTTGTGCCATGATGGAACCAGGGGCTCTCTAAATTAAGATTAGAAAAACAAAACTGTTTGGTCTCTTTCAAACATAACCGCTCAGAATGCAACTTAGTACAGTTCAATAACCTTTTCTGGAAAGAATTAAAATTTGCTAAAATAGCTAGTCTCGTAAAATTTACTGAATCCATCAACCCAACATCCCAACCCTAAACAGTTGTGGAGCGATATTAAAACGCTAGCGGGGTCATATGTTAGTAACTCCATTAAGCTTATATGGTTCCCTACTCAGTCCCATGCACATAGCCAATCATGTTGCGTCCTTCTAAACTATTTTTTCACACGATTCTAATTTTCATTCCACGTTCATTAGCAATAAAAGTCAATATCTTTGCGGACACTATCATAATTGCCTTCAGTCTCTGCTAAGCAAATAAAATGTAAAATCACGTTGTTCGAATTTGACAACACCATATCTCTCATAACTAGTAAAACTCCTGTTCTTAACAGGATATCCTGCACTATGTTAAAAAATCTTCCGGAGAACTGCAAAAACCGGCCAAATAAAGCCACTTACTGAATCCACAAGTTATAGGCCAATTTCTCTACTGCCATGCCTCGGAAAGGGTTACAACATGATCCTATAACCTACTCAATTCTAATCAATTTGCTTTTAAAAAGGGACTTGGAACAACAGACTCTTTATTATATTCCGAGCACTTCGCACCTAATGCAATTTCCTGCAAAAACCAAGTCTCCCCATTAAGCTCGCACTTCCCGAAGGCATTTCATTGCGGAGCACACGGTGTGATGCTACAGCTAAATTATGGAAAATTTGTGAAACCTTTTTTGTTTAAAGATTGGCTTTGTGTCAAGGTTAATAATTCTCCTAAAACAATGTTCATAATGGAATTCTCCACTGTCTGATGTGTTATTTTTTATTGCTTTCAATAAATTAAGTTGAATGAATGAAAGAAATAAAGAGGGAAAATGTACCCCGACAAATTGAGCTATTGTACTCCTCATATACCTATTAAGGGTATTCTATTAGTCCAACAGTTCTAAAGATACTTAGAACTGATTAGGGGTCAATTACTCTAATATCTCTGCTCTCGGGCCAGTAATGTCCAAGATGTTTCTTCCTACTGCCAGCTAAGGCTTCGCAGTTCATTAGAAGGTGCTCTGGTGTTTCTTCTGCCCCCGCGCAGAATCTATACGTACTTATTGGTTAGAATCCCAGCTTCATGAGGGGTGCCTTATATAGCAGGTAGCCTGTTAATACTCTTCAATTATTTGGACTCAACTGAAGATACTGAGCTGCACGCTTTGTGTTATAGTCGCCAATCATGAGCTCGGGTTGTGTAAGTTTTTGGTGGAGGCCCAGTAGAGAGATCTTTTGGATTTTTCCTCCTATTTTAAATTATATTTTTTGCTATTTGCTCCTATGCCAAAGACTGGTCCAGATCCAATAAATGGTGTGGCTGCCACATTCCTGGTAAAACTATCCGCTTTTTCGTTTTTAGGGATCTCAGTGTGCTCTGGGACCCATGTTATGAAAAGTTGTTTGCGGCTTTCTAACTTCAAATAATTTAACGATTTTATAGCTGCTTCTCTGTCAGTCATGATAGCATTGTCTTGACCCACAAGGTTACGTCGGAGGTTAAAGATAACACAGAGGTGAATTGCTTGTATCTCTGCCTGCAATATGCTGAATGATTTCGTAGTGGTTAAAGTTCGGTCGAAATATGCCAGCGTCAGTTTTTGAACCATCTGTGAACAACCTGGTGGTATGAGCTTTTTTTCCATGACAGCACTTCGCTCTATGGCAACTTGCTAAATCATCCTTTCTTATGCAACTACAGGACTATCATAAACTTGCAACCACTTATAAACAACTTTTCCACGCTGTCACTTAAAGTACATCGCTGGAAATTCATCTTGACAGATATGTCTGCTTTATTAAATACCACTAATAAAAGTCCTCTAACGTTGAAGCCAGCAACTTTTATCACTTGATCTTGTCTCACGTAAATAGCCACAACATCCAGCTTAACTCACACATCGCCAAACCAGTATATCCTTCTTCCATTAAATGCATATAACATCCATCAATCATATATTAGATTTGTGCCCGCATCTTACTGTTAATTTCAATTTTTATCTACGAGTATATACTCAAATAAACATTTTCTTATTTCCATATAAGCGAGTTGAAGGCCCTGGCAGCTAGGGCTCCTAAATTTAGCTGTAGAATAAGAATTTATTCTTATTTTTCAATTTATTAATAAATAAATAAATATGTTTTGTTTGTTGAACTTGTATGAAGATCCAATTTTTCTATTTAGTTAGCAGAGGCATTTTGTTAGTGGCATTAAGTCAATTGGCCAGGAAAATTTTGTTTCAATTGTGGCAACCACTTTTAGTAATTTTTTACCTTGCTCTAGTACCTTCAATATCTTTACCAAATATTTCATATTTGATAATGTAAATATAAATGTGTATATATTGTAAAATATACCTACTGATATTAATGTTTTTGTTCAAATCAAAAGTTGGTTAGAATCGATACTTTGTATTACCAAATGAACCCAACCTTCCAACCTATAATAACGCCATACACATTTCTTTTTTTTCCAGACAATTGTTACACAGGTCTCTTTTGAGCTCGAGGCTAAGATGAACTCCGTTATGTGCCCACATCCATTTTATGCGATTGTCAGTATGACGTAGTCTACAGCTCATGAATCCTACAGTTACTGGCAACATTTTGGATCGTGTCCAATACACAGCGGTTACAGCTGCTCGAATGGAACTGTGATAAACTGCGCTGCACTAAAATGCTACCACATAAAATGCAACAAATTGCCATAATTACGTACTTATCCTTATCATTCGTGCTCAATTTGTTGATATGCACAGCAGCGGCCAAAGAAACTACACCCACACTCGTCAGAGACAATCTGCAGCATGGCGGAGGCAAACAAGATGAGAGAGTAAGAGAAGTTCGCACAAAAATCCAAAACGAGCATTCGAAATTAAGCGAATACACAAAAGAGCCCGTGCGTGATGGAGCCACTCATCGCCAGCCACACCACAATCAGCAACGGACGCAACACCAACATCAACATCATCAACATCACCACAGGTCACACCGCCAACACCAGCATCAGCATCAACGCGCGCATGCGCCATCACACTCGTCACAGGGCGGCTTTTCCGCCGCGAGCAGCTCTTCGTCCTACAAGCGCTACTCACGTGACTCAAACGCGTTTACAGCCCAACGCGAGCGAAAGCCGAACATCGTTCTGATACTTACCGACGATCAGGATGTGGAGTTGGGTTCTTTGAACTTTATGCCCCGCACTTTGCGCTTACTACGCGACGGTGGCGCTGAATTTCGCCATGCCTACACCACCACACCCATGTGCTGCCCGGCCCGATCGTCGCTATTAACTGGCATGTACGTGCACAACCACATGGTGTTCACGAACAACGACAACTGCTCGAGTCCGCACTGGCAGGCTACGCACGAGACGCGCTCCTTTGCCACCTACCTGTCGAATGCCGGATACCGCACTGGATATTTTGGCAAATATCTGAACAAGTACAACGGGTCGTATATCCCGCCTGGTTGGCGCGAATGGGGCGGCCTGATAATGAACTCCAAGTACTACAATTACAGCATCAATATGAACGGACAGAAGATCAAGCATGGATTCGACTATGCTAAAGTAAGTTCATACCTTCGTTGAATGAATAAATCGCTCCATAAATTGCATTCCCCATTCCACAGGATTACTATCCGGATCTGATTGCTAATGATTCGATAGCGTTTTTGCGCTCCTCGAAACAACAAAACCAAAGAAAACCTGTGATGTTAACAATGAGCTTTCCCGCTCCGCATGGACCCGAAGATTCAGCACCACAATATAGCCACTTATTTTTCAACGTGACGACGCATCAGTGAGTAGACTTAACTGTAGAGGTGTGAAAACAGTATTTTTTCGTTAGGGTAGTACGTAATTAATAGGGTTGTGGGAATGTGTTCAGTGCACAAAAATACAACCCCCATTGTTGGCTAACGTTTTTTTGGTAAAAGTGTCGTATTCTAGCTTCCAATTTAGTGAAGATGGAAAGTACTTTTGATGTTATAACATCACCAACCGTCACAGCGATAAATACCATTACAGACATTTATCGGACAACCAAGGCGAAAACTACGGAAACTTTTAAAAATTCAAATATTAACTATGAATGAGAACCTTCTGCTCAGCGCGATTCGCTCCGTTTCTCTTCGGGTTTAGAGAAGTATTCATTATTAATAGTAGTATTGCAATATCGCTGTTAGTTTTGTTTTGCAAGGCATTGAGTGCCTTCAGAAGAAAGTTCAAGTTGGATTCGCCTGACTAGCAGAGTCTCTGATTCCCTTAGTCCTACGTAGAAAATATGTGCATAGAAATAGAGCAGGCATATGATAACAAGTTTCATTTAATATTCATATCTCCAACTGCTGGAAATATTGGCCACAACCGACAAACTTGGCTAAATCAATTCAGAAAAGATGGTGGTGAACAATAAAAGAGTACGTATCTGTCCATATCGACCGCGGCTAAGCGAAATACAGGAATTAAACAAATTGTTGGAACATGTTACTTTGAACATCAATGCTAGATATAAGAGAGATAACGAACTAGTTGTATTGAAGCAAACGTAATAAACAGCAGAATGCAACTATGTAGAAGCTAGCTTAGAAACCAGGATATTACGAAAGGCTTTGGAGAAATATTTATAACAGTGCCAACTGCAATGGAATATTTAGTGAAGTCAAATTTAACCGTGATACAACTTTAGATTATCAAATACCGATAAAGAAAATAATTGTCATAAGCTTCTTTTTAATTAGAAATGACCCTCATTGCTGAACATAATTTTGCGATAAAACAACTGATCATAGAAACAATTAATGCTGGCGGCCAATTGACAATTTTTTGTGTGGAAATAGCGTTCTCAAAAAATTGTTTCTTCAATAAATTGATTTTATCGCTCGGTGCAAAGCAAGTAGCTCTAGATTGGTCACCATGCAGTAGAGTAGTGGAAGGTTCTTTTGATTTCTTCCTTATATTTCTTCAACTATGTATATATTAATCTTGCTTATGCACTAACACTACACAGAGTATAATCCTCATTTGTTCGAATCTAACTTTTGCTTTGCACTTTTTACTGTACATACATATCACATTTCGATCTGAGTCAGTATGTCTTGGTTCGATACGGATCACAAATAAGAATATTCAAATGTAGAAATAAACCGCTAAATAAAAAAGTATGAACAATTGAAACAATACAAAAATTATTGGATAGAATTACAACAAAAGAGCTTGTTCGTTAATCATCTCCGTTAAGTTAAATGCAAATGTGGTCTTCCTAAGTGATTCTCAAGTTTTAGAAACAGAAACTATCTTGACTAGTTTTTAATAAAAATAATACTCCAAAGGTACCGACAGCACATCAAAAATTGGATTTTTCTGGATATAATGATGTGTCTTGGTGTCCTTGAAAATTCTCCTAACGCCAAATACGATCATTCTCAGCTTTAAGCCGGAGCTTCATCACCAAATAAAATCTATAAAAATTTCTAACATTTGAATAAACTTCCACAGTTTCCTTACGATGTTCCGACATCAATATTTCAACTGGCACTCGAAAAATAGCTCACATTTGGCAATGTTTACCATATAGAAAAAATAGAACAATCTATAAAAAACACTCTTTATTAGTTTTGGTCTCTCTGAATTATGAAGATATCAGGCTTATTCAGAAAAGCTTTCGCAAACGTAACACTTTCTGTTACAAGGGAAGTAAAATTATTTTACGAAGATTTATGTTTAAATTTTATGACAAAACGCGACGGATTGCGAAGTGTTTTTTAAAGCCGAAACTGTCTTTGGCAATTGGATCCTTATACGGAAATGTTTGAGGAGCTGATGAAGTACCCTTTTAGGGGAGAAGATGTGAATCACTTGATTTTTTTTATCGATATGTCGCCATTGTTTAAGGAACGGTTGTCAGTAACCAACTGTCAGCTCCGAATACTATAAGTGAAAGTAACGAGTAGTAATAAACACCGAAAAGTAACTGATTTCCACAGCCTCACTGGTACAACTATTTTAAAGTAAAAATCTTCTTCCTATTTTTAAGTACTCCTTCGTACGATCATGCTCCGAATCCGGATAAACAGTGGATTCTCAGAGTGACGCAGCCAATGGAACCGGTACACAAACGATTCACCAATCTTCTCATGACGAAACGTTTGCAGACTCTTCAGAGCGTAGACGTTGCTGTCGAGCGTGTTTACAATGAATTGAAATCTCTGGGAGAATTAGATAACACGTACATTATATATACATCCGATCACGGATACCACTTGGGACAATTTGGTTTGATTAAAGGCAAGAGTTTTCCATTCGAGTTCGACGTGCGTGTGCCATTCTTAATTCGTGGTCCAGGGATACAAGCCGCAAGGGTGTAAGTAGAACCAGTTCGGAAATATTTCATTTACTTTCTCTGTCTAACTGAATGATTTTGGCAGGGTCGACGAACTTGTCTTAAATGTCGACTTGGCACCCACCTTCTTGGACATAGGAGGGGTGGCTACACCGGCTCACATGGACGGTAGAAGCATTTTGCCGTTACTACTCAGTCGTCAACGTAGTGTGCGAGACCAATGGCCAGACACATTTTTAATTGAAAGTTCCGGACGAAGGGAGACCCCTGAACAGATAGCGGAATCTCGCGCGCGACTTCAAGCAGAACGACTCAATTCAAAGGTATTGAATAGTACGATCATTGAGGATTTGTCGAAGAACGAAAGCACAACGATCAGTTCGAAGATTGATGTTATAGATTTGGAGTCACGTGAGGAACAGGAATACGGCGAAGCCGAGGCAGACGGTAAAAGAAGTGATGCAAATACTTCAACTGAAGTGAAGATCATTGAAATGTGTTTTCTGTTTCAGACGATGATAAGGCGGCTTTAGAAAATGATGAAGATGGCGAAAATGGTTTCGAAATGGAGGTGGAGGAAAATGCAGACAGTTCAATGGGTATTTTGGACGAGGACAATGAAGATGATGCAGATGACGATGAACAAGAACAACAGGACCAGTTTGACAATAATTTGCCCATGGCTCCATATATGACCAAAATGATGCGTTTGAATTCTGAGTGCTCCGATCCGGCTTTACTGGAGAACTGTCGGCCGGGTCAGAAGTGGAAGTGTGTGAATGATGCGGGTCGTTGGCGCAAACACAAATGTAAATTTCATGTGAGTACTTCAAACTAAAAAGTTATTACTTATAGATTGCGTAACAATTCCCAATTTTACCCAGTTGCAGCTGCAGCACCACTTGACAGAAATCTCAAAATCAACCAAACC
This sequence comes from Clusia tigrina, assembly GCA_920105625.2. Classification (NCBI taxonomy): domain Eukaryota; kingdom Metazoa; phylum Arthropoda; class Insecta; order Diptera; family Clusiidae; genus Clusia; species Clusia tigrina. Next base: position 34,726,941 of record OV050031.1, on the reverse strand, counting down.
GCAGACAAAGCGGAACTGTGCATGCTTTACCCCTGATGGCGTTGTTTACACGAAAATTAAGACGAGTCGGAATTATGGTGAAGGGCAACGCATTCGAAAAAGGTAAATGGATTTAGAGCATGAACTGAAATAGAACAAATAAGTAAACGGGCAACATTCTAGAACGCAAAACTTATCGAAGATTACAAAACGGCACAAACGAGCAGTCCCAGAAGCTGGTTCTTCAGAAGTGTATCACAAGGAGTTGCCATATGAAATGAAGGAGCTGCTGGATTTGCATAACACAATATCTATGGTGGAACAGCATTTGTCTAGCGAAAGCAAAGGCCACTTGCATGGTCGACCTAAACGCGAACTTACGGCAAACCTGTTCGATAATCCAAAGGACATGTCAAAGAAGAACACATCTACAAACGATGCCATTGCCAAAGTGATACAGGAGATTCAAAGCACCCTGGAAACGTTGGAGTTGAAGTTCATTGAGCACGATTTAAGCACAAACAATGTCACTACTCTGTCCGCTGCTGGCTTTGTGCGAGGCGGAAAGTTTCCTAAAGTCGGTGGACGTGTAGGAACCCGCTGTTACATTGAGGCTCTAACCGGGAAGGTCAACTGTTCGGACGTGATATACGACGACGAGAAGATGTGGCGTAAATCACGCAATCAAATTGATATGCTAATCAAAGTGCTCAAGGATAAGATTACACACTTGAAGGACATTAAGAAGCAAATGCGCGAGAGCAAGCAGCAACAACAACAAAGTGGCCGCCACTGGGACAACGAGTTTGTGAGCAATGTCAATAGTAATAATGCTGGTGAGGAGAACGAAAATGTGGATGAATTGGCGGCAACCATTGCTGAGGACTATTTGGCCCGGAAACAGAAAGGTCGTCGACGTGGTAGTGGAGTTGGAGGGACCAGTGGAAGTAATCTAAATGGTGCAAATGGGTACCACCGGGGCTACAATTATCCAGCATCTCACAATTACAATCACAATAGTAACCACAACCAACAGCGTCCACATTTATATGGTTCTCATGCGGGTCGACGACGCTACGATGTTGCAGAAGGAAGCGAATTTGATATGAACTATTTCACAACAGGGCATGTACGTAACGACATTGTAAATGGAAGTGGAAGTGGCAACAGAACGAAATCTAATCACAATGTTGGCCAGCAGAATGGCAATGTGCAGCAGCAGCGTGGACGACGCGTACAATTGCCAAATTCCGCAGCCGCTACTACTACGGCAATTTCGAGTGGGGTTATTTCTCCCGCAGAGACCACAACGAAAACATCAACTCTTACAATGAATGCGGTCTCTGCACACAAAACTCAAAACACCACAACGACAGCAGCAAAAGCAACAACTGCAACCGCAGAGGATATGCTGCCACGAGAGTTTGCAATACCAGGCACAAATTTCGGCGCACGAACTGTGGGTGAGTTGAGTCTAATAATTGATTCAATAGTTTTTTTTTCTGATTGCAAATTTGCACGAAGATTTTGTATTGAAGGTCAAAATAAATCTTTATTATCCACTGTTGTTCTACTTTATTTTCAGATCACGTGCAAGTACCTCAGCAGAATAATCAGAGCCTTTTTACCACAACAAATCTGGCAAAAGTGAACCTGCATAAAAACGACATAGGGCAGAAGGAAGTACACCCTGCGGTCTTTGGTGGATTGGGCAACATATCACCCAATGATCCCTTTCAACAGCAAAAGTCACAATTCTCAGGACCCGCGGAATGCTATTGCGAGCCGGAACCTGAAAGGTATTGCCACCAGTGTTCGTCTTTGACGAGTATGTTGTTCAATTTTTTTTTTCTCATTCCCAGTTATGCTGATTCCAAAGAAATTGCCCGCGAAGCCCGCCGCAAACTGAAAGAAGAGCGTCAACGCAAAAAAGAGCGTAAGCGTATAAAGAAAGCGCGTTTGGAAAAGGAATGTCTCTCAGAGAAGATGAATTGCTTCTCTCACGACAATGCACACTGGCGTACTGCGCCTTTGTGGCAGGACAGTCCTTTCTGCTTCTGCATGAATGCCAATAACAACACTTATTCCTGCGTGCGGACCATCAATGCCACCCACAATTACTTGTACTGTGAATTCACCACCGGCCTCATAACGTACTACAACTTGAAAATAGGTCAGTTGAAATCGAGTGTACCGCCGCTTTTTTTTGAGACAAATAAGCTAATTCTCTGTACCCTTAGATCCTTTTGAGACCTTGAACCGTGCTGCTTTGCTCAGCAATGAGGAGAAATTATTTATGCATGATACACTGGAGAAACTAAAAAGTTGCCGTGGAAAAAGTTGCACTCTGAAGCGCCAACATCCGGCTGAGTTTACGAACTCCGCCTCTCCGTACCAACGTGCCAGCAAACGAAAACACGGTAAGCGTCGGGGCGTTGACTAATGAGACAAATTGCCATTAATGTGTGCCTGAACATGATTGTAATCGTTGTGCATGACATAAATGTGTAGATTAATGTTCTTTTGTTGGGTGTTTGTAATATAAATCGGTTTTCTCAATGCTTCGAACACAAAATATCTTGTGCACCAAAATGTATGCTAATACCGCATCACTCCACGAAGTGTAAAGTGGCTTTAATGGTCATCCCTTATTAACACAGATTTGTGCAAGGATATTCCTCCTTGTGGTTGGTCGATTTTTCATTAGCATTGTCAGTTTCTTCGTATTCATCCGTGTTCAAACAAACTTTAACTCTCTATATATGTCATTAAGAAACAGGTTCGATCCAAATTATGCTACCTCCTTTGGCCTCTATAAATATATATATGTATCCTATACCACATTTTCCTTAAACATTTCTACTTTCCTACATAACACATTACCTTACCCATAGTTGGTAGTACATTTTTTAATTTATATACTATATATGCAGCCACATACAGGCAAAAATCCACAACTCCTGGTAAGCAGAACTGTGGACTCTCGCACATATTGCCAATTTCGTCAGTTGTTTTTTAAAATGGGTTTATCCACCGCTCAATGCAAAACAATCGTACTATGGAAATGGCAAATCTATCGAAGGAAAACTATGTTTTTTTGTGGATGCAACTTGAAGCTTTTGATAGGGAAGATACATACTTTTAATAGTACTTCATTCGATCACAACTATAAATTGGGCGGGCGATGAAATATTAATTTTAAGTTGAGGGTTAAAATAAAAACTAAATTCTTCTGTGTGTGCTCTGTTGACTTTTTAATATGTTTGTTAATCAATTTCCAGCAGGAGTGCTAGGCTCACACGCTGCATCCTTCGTGTCAAGTCGTATGGATTATGATGGACCGCAGGGCAAAAGGAGAAAACTCTCAAAGTACGCATTTTTGATTTCCTCTTTAGTGACATATTTTTGTTCTATTTTTTTATTTGAAAGTATGTAGTTTCTTTAATGCAATTGTGTTATTTTAACAGGTGGTCAAGTAGCACACAATTGAAGCGGAAACCCTGGAAGCAGCAGCATCATCACCAATTTTACCGGCAACACTTTCATAACCAGCATTACAGGCAGCACGGAGACAGCATTGACCGACCTGGAATTTTACGCAGAAATCGCTTTCATCAAGAACTACCAAACAGCCAACAGGAGCAGCAACCACAGAGCAACTCTGATCAGAGTCAGCAGCACCAGCAAAATGTTACATCAAATGAACGTGATGAAGACAGCACCAGTTTGAGTAAAAAACAACAACCACCGTCATCTCAACAGCAAAAGGAGCCGCAACATACATCCACTGTAGCATCCGCAGCTGAAACGGTTGCAGTAAGCTCGTCGATATAAGTTGCCTATGTAACTTGGTGCATCAATGGTCCTGTGCCAAAAGAAAATTTGATTCATTAGTCGTGGGGAACCATCCCGTTAACTCGGAACGAGTAGCTTTTGAGAGGCTTTCGGTTTGGCCAATTTTGGTCCATTATGCACGGAACCATTGATGCATCGGCCAGTGAGCATGCTCTGCTCACGACACACCGCACATATCCGTTGCATATCCCTTGCAGTTACTTAGTAGGTCCCTCTTTGTTGTGTGCAGATCCAACACCGAAAGTTTTTCTTTTGCGGAATCTGTTCGCACCCCAGTGAACAAGCAGCACTCCGTACCTGCTGCGCTGAAATTAACTTTACATTTAATTTTATTTTATTTCATATGAACGCATAATTTTTTATAAGACTGTTTTATTAGGTTCTTCATAAGTTGAAACTAAAAAAAATTTTACAGATTTATTTAGTAGTGAACGCGAGGACAAAAAAACAAAAAACACAAAAAAGTTTATTAAATTATTATTTAAATGCAATTGTATTAAAAATATTTCCAAATTGTTTAAATAAACTTGCCAGAAAATTAGCTAAGTAATTAACGGAAAAAATAAGAGAAAAATGCAACATTTTGTACATACTCGTATCTCATGTACTAACCTCACTGCACCCTTGAATCCAAGGAGACAGAATCGTGCTACGAGTCAAAACATGGGCACTCAAGGCACACTTGGAATCCCAAAGGTACAGGTATATGTAAAAGTCGCATTATTGCATGTGCAGACTAACTTCATGAGATCCCAGTCAGGTGTGCATGACGTTTGGGCCAAGTCTCTTATTTTTAATCAATGGCTACGTATTCTGTATTATGAGTGTGTTTGGCACTACTTTTTCTCTTCACATAGTAGTTATTGACACGTCTCTATCGTAGCTATTGACACGTCTCTATCGTAGTTTTTGACACGTCTTTCCCAACATCTGCTTTGCATTGCTTCACCTGCAATGTTCCTTCTTTGATACTCTTTATATTGAAAATTTGAAACAATGTGCAAGTATTCTCTAATACTGCAGAGTCAACAATACTCAGCAGTTTGATGGGGTGAGATTTAATCAAGTCCGTATTGATGAATTATTCTACCTCACTGTACGCATATTTATTGCGTGTATTCCTTGTTGAACAAGAAGCTCCACATTTTTTATAAATTGGGTTCCTCTACCTGAAAAGTTTTTGTATCGATATGAAAAGTACTCTGGCAGATATAATATGGAATAACCAATATTACAAGGGTGATGAAACCTATTCCTTCAGTTTTACAATAAACCGACTTGGTAACATTTCCTGACTCCATCGTTTGTTCAGACGCTTCCTGAAATGAAGCTGCTAACTCGGTCCACATCTACCTGTACGTACGCGTGTAATTGAGGTGTGGGGTATTTTTGTTTCGGCATGTAATCATATAGAAATTATACAATAGTAAAGCTAAAATTTAGCCATTTAAGTCATTTGTAGTGAATTCTAAGTTTAATTGTGTAAAGAAAACGCTACAGTTAATAAAAAATATTAATTGTTTAATTGTTACATAACTAAGAAGTACTCTGTAGTTGTAGCAGAATTGGCATAAAAACAAACAAAATTACTAGCAAGAAATTTATAGAAATAAAATATAAATATTTCAAATTAACGACAAAATAAAGCGTTTGAACTCAACGACCAGAACCGTGAATCAATCACAATCATGCTCAATACCATGTTCACTTTTTATATTCATCGTCATTCAAGAGCAAATGGAAGATGGCTTGGGAACAAAGTTCCTATTATTCCGCCTTTTTTGGGATAGAATTGTTGCGTTTGAAACTATAACAAAGTAAATATATGTAAATATATAATATTTAAACACATCATCAATCAAGAAATAAATTAGTAGAAAGATGCTTCCGTTAATTAACAGTATCACAATTTCAAAACAGGGGGATAATAAACCCAGTGCAGAGAGTGTAGAGATGTAATGAGAGTGCTTTTTATTCGCATTAAGTTTAGAGAGTGAGTTCCATTACTTGTAAAATAATTTGAGTTTTCCTTACACTGCGGCCACACGATCAATTTATTGACCATCAAGTCGCAATGCACTCATACTTTTTACAAACACATACATATTTTTAGTACTTGAGCGTCGACTTGATTATCAATTTATGTTTCAAGGAGAGCATCAATTCGGCTTTCAATTATCTGTCAGCTGTTTTGTGTGGGTACTGAGTAATAAAGGAAAACCCAGATTAAATTTGAAAAATATGTATCAACCTTTTTTTAAAATACATGGAATAAAATAAAAATATAGATAAAATAATATATAATAAATGTATGATAAATAAAATATTTTATTATACATACATATGTGACGACGGCATTTTGAAAATAAATTGAATACCATCTTGCCCATCAAGTTGAATGCAGCCTACGTCACAGACGCAGCTTGAACAGGTTTTGACAGACAATACATGTGAGAACTTGATGGGCAAGATATTTATCGTGTGGCCGCAGTGATATAATCTTTTTTTCTTAACTCCACTTATTGATGCGAAACATTCAGCTTATCTTATGAAAATATAAATATACATAAATTTTAAGATTTAGAACTGTAACAATTGTGCTGTTCTTTTTCCATTTAATCTTAAATATAAAATGTCAAGCGCTCAATGGATCTAGTGGCTCTAACTAGACCAAGTATAGGTTCCGTGATTAGTGTCCTAACGGGACACTGGACTTTTGGCACTCACAGGTGTAGGCTGGGGATTGCCTCTAACGACATTTGCAGGAGTTGCATGGACGAGGATGAGGGAGAGTCCATTGTACTTCTGTTATGCACGTGTCCAGCGTCGCCCGGAGGGAGGCGCACTTTCCTAGGGAAGTACTTTCTGGGCTCTTTTTCGAGATATCTCAAATAAAAAAATTAGCTCCATCAACTGCTAGAAAAATGCGATCAAAACAAATATGCAAACAATTACAAATAGAGTTTTGATTTGGGTGAATAAGAGTTTTTCAATTGTTATTTTTGTGAAGTTTGAACATTATGAAGAAATTATAATGCTATTTAACTATTAAACATATTTTATATAAATTTTGTACCACTTAAAGCTGCTCTTATGTATTTCGCCATTCCTCACAATTTCGTTTATTTTGATCGCACATTGCTTATGTTTGACAATTCCGGAGGTACGAATTTCACCTTGCAGTCACCATGTAAGTAAATTCACCTTGCCATGGAGCGTTTAGAATTGAACACAGTACTTTGCATTGAACTTTTGCAGTATATCCATATTTGTTTTACCGCAGAGCCCCATAATTTGATTCCATATGTCCAGATACGTTTGAGAATGAACTTTTAAATGGGTATTTTGGTGTCTACTGTTAATTTCGAGTTGCGACCAATAAGCCAGAGAAGAGTGAGGTTAGTTTTATGCCAAGTTGCTTCCTCTTGATACAGATGCAAGGTGAATTTACTTACATGGTGGCTGCAAGCTGAATTTCATACCTCCGGAATTGTCAACATAAGCAATGTGCGATTAAATTCTGTTCCAAATAAACGAAATTGAGAGGAATGGAGAAATGCATAAGAGCTGCTTAAAGTGGTGCACAATTTATATAAAATGTATTTAATATTTAAATAGACTCATGATTTATTTATAATGTTTAAACTTTACAAAAATAACAATTAAAAATCTCTTATTTACTCAAATCAAAACTCTATTTGTAATTGTTTACATATTTGATCGCATTTTTCTATAATTTTAATTTTGACAGCTACGGAGGGAAAATTGATTCAAAAAAATTTGCTCTTGCAGCCAACATGTAAGTAAATTCACCTTGATACAGATGTGTTTCTGGACAGCGGTTCTTCCTAAAGGCCGGTTTGCACATAGCGCAGGGTGACGCTGGCCGGGCGCGGAAAAAACATTTCTTCATTCAGAGTAAGCGACCGCAACGCGAGCGGCAAAAATTAATTTTTTTTTATTTTGTTCTAATTTATTTATAATGCGAATTGGGATATACAAAAACCAAATACAAATACTCACATTGGTACCGAATCCAATTGGTACCTGCACTCATGCAAGAAAAATTGCATGAATGACAAGGTACTTTAGTACTTTCTCTATCCATTATATTTTTTAAATAAGCTGCACTAAACGACCACTAATAACATAATGAGACAAAAGAGCATAAAATCAAACAAACCAACAATTATCCTACCGTTATATACACACGCACTTCATACCAAAGTAACAATAGAATGCATCGCAATACTTTTATAAAATGCAAGGGAACAAAAATAAAACATTTTACTAAATCAAATTCAAGTATCAGAAGTACCATAAATATACTCTTGAAATAAACACTAACATATATAAAAGTCCATATCTGACATATTTACTTGTCACGTAAAAATTTGCCCAAGCGACATGCATTATTACAAATGCTTGCAATAAGAAAACAAATACCTAAACAACGTGTACAAAATAATATCTGAAACAAATTCACATCACTGAACTGTTTTTAATACGCACACAATGCGACATACGAGATTCGGTCGGTACCGAAACGACGCTTCCAACGCTACCAGGGGCGTTCATCAGCAAACGCCAAAAGCATGATACTCTTATTGAAGATAGTGCCAACGTGATTCAATTCCACTGCGCGGATGATTTTTTCCAACATTAGGTTGAAGAAGTCGCACGACAGGGCGCCACCCTGCTCCCTTGCAATTTTCACTGAGCTGCAGGGATACCAAATTCAGACATTGCGGAGTATAGTTGGCTCCTATCAGAAGCGACCTTGAAATCGACAAAAGTATGTTCGGTATCAATTTGTTTCTCTAGTGTCTTCTGCAAGATTTGAAGTATTGCGAAGATTTGGTCGATGGTATCTTTACACTGATAGGGTCCGATCAGCTCGTTAATGATTGATTTCAGTATTTCGCAGAGTACGTCAGATAGCATTTAGTATGCCATGTTAAGAAAACTAATTCCGCGGTAATTATGGACTGAACAGAGCACGCTCAGGTTCCAGTTGCTGGGCATGCATTCTTCCCACCATATTCTGCACAAGAGCACACGCTTCGCAAGCTCTTCGCCTCCAGCCTTCAACAGCTCCGAAGTTTCCGACCGTTGAGCCAAGGACTCCTTCTCTGCCCACCTTATCTTTAAAGTTGCCAAGCACGATTTTTACATGGTGGGCGCAGATGAGACTGATATGAACATATTTGGCCTTGAGCCGGATCGTGGCCAGCCTATCGTCTATACGAGTAAGCTGCAAGTCATATTTTTGCAGCTCTCTTCCGACCACGAAGCCCACGTCAAATTCGCGTTTCGTCGCATGGCAGCTGCAGTAGAGGTCACAAGTAGTTTGCTTGTGTGCACTGTTGGCCTAAGTGCGCCCTTTTCGGGTTGCCGCCTTACCTACCATCCTAGTCCTGTCTATCGCATAGGGTGTCATCATCAGTTTAGGAGTGTATTATCGGAGGCATCTTATGGTTTTTCATTGGAAATTAATTTTTCCATGGCGGGTCCCAAACCCTGCGCACAACCCTACTAGTGTCAGGGTAGACTCGCAATCAGAAGCTTTACTCTGCTTAAATAAAAGCTTACCCACTCCCGGGTTTAGATTATTTTTGTTTCTTATTGGTTTCAATCTTCTAAGAAGTGTTTGAAACATTTTCGATGTGACTGGTAGTAAGCTGATTGGTCGGTAGGACGTTACCTGTTCTATAGGTTTTCCTGGTTTCGGGATTAAGATAATCTGCGCGACTTTCCAATGTACTGGGAAATATGCATTCCTTAACATAGCTGTATTTCTAAATATTTGTGTAATAATATACTTGGGACTCTTTTATTGGATTTCACGTTCGTTATGGACACTTTTGACTTCTTTTTTTTTGGAAACAGTTTTATACGGTATTCTATTTGTCCAGGGTATTCAAGAAAACCTTTTTGCTTCCACATTAGCTTGATTCGGTGCGCCAGAGAAAGGTAAAAATACTTTTGCAAGATGGTTTGCAAATGCGTCTGCTTTCTCTTTATCGCTTTTTGCCCATACAACAGTTTCTGTTTTAATTGGAGCTGTGTGAGTAATTGGCTGACTGAACTTTTTAGTAGCCTTCCAGAGTGAATAAATTAGTGGCTTCTGATGCTGTAAGACTTCAAAGGTAATCCTCAAGCTCTTTATTGCGTTGGTTGTTGAATGCTTATTTAAGGTCGTTTATTGCTTTGTTCTGGCTGGTTTTGTCATTAGGATGCCTAGTGATCTGTCATTATTTTCTTACTGTATGTTAATAAGTTTTTGCCTAATAGATGGAGCCATTTCCGCCGTTTTGCATTTTGAGATTTGTTGCGGAGCTGAAGCCCAAGCTGCATCTTTAACCGTTTTATTGAATGAAACTATAGGTTCCTCAATGTCTAAGTCACATTTAATGGAGGATTCACAGGGATTGTGGAGTCGAAAGTTTGCCTAAATTTGTGCCAGTTAGTTTTTCGGTTTTACACAGTTTTTTGGCATCAGAGTAATTGTCTAAGATTGCCGTGGGATCGGAAGACAAGTCTAGCTAGGAGACCTATTTTACGCTAGTTGCAGGAATCCCTTTTAGCACACAAAAATCTATTACGTCAGGTTTTTTGTTAACATCTGATGACCAGTATGTTGGTTTCCTGTTGAAATATGGCTAATGTTATTTGCCTGTAGTGTAGAGATCGCGCCCCTTTAGATTAGTTACTTGAATTGATAATAGATGACTTAAATGGAACACCAACAATTTGGATAAGTCAATAACGGCAGAGCCAAAATGGTGTATTATATTCAGTTTATTTGTATTTTTTTGCAAATTAATTATTTATTAATACAAAGTATCTTCTATTCTTCCTCAATTTCTGTTGGTGTTCTAAAAATACTCTTGAGAAGAGGTACCAGTTCATTTTCTTAAAAGATGTGGGGTTTCGTCGAACAGTATACTCGGAATGTTTTCGCCATCTGGTGTTATTGTCTTATTGTGGACTCGGTACTTAGAGTTTTCGGTGATATCGCATTCACTGTGTCATCGCCAATCATCTCATCACCAATTCTGAATTCGTCAGATTATCAAATGCCGAGGAGGACACTTTGTGCCAAGGTCTGAAATAAATTTGTATATATTTGTTTATTTTATATGCAATCTACTAACGATCTCTTCAGTATTGAGGTGATCATCAAAAATATGTGCGGCTTATCTCTTTTGGTAAATGTAGCAGCCGATCGAGTAGCTTTCTTGCTTTTAGTACATACGAAATTGTCCCGTACACTCCATTTCCAGTCCATTTTTTCTTCACGACCTCAACTGCAATATTTAATCAATCAATTTTAATATTACAGTGGGCCTAAATGCAATCGTGAAACATTTTTGGCATACAACAATGGCATAAGCAACCATTGAATCTATAAAACAAAATATAATATTATGCTAAATGGAACTACCCCAACTCTGGTGGTGCGATCGACGGAAATCACATTAGAGTTAGATGTCCATCGTACGCTGGATCTGCTTTCTTAAAATATAAGGACTTTCATTCCACACGTATTGTACCTTTGGCAATCGTCGATGCAAACTACAAATTCAACGTTGTCGATGTTGGGTCATATGGATGAGAAGACGATGCAGGTACCAAAAATAAATGGATTCGGGAATATTTCGAATATTCATTCAATGTAAATATAATTTTATATTGAAACGTGATAGCTCAGTGAAAAGGGATTGCATACTTTTAGGATCCCATCTGGAGAATGAGTGCCCCCTGTGAGTCAAGATGCGAACTATTCGAATAAAAGCTTATTCAAGACCCATCTGTCGGTAATATCAAAAAGAATATTCTCGACTTCTGTCGAAATGGATCGAAAATTCTAGAAAGTACGAGAATGGCGTAGAAGTTTCTACACCAACCATTCGAAAACTATAAAAGCGACAAGAGTGTTCAAAGTCGAATGCAGTAGATCAGAGACCGTAACAGTGTGCACATCTAGCATTATAATCAAAGCAGCAGTATTTGTAATTGTGTAAAGTGATGAAATTCATTAGTAAATAAAGTGACTAATGGTTTGTGAAATAAGTGCAAATTAAAACTAAGTAAACTTTAAGCCTAATATTAAATGTGTAAATAGCAATTATTAAATAAAGCTAATTATTTTAATTTAACCAGCGATTGTTTGATTACTACACAATCCAGTGGTACGAGTCCGAGTACAGAGAGTTAGAGGAATTGTCAGGAGGGCAATTTTGTAACAGAGTAAATTGTCAAGAGGGCAATTTGTTGCGATCGTTGTTTTGGCGTCTACCGTCTGTATGTTTGTTTTGTTTCTCTCCTTCTTTTGTTCCTTCCACTTGTCCGCTTTGCTGGTGAATGCGGCCAGGCTGAAACCTACCAGATTCTGAGGTACAGATGGCGCTGCCTCAGAATAGTAGAAATTCTAAAAAAAGGTGACTGACCGCCTCGACCGCTGGAGCGGTCACTGATGGAATAGCGGAAGAGCCCGAGAAAATTAAGATTAGTTTTTAGTTCGTGTCGGTTTTTTTGGATGGACAGTCTCTCGTCTCGTCCGTGGTCCTGTTTTTTTATCCGGGTATATTTAACGCGTGAAAGATAGCAATTGAAAATTTTTTGTTTGAATGCAATTACAATGTACCTGTGTCGAAAATAAACGTTAAAATTTTGAATCAATTTAAAGTGTTAGTTTAGTTTAAAGATTTGACGTTAGAAAGTTTACCTTGATTATTGAGTGTGCTGACTAGATCCATAACCGCGTGTTTCCGGCACATCCCATAAGAGGGATAACTTATTGTTCCGGCCCACCCCATTCGAGCATAGGAGGAAAAGGAGGCTGCCGCCCGTCCCTAGAGATAAGTACATATTTGTTAAGTATATATTTGTTAAGTATACGCGAGTATACATAGGTATTATTAAGTATACGCGTATATATATATATATATATATGTTATTTATTTAAGTACCAGTAGGATGTTTATTGTGTTGAATTTAATGTAAAAAAAATGTTAGGCTAAGGCGGACAATATGGGGCGGGCTCGCTTGTCGTCGTAGAGGAGGATGTTAGAAAACATGGTGAGTTGAAGTTTTTTTTTGTAGTGTTGTCCCACCCGATGCAGTGTGGCGGGTTAAGGACCACGACCATTGCGGTGAGCTAGCCGTGGCCACCACACTGCATCATTCTAGTGGTGAGGTAACATTAATGGCGCCCAATTAAAAATAATTAAATTAAAATTTTCCTTTTAATGTATTGTAACGTTGTGTGTAGTGAAGCATTTTGTTGTTTAGTTAATGTGCTCCACTCTTGCCGCTGACTTGACGTGCCAATGCGTAACGCCAACTGCAACGACAAGAGGGGGAGGCTAAATGTGAGATGAAGCCAGCTATCTCATCGTGGCCGTGGTCTGTTGAACAGATCATCGTAGCACAGATGAGATAACTGAGAGGCGGAGTCTCAGTAGATGTAAAGGAAAATTTTAATAAAAAAATGACAACTCGCCTGGTAAAAGAAACAGTCCTCCGATGGATTGAAGACAAGGAAGCCCCACCCATTTGAACATTAATTTGTATAAAAAAACATTATAATTTTTGTTAGTAAATATTAAGATTGGAATATATTTAGTTTGGCTATATTTATATGGATAAATTTTTATATAAATATGTATATATGTATTATTCTTTTGGGGTATAGGGTGGCATTGGTAGATCTCCAGGCATAGTTATAGGTGTTATGTTATTTTTTTGTTGTTAGAAGTTAGTTGGTTTTTTTTAAAGTAAACATGTCAGCGGAATACGGGGAATACGGCGCTAGGCCATCAGCACTACCAAGTCAATATCGGTCAGCCGTGAACTTATTGATATTAGAGAGTGAAAATAGTTATCGGGCGGCGATGAAGGTGGAATTTGGAAAGATAAGGGAAACGGTCCGGGCGAACCATTTAGAGCTGATGAAGCTCATTAGTGATGCAATGAGACCCATGCAGCAATCACCGGCGCAGGAAAGTAGCCTAGCAGCTGAAAAGTTGGATAAGGAGCCCCAAAATAAAGTAGTTGAAAACTGGGAAGAAGTTAGGGGAAGTGGCAACTCACATGTTAGTTTTGAAGAGGAAAGTACTACCATTTATAATTTAAGTTGTGAAGAGGAAGTTTTGGACAATATACCAACAAGTCAGGACGATGAGGACTTGGCCTCAATAGATCAAGATATTTTTGAGATATTGTTAGACGATAATTCTGTTGATGGTAGTATTATGTCTGAAGCGTGTAACGCAAAATTAAGAAATAGTTGCGAAAATTTATCTTCTTTGGACTCAATAGATATGTTTGTTAACGATTTAGTAGGAGCTCCCCTCTCACAAAATATGAGCCTTAGTGACCATAGTGAACAGAGTACAGAAACCACTAGTCAACGTGACTCCATAAAATCAGCTGATAAATCTTTATCTTTAGTTTCAGACAGTAATGCTGCTGTTGCAGGAGATAAAAGCAGTATACCATCGAATGGATCAAAGACAAAACATTCAGAAGGGGCATCATATAGAAATGATGTGAATATAGTGAATGAACCAAAATTGATAGCAACTGTTTGTCCAACTGTACTACTTACAGATCAGCCGACATACTTCGACAGAAGCAATTGTACTGGCAAAAACTTAAATTATATTCGAATTATTAAGCAATTGCGAGGAGCAGTAGATCGCGTTTTTGGGTTGCAGAATCTTGTGTTCGATAGGGGGAAGTGGTTAGAAAGGGTTAAAACCATAGGTTAAATTGGTGAAGGCCTTGTGGCACTTCTAGTACCTACTGGAAAATTTGCGTGGGGAGATGTTGGGATTATTCCACGCTAAGAATCTAAACCGGTAAGAGCACGCGACTCTTAATCTCGGGGTTGTGGGCGTAGCTCACGTTGGCGCCTGTGGTAAGTGAAGTAGCAATTGTTAGTAAGGAGGTGGAGGAAAGTTAATCATAGGGAATTATGGATTATATAATACATATAAAAGAACTTACTCCCAAATCAGCTTCGTTGGTCTAGAGGTAATCTGAGTTAAAAATCTGAAATTAGAATTGATTACTATGTGTTTTTTTTAAGGTAAAATAAATAAAAATGTTCCTGTTTATACGATAGAGTATAGGTGTGTAGGTTAGCGTTTATTAGTGAGTAGAGTGGTGAAGGTGATTCTTCGAGTCGAATGGCTGGGAAGACAAAATAAGTATAGAGTTAGATTAGGAAATTTTGTGTTGTGAATAATTACCGTGCAATTAGGTGTTGGGATCCGTAATCTTCCTCAGTGTGGTGGTTCTGTAAAGGAAGTATTATTAGTTTATATGTTTAGGTTTATGTAGGTATAGTTGCCCGGCTAGCTCAGGGTAGAGCATTAAGTTCTGATCGACGCTTCCATCCGTGTTCCGGCGGAGTTTATAGTGCTCCTGGCAACCCGTGTGTTTTGTTGCGATCGTTGTTTTGGCGTCTACCGTCTGTATGTTTGTTTTGTTTCTCTCCTTCTTTTGTTCCTTCCACTTGTCCGCTTTGCTGGTGAATGCGGCCAGGCTGAAACCTACCAGATTCTGAGGTACAGATGGCGCTGCCTCAGAATAGTAGAAATTCTAAAAAAAGGTGACTGACCGCCTCGACCGCTGGAGCGGTCACTGATGGAATAGCGGAAGAGCCCGAGAAAATTAAGATTAGTTTTTAGTTCGTGTCGGTTTTTTTGGATGGACAGTCTCTCGTCTCGTCCGTGGTCCTGTTTTTTTATCCGGGTATATTTAACGCGTGAAAGATAGCAATTGAAAATTTTTTGTTTGAATGCAATTACAATGTACCTGTGTCGAAAATAAACGTTAAAATTTTGAATCAATTTAAAGTGTTAGTTTAGTTTAAAGATTTGACGTTAGAAAGTTTACCTTGATTATTGAGTGTGCTGACTAGATCCATAACCGCGTGTTTCCGGCACATCCCATAAGAGGGATAACTTATTGTTCCGGCCCACCCCATTCGAGCATAGGAGGAAAAGGAGGCTGCCGCCCGCCCCTAGAGATAAGTACATATTTGTTAAGTATATATTTGTTAAGTATACGCGAGTATACATAGGTATTATTAAGTATACGCGTATATATATATATATATATGTTATTTATTTAAGTACCAGTAGGATGTTTATTGTGTTGAATTTAATGTAAAAAAAATGTTAGGCTAAGGCGGACAATATGGGGCGGGCTCGCTTGTCGTCGTAGAGGAGGATGTTAGAAAACATGGTGAGTTGAAGTTTTTTTTTGTAGTGTTGTCCCACCCGATGCAGTGTGGCGGGTTAAGGACCACGACCATTGCGGTGAGCTAGCCGTGGCCACCACACTGCATCATTCTAGTGGTGAGGTAACAAATTTCGTAACAATAATAACAGCATTTACTTACAATCCAATATCTCAGTTAATAAAGAAACGAGTGAAAAAATCTTTTGATAGTTCAAATCCAGTAGTTTACTATCGAGTGGCAATTATTCGATATTCAATGACTATATATTTAGAGTGTACTTTCTTTTCTTTCTCATATCAGTACCTCAAATTAAAAACTGTGTACTAGAATATACTAGAATGGCAGGCACCCTCTTACCTTAAACCCAAGGGAATTTTGGGGTTAAAAATAATAAAAAGTTGGCAAAAGTATAATCATAATGAGTTTTATTTTTTAATGACTTTGTTATATGAATATTTCTTAACACTAGTAAATCCCGGTGCTCGAAATTCGAAAAAGTTCGATACAAAATAAATCTTATTTCTTTGTTTATAAAATCTAAACCATTCTAACAATTTGTTTGAGCCCCTGTTTAAGGGGCACTATTTAAACAAGTAGGCTGAGCTGATAAGAAATTCAAATAAAATACCTTGTCTTTATATCACTGGAATTTGCTCTGCTTTGATATTCTCTCTCTCCGGCGCTATTGTATCTCTCTCTCTCCGACGCTATTGTATTTTCTGGCATTTGCAACTGTTTCTTGCTTGTTGTCACTAAATGTTACAGCTGCTGACAGTGTTGTAAATTTTATTCAATAATCCCTCAATTGCTTATGATACACGGAGTAAACAACAACAAAATAAAGATTTTTTAAAATATAAAAAAGTATTGTATTTGTAGATTTGTCTTAATTTCAAAATGTATAACGAAACAAATAAAGTGTTTTCCGTTAAAAATAGATACAGACCTAGGCAGAGTCCTTCTAGTTGAAGCCAGTGCAAAGAATTAAAAAATACCTCAAGCGCGACCTGCAAAAATCTACGAAAATATAAGTAACAGATTACCATTATATCATGGTAAACAAGAAAATAATACCGTGTGAAGTTTATTTAATCTGCATCTCGCGGTAACTATATGGCTTGGAACAAAAGTATAACATTTAATTATATTTCCACTATTCAAGATAAAATGGTAAATATTTATTTAGCTTAACGAAATTTTCTTCAAATTTGTTTACCTTATTTGTTAGAGTAGACTGGATTTTTGGCATTACACAACTCAAAGGCGGGTCGTCAACTATTTTTGAGGTTTTTAATAGTTTAAACTTTATTTAATTGCTATGAGAATCAGCGGTGTCTTCGTTTAAATAACTTAAAGTTAATGTTTGATCAAATACTTTATTACTATTTGCTTTTGTGATCAAGAGTAGTAGTTGATCAAGAAAAACTTTTCTCAAAATTACTGCTATGCAATAAAAAAAAATGAAACTTTTCAAGTAAAATGACACATAGATCCAATGATACGATCCGAATTCCCTTTCGCCCATGTCGGATTTGAAAATCCCATCATATGGGCAAAATCCCATGATATGACATCACTGCTTGTAATGAATAACAAACAGTTTTTAATAAGCTCTTAATGGGTAAACAAATTGTCACGCATCGCTACCGTAGTCGCTTGCATTTCAGTGATTATTATTAGATAACAATGAAATCAGTTGTAATAAATAGTAAAAGTGCATAATTTCAACAGTTGCCATGTAATACACAAAAAATATTGCAAATTAGTTTGTGAGAAAATGGAACTATCAGCGGACGTACAAGTAAACGCTGACAGTGAGGGCAGCGGTAAGTTAATAATTAAGGCGGCAACTTTCTCTGCCAGCTGCATACAGCAAAATCGGTTGGTTTCATATTAGGGTTGCTGCAACTGTTGATGTTAGTATAGCAACATTGCACTCAAATATTTCGGAGTATGATTGACTGCTGTCTGCGTGGGCGCGGTTACGTTTTTATAAGCGGAAATTAGATTAGATTTGCATTGTTTAAAGAGATTAGTTACATATGCGATTCATCTGTTACATAATTTATAAGGAATTTTTTTAGTTTTTAGCTAAAGATAAATATACATAATAGTTTGTATATAGTAAACATATAAATGATTTTAATATTAATATTACGAGTATGTCTGCATATCTCACCTAGCGGTTGTGAATAGATGTGTATTTACTCCATGTGTTTACATTGGTTTACATGTTCTAGGTGCGGTAAACGCACGTACGAAAGATATACTCGTACAAATGTTTCTGTAGCTCGGAAAGAAAAGGAAACCGGAATAAGCAGATGATCAAAATAAGGAGAACTCAAGGTGAATTTACATACATGGTGACTGCAAGGTGAATTTCGTACCTCCGGAATTGTCAAACATAAGCAATGTGCGAGAACTTAACCCTACGTCTCCACGGGCAATTTTTGATGGCATGCAATTGGCAATTTCAAGCAAATAGCCAATGGAGACTCCAAATTGCTTCAATGGCAATTTATGTTATGAAATATGTTATGCCATAAATTGCCAACGTGCTGTGTTGCAATCAGTTGTCATTTTGTTTGTTTGACAGCCGTTTCTCATTTTTTCCTGACGCTCACAGTGGCAGCATCGTCGAACATTTCAGTTTTACCGCTCTATTAAATTAATTTAAGCGCTAAAATATATGGAGACTACGCATTTGCATTCTTTGTAAAAAAGGATTCACCTTTCCTTCTTTTTTCCTCTTCATCGTATAAATCAAAAAATTTTTCAAGCGCGGGCACAGCGAACTTAGATTGCTTGAGGACATTTTCAAAATGACGATGGCATAACATCGCAATGCCCACCATTAAAATATTGCCAACCTTTGCAATCAAATTTGACAGATGTTATGCCATCAAAAATTGCCCGTGGATACGTAGGGTAAATAGAGTGACACAAGGTGAATTTGCTTACGTGGTGGCTGCAAGGTGAATTTCATACCTCCGGAATTATCAAACATAAGCAATGTGCGATCAAAACAAACGAAATGGAGAGGAATGGAGGAATACATAAGAGCTGCTTAAAGTGGTATACAATTTATATAAAATATATTTAATAGTTAAATAGACTCATAATTTCTTCATAATGTTCAAACTTCACAAAAATAACAATGAAAAACTCTTATTCACTCAAATCAAAACTCTATTTGCCATTTTTTGCATATTTGTTTTGATCGCATTTTTCTATAATTTCAATTTTGACAACCACTGAGGGAAAATTGGTTCAAAAAAATTTGTTCTTGCACCCACCATGTAAGTAAATTCACCTTGGAATGACCGTTCAGTAAATCAACAATTATTTGTATCCACCCAAGGAGAATTTACTTATATGGTGACTGCTCCAACAATTTCCCATAGTAGCGGTCAAAATTGAATGTATAGAAAAATGAGATCAAAACAAATGTCCCAACAATTGCAAATAGAGTTTTGATTTGAGTGAATAAGAGTTTTTCAATTGTTAATTTTGTGAAGTTTGAACATTATGAAGAAATAATTCTATTTAACTATTAAACATATTTTATATAAATTGTGTACAATTTTAAGCAGCTCTTATGTATTTCTCCATTCCTCTCAATTTCGTTTATTTTGAACAGTTCCTAATCGCACATTGCTTATGTTTGACAATTCCGGAGGTACAAAATTCACCTTGCAGTCAACATATAAGTATATTCAACTTGAACTCACCCTTTGTTCAAGAAAACAAAGAAAATAAAAGAAAGAAGAAAACAGATTAAATAAAACGGTAAAAGAGCAAATATCTTAAAATTTACCAATTTATTTCCTTCTTATAAAACTCGCAATGCAGCCGTCTTGGTTTTTGTCTGGAGAGAAGTGTATCATGAACTCACTGAGATCAAGGTGAATTCACCTTGACTGAGATGCCTTAGGATCATATGGTCGTAAATGCTGTTGTTGTTGCTAACAAAGGCATCCATGCCATGCTTTCCCCACTCTACACGACATATGTATGTATGTACGTGTATTTAAGTTTGAAGAACAAGTTTTAATGGTCTAAACCAGTTGTTTCGCTGCATGCAATTTCTGTTGAAAAATCAACGTATTGTTGAATGAAATTAATAAGTCAGCTATTATGGGCCACTATGGGCCGGCCAACCTTACATTATTCCATTTTCTTCCAAGGAAAAAATATAGTAGTGGCTAATGAACCCAAGCTCTATTGTGATGTTACAAAACTTTTTTACTTATTTTATTTATTTAAGAGAGGAACAATTATAAATAATTATTACACTAAAAAGCGCTGGCTACCAGGGCCTTCGGCTTTTGTTGACTTGATTGTAAAATTAATATTACATTATTAAATTTATACATTGGCATGTAGTATATTCTATCAGATCTCTTCAATATTACATAGTTTTAAAAATTTATTTATAGCACTGTATCTATATTGAAGGACTTAAAGCAATTTGATGGTTTCTTATTTCCAAATACAATTAGTTTACACTCGGCAAAAATATGGTTGGCTGATAACATAGATAAGTTGGAGCAGGTTGGCTTAGGAGTGGCACTTAGAATATAGTTGTGGGTTTATGGTGTGCCCTATTTTGAGGCGTATGAAGGTTCTTAACATACGGGATGAACAATCGTGAGGATAAAGTGGTTTTGTGCCGGTGGGATTATATGTTTTGTACTAGTGTTGATATTCAATCCATTACCTGTTGAATTTAGCATTAGAATAGTTAAAAGCAAGTTTGCGTATGACTTTTGCTATCAAATAGCTAAATATATGCATTGGTTCTTTTCCTTTCATTTCCTCGGATCCCAACAGACGGACAGACGGATGGACAAAATAAAAATTGTTTAGAAACTGATTCTGAATATATCTGAATATATATGTCCATACCTACCATGCCTCCTTCTTGAAATTGCAACCCCTCTCAAAAGTACAAAATTAGTGTACCCTTTTTACCTTTTTTAAAGGTAAAGGGTATAATAAAGTGTATTTAATGTATTCCTAATACTAGATAGGAACTTACCTGGAAACCCAATATTGAGGAAAGAGTTAACAAGGCCAATATTACTTTGTACACTTCTAAAAAAAAGTGTTCGGAATCAGGTGGGGGCTATCCCCACGAATTAGGCACTGGCTGTACATTTCTGCGGTCAGACCTATATTGCTATATTGAATACTGGTATGGTGGCCAGCCACTTAGAAACAAAGCTATTTGAAGTTTCTGAGCAAGGTCCAAAGAACGGCTTTTCTGTGCATTTCTGGTGCTTTGAGGACCATCCCAACTAAAGTAGTAGAAGTGGTACTCAACCTATCTACATTAGATCTGCGCTAAGACTGAAATGTACGGCGTTATGGCATGATCGGCAGATTATCCTGCATACCTGGAGTAGTTGTATCCAACACATTGACCACTCTATATCTAATCTCAACTTTGATAGGTACGCCCAGACACATATTCCGTCTAGAAGAGAGTGGCAAACACTCATGCTATGGAGAAGGGGGGAACTAAATTTCTGCACCGACAGATCCAAGTTTGACGATAGAGTCGGCTTTGGAGTTTTCTCAAAAGAACTGTGACTGTAGCTTTCGTTCCGTCTCTCGACCAGCGCAATGTTTATCAAGCAGAGGTCCTAGCCATAAAGGAGGTAGCTGTCTACTTAAGTAGCAACGCTATAACAAAGAATATTATAAATATCTACTCGGATAGGCAGGTGGCCATCAAGTCAAGGAACTCGGTGGCACTGAAATCAAAGGTTGCTCAGGACTCCCGGTAGCCTTAAATGATATCAGCACCGTTTTCAGGGGTTCCAGGGCATAGGAATATTGATGATAGGGTTGATGAGCTAGCCAGATGGGGCACCAACCTTCCTTTAAGCACGGACAGATGCGATGTTGGAATACCAATTGCCACCTGTAAACGGCTGACGAGGGCACTTGCTTAATGACTAGGCTAATGTGGCCGGAGCTTTATAGGAGGAAATCTTGCCCTGTCGATAAGGGATATCTCTAAGGTCGTGGCTTGGTCATTGGCTATTCGGCCGGCATGCTTTCAGGTTGGGAGTATTCTCTCATGGAGATTGTGAAACATATCTGACTATAAGTAGAGCGGGCTCTTTAGGCAAATACGCTTTTAATTCTCTTACAGAAGTATCCGGCGCGAAGGTCAAACAAATCCAGCGCTTTATTAGGACTTCGAAATGGTTTGACGAGTAAATCAGAGCTGCGTTGTTGCGCAGTAGTGTCACAATGGACCCATGTTGGTCTGAGTGAGTTGGTCTGTAGACCGGCTACTACGAAAACCTAACCTTACCTAACCTAATGTATTCCTTGAAATGTAATATTGTAATAAATAATATTGAATATCTATAAACAAAATTTAAGTTATTTGTGGTTTTATTTGAAGGGTTGCACTGTCATAGCAAACACATTCGAGGGTTACACTGACACATGCACACTTTCAGAATGATATTTCAGATTCTTCTAACTGGGTAGGAAGGTATCCCAACCCGTTCAAAATATCGACTTCGCTTCCCTCTATTTTTGTAATCCCATGTTAACTTCAAAATAATCAATATTTAGCAAGTTAAGGTTGGAGAATCGAACATGATTTATATTTGCATTATTATCCTTATCCAAAAACTTGTCGTGTGTAACTATGAATTTGTTGTCAAAATCTAATCAGGCAATCAGTAAACACATTCAAAATTAAAAAAAAAAACAAAAAAATATTAGTACAAAATTATAAGTTAAAAATAACAGATCTTTTTAGGTCTTAATAATACAAAGAGTGGTAAATTCGGCTTTAATACATACATATTTTTCGAAGCATATGCGTGGATATGAGGTAAGACGAGCATTCATTTCCTTATCGATTGGTATCGGTTGCGGCATATAATCTAAAACTATGTTGTTCTTATAATTTTCGGTGCAAAACTATATCATAAGAAAAAAAAAGTGCCTATAAAAATACAAGAGAAAAAAGTGATGGTATAATGCGTAAAATTAGACCAACAAAAATATATTTTATAGAAAAATTGAGTAAACAGTACTCACAGAACGTCTCAATAGACCAAAGAGGCCTTTTGAATAACTAGTAGAACAAGAACATATAATGTAGAAGAAGAGAGATCAACCGTGGTGATGGAAATGGAAACGGTCACCCCTCGCCCCTCTATACTAATAGATTAATATGGATGCATAGTGCAGGCATTATTTTTTGAATATTGTATAGTTTCGAGATTTAACAACATAATGATAGAATTGGGAATTGATTTGTGGATGGACCGTTCTTGGTATCCTTGATATATGGTCAGTACCAATTACTTGCATCATAGAGTAAAGAAATAAGAGTAACAATCTGAAATGTCACTTATTTTTCGATATAGAATAGACGGTCGGGGATAGTAAACACAGTGGCGCTGCGATATGAAAATGAGAGCTATTGAGTAATTGGCGCTATTAGCAGCGCCACCATACAAAAGTTTATTGTTCGAGATTGTGAATCTTATTTGTTTACTCTATGCTTGCATTCAGTGCCCTCGGCAGTTGAGTAAATTCCTAAAGACTGAAAGAACCGGGTCGATTACTACCACAATTTTAGAGTTTTTAGTTTATTGTGTTTTATTTTTTTAAATAACTTTAGTAAAAAAATGTGTGCAGAAACTACTCCCGTTGTTTATATATGATGATTGAGTTCAGGGCGGGTGCAATGTGTCCTTACGTCCTGTGCCGACAATATGTTCGTTGGTCAAATTTTTAATGTCGATCTCGTATATAATAACGTTGAAAAATTAAACGCATACCTATCTCGTTTTTTTTTATTATATATTCCATTCTTTAATCAGTCGCTTGGTCCATGACATAAGGTAATAAAATTGATGTCAAAATAGACTTTCGGAATTTGCATTTAATTCGATTATGGATGTATGTACATATTTACATATTTATCTTACATATTGTTGGCAACGATTTAAGAACAAGCAGTGCCAAACCACCGATCGATATAATGGAATTTCTTAGCCATGACTAATATCAAATAACGAAGTTCTCTTTCTTCCAGGTCGTTCATTTCCAAAACAACGGTTTCTTCATTTAACACAAAGCTAAATTTTTTATCCTAAAGAAATGAAGCCACGAATGGAGCTTGTAAAATACGGCAAGTGCTATTTATTGGTTTATTGTGTTGCACGGGAGCGTACCCATTGTTGTTGCTCCCAAACAAAAGCATGAAATGAAAAGCTACAATAAGTACGATTTCCGTGCAAACCGTTTATTTGTATTCTCTCTTACTCTTTCAATTCTTATACTCATATTTAAACTTGTGCTCATGGCATAATAACCACCGGGTAGAATTCCAATAGATAATGTGTTTGAAATATTCTATCGTTATCCAATGAAAAGGTGCCAAAAATCCGATAGAATCCACATCATATTGAATACTGTTTTCAGATTTCCGAAGACCACGCTTCACAACACAATTCTTTTTTTTAGTAGCGGCTCTTAAGCAAGTTTTTACCTAGTGATCTTTCTGCAATTTTTTGTGCCAAGTTGCTCTTAAATTTTAAAGAAAGCTTCATTTGTCAAGTTGCTCTTAAATTTTGAAGAAAGACTTCATTTGTCAAGTTGCTCTTAAATTTTGAAGAAAGACTTCATTTGTCAGGTGAGAGTATACCAAAAATTGAGCGTTTCCAAAATGGTAAAATCTCTCCTTAAACAACAACTCAAGCAAACAAAATTGTACAATTTGCGGCCACAATTGGCGTAACGATTTTAAACAGTTAGTATACTAGCGGCTTCTCAACTATCCGCTTCCAAGCTCAGTGGTGCAGCGGTAATAAAGATTTGAATTTGTGTAATTTTAAATTTGTGGTATTTCGTTTCGCAACTGGTTTTAACTTTTGGGCGTGTTAATTGAAGATAAATGTGCAATGGAAACTCGGGGGCGCAGTCGGAGCATTCAGCACGAAGATGAAGGTGACAATGGTAAGCGTGAAGATTCCAACCATAAATTGTGTGCATTTCTGAGGACTTTCTCTCCCGTACACTGTGGAAAACATGTTGGCTACTTAATGTTTTGAAATATTTACACAAGTGTTTTTTTAGAGCAGTTTGTGCGGTTATTCGTACGAAAAACGTTTAGAATTAACGATTATACCTAGAAACGAATGAATAATTTTTTTAAATTTCATTTTTAGCAAAAGCAATACAAAAGACCATACAATATATAGAATGGGTAATTATAATTGCTTTCAATTATTTTTTTTCTGGTGTTTTAAAATTCAAAGAATTATGATTAGAACAGCCATTTCGCCGGTTTTAAAGAAGAAACATGAAGTTGTCGAAATAAAACTCATAAAATCCATTCATAGGTATATACAAATATATAGTACATAGTACATATCTTAAAACTGCCGACAATCAATTTCAAATAGTCACATTAATTGCAATTATATTCTAAATTTTGTTTTTTTAAGCTACACTCTTGTTGTGTATGTGCCCGGTCAATTATTAATTATTAATAATAATAATTATAAGTTTTAATCAAAAAGTCCCAAATTCTCAACTGTACATTAAAAAAAATTTTAGCAATTGAAAAAAATGTATATACATAAATTACTTTATTCAAGGAATCTTTCCAAAGTAGTTCATTAGATAATAAAAAGCACGGAATGAGCAGCAGCAGTCAGAGATGTACAAACGTCTTAAAGAACCTTAAAAGTGCCCAATGATTTTCATTATCTCTGCTAGTAAATTTTTTTATTTATTTTTTATACGCGTTTTTTTATCAATTTCGTTGTCTTATATTAATATTCGTTTTTTATTTTTTATTTTGGCTTGTTCACATGCAATCCTGCAATTGTTTTGATACGTTTGAACATGAATTAAAAATGTTTCGTATGGTTTGAAATGCCTTTACAGTAGCAGAGGCAAGCCAGCTGCCGCAGCACAATTCAGCGGAGGAAGACCCCGAGGCTCAAGCATATTTGGATCACTTATTGAATGATGGCTGCAATGAAGGCGACAGTGGGTCCGACATGGAATTGCCGCCCTGGTACGACGATAGACTATTCAGACAGTGAGTAGCATTTAAGACAATCTAATTATATCCGTTTTTCCCTACGCTTTTGACTTGCAAAAGTTTTTCTGCACTTTTTATTTATATATGTACGAGTATATCTGATTTTGTTGGTTTAAAGATATGCAGTGTTCCCACTTACAAAGAATTTTTAGTGACTACGAAAATATTTTGGAAACTATTGCTTTTTAGAGAATCCGCGGCTAACTCAATGTAGGAGTATATCGCGAAAGAGAGGACAATTACCATGAATAAAAAATTGTTTATTTCCAAATTTACTCCCCAGATATCTTGTTAGTTTCAATGTGTAATTTCGTTAGTACTGAAATAGGTCTTTCTCTCATACTATAATGAATAAACAAAGCTAATGGATTTAGTTCTGTAATATGTTCCAAAGGCCTCGAAAGTGGTTAAAATGACTAAAAAGTGTATGCGTCGTGACGATAGCGTCCAGTTGCACTTTGGACTCAGATAAGACTGAGAGAAAGTGAAATTTGAAAATCTTGAACAAAATTTTGTTAATTATTAAGTAAGTGAATTTTTGTTAAAATAACGTACATTATTTAAAGCTTAAATTATTACTTGATGCAGTGACCGCAAATATAATAACAATACTATAGATATATGTACGAGCATACAACATATTATTGGAGCTTATTCGTAAATTGCATTGGAAGTTAAACCCTTCATATTAAAAAAGAAAATGTCTTTACATGGAAGACAGTGCAAGTGAAAATTAGCTGCAGGAGTTTGGACGAAATAAACAAACATTTATTGAAAACAATACTTGATGTTCTTTATATAAAATAAAGTGCGAAAATGAATTAAAAAATATGTTTCTCCAACTTGAAAATACCAATAACAATTCATTGAGGAATTTTACACCAATTTGCTCGAGGTAATTCAAAAACAATTTCTCCAATGATAGTTTTATTTGATACAATATCATTTCGGATCCAATCTAATCACTGTATTTTATTGTAACGACACGACAGTTTGTGATAGTGCTAATGGCTGAATCAAGTAAATTTTTGCGTTAACACGCAATCGCTTCAAACACGACGATAATAGAAGCAAAGCCCACAAAACAAATACCACAACCAACTGTGGCTACAATGACTCCATCTCTCGTATTCATGTTTAGCACTGAAATGTTGGCACTTGAGTATTTAATTGGCAACCCGAGATTACTTCACGCACTGTGTGCATTTCTGTTTCCAATTCCATTATGGCGTGACGTGTGTTCTATTGCAATAAATAAATACACAAGAAAATGTATTTTTTATCCGAAATCGAGTTCAATTTCGTGTTCATTTAAATTGGAACCGTTCATATGAAGTCTTCAGAGCGTGAAAAAACAAGTTAAGAATACCAAAGTCCAATTAGTTTAACTATAAAATACAAGTACATTACACAGTATAGGAATAAAACGGGTAAGACACATTCACGTCCAGTAATAGAACAATCCATGAACACATTTGTGGGTACAATTTAATTTGAATGCACAACTGACCCACTTTCTATTCGGCAAGGGTTAATTTTTTTTATCAGTTTTTTTTAAATAACTGTTCTCTAAAATAATTCATTGACATCGTTTTTACTATTCCTTTTCCTATTATTACAACCACTGTCAAATCTTCACCATGTCAAAGGTGGATCCAGAATGCTGGCTTTCGGCGAGTGAATAGAAATGTCACTCCCATCTCTTATTGTGGTGTATTGTTTGAATTAATATTATTTTAATGAGTGCTTTCTCCTACTACAATTCTTGAATTTTTTCCAGTTTTCATCTTCTGTGATCACTTTCTCGATGGATTTATTTATAGGGTTTTCCTTTCTGCATAAAAATGTTACCATGCGAAAGGGTAACACTTCCAATGTTGCCCTCAACACTGCCAGAAGGTTACATTTTTATATTTAGAATAGAACACAGAAAAAGATAAGAAATCTCGAAGTCAACTCGGGATCTGACACTGATCACATATACACATTCACACCAGCTAGTCACCTTTATGACATTATAGGCTATATATTTATTTTATTTTTTATCATATTAATTTCCATCCCGAAAATAATGCTTAGATCACTTTTATATACTTAATTTATCTTTCAGAGGTCAAACTTACATGAACAAATACCGCTTTGCACTCACCTCCGGTATGTTATCGGGTCTCGTTGCCGTCCTAGCGATTCCTTCAATATTGCGGGTATTGGTGTGCACGCGCCAATCGTCGACTGCCGCCACCGCCTACCGACGTTACGTGCGCACGATATTCCATACGCATTCTTGGTATGATTACCCACCCATGCCAAAATCTTCGAAGTTTTGGATTAGTATCAGGGCAGTGCGTAACGCGCATACGCGTTCCAGTCGCGCTTGTGCCAGGCGAGGCGCTGGCCAGATTACGCAAAAGGATTTGGCGCTAACACAATTCGGGTTTATCGGATTTATCACACTAGGAGCGCATCGCATTCAACTCTATGACGACGAATTTCTAGAAGGAACAGTTCATATGTGGCGCGTGCTGGGCTACTTGTTCGGCATAAAGGACGAGTATAACGTCTGCGGTACCAATTGGTTAGAGAGCAGAAAGCGCCTCGAAATTGTAATGCGGAAGGTATATGAGCCGGCCCTGGCAAATACGAACGAGGAGTTTCTAAAAATGACAAAGGCTTTGCTGGATGGCTTGTGGCCTATAAACACGTCGCTCTCAGTGGGATCCTTTCTGTTCTTTACCAAGCGCTTGGCCTACGTTCAGGGCTACGAGTACTATGGTTTCGATTATCGTCCAGGCACATTGGTCGACCCGGCGCAGAAAAGCTACTACTACGATTTGGGTTGGTGGGACCGCTTTGTGGTCAGCTACGGATTGTTTTTGGTGACATACTTGCACAAGTACAGCATTGTGCGGTGGTATTTGAACATCCGAGTCTGGTTCAATGAGCAGCTGATGTACTATCTCCCCTACTTGGCCTTTCTGAAATTCGGTGTGAAATGGGCGTACGTGCGCATTTTCACAAGCAGCGGCAGGGAAAATGACTTTCACTTTCATTTGAAGGATGACTGATGGCCGATTAAGTGGAAGTGGCCTCTTATAATGGTAAGAAAACCACCGGTGCAAGGATGCGGCGCCATAGTCTCAATAAAATTTGTTAATAATGTGATCTTTTGTAACTGGAGCTTATGCTGTTAAATAATGTAAAATATGTCGAATTATAATAAATTTTAAATCAATTCCAGCGGTCGTTGTTAATCTTGTAAAAACATAGGGAACAAGTGGAATATAATGATTAGGTAGGTGTTGAATTACAGAACAATCACATACAGCAACACGCCCATTGAAAGCTGTGTGCTGTGTTTCAAAACTATGCTCAATCTTCAGTGATATAATAGATTCATGATCAAATGAAATTCATCGGAAGTCCTTTTTGTGAACTCGTATATTTTGCCGTCTCTGATTGATACATATGACTATTGTTCATGTAGTGGATTGAACAGTTCTAGATAATTTTTTTTTGGTTTAAAAAACCCAAAAATTAAAAATTTTTTTTTGGATTAATGTTAAAAGAAAAAGCGAAGTCATGGTGATCACAAACACCAGGCCATTAATAAAAACTTCTGGCCTAGGGGCACTGGAACTAACCAGATACTACAAACCTGACAGGTTTCCTAACTTACCATTGTAGAGTCAACAAACTCCTGTGACCTTGTGTCCATGCGTCCGATCCGATGTGCTTAGGGAGAAGGCGGAAACAACGGAACACATGCTGTGTTTAGATTGAACACTATTTACTTAAATCCGCAAAGCCCTTCAAAGGGGATATTTGCATGTCAAACCCATGGCTAATCTGAGATTTGGCTGTTTAACAACACAAGATCCAACATGCCGCAGTAACTAAATCATTAGATCTGCCTCCTCCATCTCTCTATAATGTCAAAACTTTCTATCACCAGGAATTACAAATTTTTATTCGCGGGAGTGGTAAAGCAAACATCTCCGGTATTATTTCTGATCTGAACAATGTTATTCTAGATAATCTATCAAAATACAGTTCGTCTTTATTTACAGTGATAGATTGTGTTAGTTCTGTTTTGTTAAAAGGCAGAATACGTCGTGGTGTCAAATCCGTTGGCAAGCATTTGCCCATCAATCCAACTTCTTGCCAACGCCACATTTGCATATGCTGCCGGTATTTCGTCATTGCAACCTATGCCCCAGGCAACAATTCCGCTCTGGTGGTACCGTTGGTCTGACGGCTGTCCAATTGGACAGACCAGGGGTGCTCCGCCATCACCCTGGCAAGTGTCGATGCCCCGCTGTCCACCAGCGCAAATGAATGAACGATCCAGCGCGAATTTTGGACCCAGACGTGTATTCCTTAGTCTCGTCTGACAGTCACCGAAATCCACAATTGGCAATGGCACGCGCTTCATAATGACGCTATACCGTCCAGCCGCTCCAAATACGTCCTTTCCCCATCCCGTAGAGAAACACGTGGTGCCTGTTGCTGGCGCCGCATTCTGTCCTGGCAGACAAACAACGTTGATGTGGTCCCCCAATATGTATTGTTCACTGAGTACAACTAGTGCAAAGTCATTTGCCACATTGCGAACGTTATACTGCTGATGCGTTATAATTTTCTCCACCGTACGCTCCGCGTAAGGCAGACGCTCCTTGGTGGTTTGCGAATCCCATTCGCCTGCGCGAACAAGGAAGCTGTTTGTTGGACGATTCACCACACAATGAACTGCAGTCAATACTACGCGCGGATGTATGAGCGACCCGGCGCAAAAGTAGCTGTAATTGGATGAGTGTAGAAGGGCGGTTGTCCAGGGAAACTCGCCGAATCCGGCCTCGTTGTCATTGGCCCCAGTGATGTTGAAGTCAATGCCGCCAACGTTGCGTATACCACATCCCATCGCCCTGTTAGGGCGCTCTTCTTGTGGTTTTGGCATGAGACTATCGGTGCGGGTTTTGTTGTCAGCGCAGCAAACGTCAAGGAAGTGGTCACAGACCGGGTCGTCAGCATTGAAGCGTATATCAATTAGGCCGAAACCGTCAATTTCACCATCGTCGGTGACAGTGTTGGTTGATGCGTCACACATGTGGTAAGCCACACAAGTACATTCCGCCGTTTTGCCACTTATAGACATGAAATTTTGCAGCGGCTGCGAAGCATCAAGGGGTACCGGTGTTACAATCGAATCGAAACCTGGACGTTGGCCCTGCTGCTGAGTTGGAGTGGGACTAGTTGAAAAGAGATCTTTAACGAGGGCATCAACGGCGGGATTTTGCTGTGGAGCAGCCTGAATGCATAGCAAAACTGCAGTCAGTTGGAATAGACGCAAGTACAGCTGAGACTGCATTGTAGAATATCGTTCTGTAAAAGTAAACATGTTTTTATTAAAATAATTACAATATACACAGGTTTCTACGGAATTTAAATTTGTAAAATCTATCGTGGTTTTTGGCGAAAGAGTAATATTTGAATAGCGTTAAATAAAAAAACACATATAATAATAAAGGGCAGAGGGTTTATCTACGTATAGTATTCCTATTTTAAACTATTTACTTAAGACTAAATAATGATTAGCAGTGTTCTTCGTAGATAACAGAACACAGTTGTGCCGTGGTTACGCCTTTGATTGGGAGAGCTTTATGTTTTACTTATAATTCCTGAAACTAACTTATCTTGATGGCAGGAGTAAACACGATAGACGGTTTTGTATATCGCGTCAGCGATACAGTTGTGCTATTAAAGTTGCAATTTTCCGACTATCTTCCCCTGTTGGCGACACTGGTCAAAAATATTTACAGCGGAACATTTTGAAAACCGATGGCAACGATATTTTTTTGTGATACTTGCCCATCGCTAATTTTCATTTTGAGTCTTAAAGCAACCGCGAAAGAACACCAATTGTCAAACAATTTACAATCCGTTAAAATAAATTTTTAAAAAACAACTTCTATATCAACAACATTTAAATTAAAATAAAACTAAAATAAATGAACTCGCTTGTTTTAACTGACATTAAGTTTTGACAATTGTTTTGACGCGGTGGAATTTCAAGCTGACTCGCAATAAATTCAAGGAAATTGAGAAAGCTGCTTCACAGGGAAGCAGCGACGACAGTTCTGAGGAAAGCCCGTCAGATTCAACTATCATCAATATGTCTGACAGCGAGGGTGCAGCAGATGCACATTCGCCAACAACGCCGCAAGTCAATTTCAGTGACATACAGTTGACTGCTTTACTGACAAGTATTTCAACACTATGCCATTCAGTAGATGAACTTCGCCAAGAGACCAGCCGTGGTCAAAACGAGATCAAGGAGCTTCGCGAGTGAGGTTAGAGACGGCACTCAAAATTGTCCGTTGCAACCGCCTCAGCCGCCCACAGTGACGCCATCATTGTCGCAGTCAGCGACATTTATGCCGC
This sequence comes from Clusia tigrina, assembly GCA_920105625.2. NCBI lineage: Eukaryota > Metazoa > Arthropoda > Insecta > Diptera > Clusiidae > Clusia > Clusia tigrina. Next base: position 34,694,314 of record OV050031.1, on the reverse strand, counting down.
CAACAGTGACGCCACCGTCGCCGCATTCAGTGGCATTCATGCTGCCATCGTCGCAGTTACGATGCCACCGCCGCAGTCAGCAGCATATACGCTGCCACAACAACAACAACCGACGCCATCACCATTTTTCCAGCGAAATTTTCCATTATCAACGCCGCATCATGCCCCAACAGTTTTTTCAGATGACTATGGAGTAAAACTGTACCCATTGTCGCCCTTTGATGGCAATCCCGAAGACTGGCCATTATTTTTCGCCAATTATACTGACTCGACAGTGGAATTTGGGTACAACAACAAACATAATCTGATGCGATTACACAAGGCGCTGAAGGGTGATGCCAAAAATGCTGTGACATCGCTACTGATTTACCCAGATGACGTGCCTAAAGTAATAGAGGAACTTCAGTTCAACTTTGGACGCCCTGACATGCTTGTCCGCGTGCAGTTGGAAAAAGTCAAGAATTTCCCAACCATTTATGAGAATCGCCTGGAACCTGTTTTAAGTTTTTCAAATCGAGTGCGAAACATAGTCGCAATCTTTAAATCTGCCAAGTGTGAACATCACCTATTAAACTCAACACTTTTGGATCAACTAGTGACCAAAATGCCGCCCTCCAAGCAGTACGGGTGGACGAAGCTTGCCGCCACCGTTTCGCCATTTCCTACTGTGGAGACATTTTCAATTTGGCTCAGTGAGCTCGCCAAAGTTGTTAGTCTGATGCCAGCGCTTTCAACAAATGCGCCACGTTTTGCGCAGCCGTTGCCACCGTTGCTGTCTCGCCAAGCTAATGCCAATAGCTATCGTCACCATACTGCGCAAGGCGCCAAGAGAGTTTTGCACAACAAAGAGATGACATCAGATACTGGGAATTCGCCATGTCTTCAGTGTCGGCAAAACCACAAATTGAGCAGTTGCCGTCAATTTTCTGCTCTGGATGTTAACGATAAGTGGAAATTTGTTAAACGTAACCATTTATATTTTTCTTGTTTGCAGGGTGGACTCAGCTTGACTGATTGTTTCAGAAAGAAGTCATGCAGCATCAATGGATGCACTCGCCTGCACAACCAAATGCTTCACGCTGAGATCAAGCAGCCGAAGCCAGTTACGCCTATCCAAGAAGAGTCGGAGCACATGCTCAATTGCCGTAAAGAACATTCGGCTTCACATCTCTTGAAAATTTTGCCGGTCATTTTGTCAGGACCACTAGGCAGAATTTCCACCTACGCCATGTTCGATGAAGGGTCGTCGATTTCGCTACTTGAGGAGAACGTAGCCAACAGCCTTGGTCTGAGAGGAAACGCTACGCCACTTACACTTCAGTGGTATGGTGACAAGAAGATAACTGAAAAGTCACGCAAGGTAGCAATGGCCATAACGGGTCACGCTGAAGAAGCATCAAGCTTTGCCATAATATACGCACTGTCAAAGGTTTAAATCTACCAACACAAATTTTCCGTCGAGAAGATCACCCACATTTGAAGTTATTGCCGATTTAGAATTACAAAGATGTCAAACCTGTCCTGCTACTGGGTCTGGACAATAGTTTTTTGGAGGTGACAAAAACGTTTATTGAAGATGGGCCAAATAAACTCATCGCAGCTGTAACCAAGCTGGGCTGGGTCGCATTTGGACCTTCCTGCTCACAAGGCAACATCGAGCCACGAGTATTTCATTTGTGTGAGGGTCAAGCACTCAAGGAGTTGCAAAAGGTGGTTGAGCACTATTTTTCTGTCGACAATTTTGGAGTACGCTCTGACGCAGATGCTCGAGCTAAGAAAATTCTTGCTGAGACAGCAAAAAACATCGGAAACCAGTTCGAAGTTGTTCTGCTGTGGCGAGAAGAAAATGTACACTTGCCTAAAAGTTATGCCATGGCCAAACAGAGGTTGCTCAATATTGAAAGCAAGATGATGAGAGATGCAGTTTTTGCCGCCAACTACAAAAGAGAAATTGACAAACACATCTCGAAGGGGCATGCCAAACTGTTGAAACTCGAAGAAGGTGACCGTGAAAGCGCGACCACTTGGTATTTGCCGCATTTTGGAGTAGTAAATCCCAGCAAGCCCAAGAAGTTTCGTATTGTTTTTGATGCCGCCTCTGCTACGTCAAATACGTCATTAAATTCTGCTCTGCTGAAAGGCCCGAAGCATGCACAGCCGCTGTGGGCGATCATTGCCAAGTTTCGCCAAGGTGTTCTGGCTGTAGCGGGAGATATACAAGAGATGTTTTTGCAAGTCCGAATCAGAGCTGCTGATCAAGATTCACAACGATTTCTATGGAGAGATGGATGCACTTCGACGACGATTCAAGTGTATCAGATGGTGTCCATGATATTTGGCGCTGCCTGTTCTCCGTGCTGCGCGGAATACGTAAAGAACATCAATGCTGAAAGCCACGTTGCCTCGATGCCAAGGGGAGCAAAAGCCGTCATTGAAAATACGTGAGTTGACAACCTGGTGGTTAGTTTCAACAGTGAACAAGAAGCCAAAGAAGTTACTTTCGAAGCCATACGTATAAATTCTGCCGCCGGTTTTAAACTTCGAAATTCCGTGTCAAATTCCAAAGCTCTGGAAGCGAAGCTCAACAGCGACGATGTCATCCAAGGAGAAGCCTTCAACTTAGAACGAGGAAACAGTACAGACAAAATCTTGGGCATGTACTGGAATACAGAAAAGGACACACTTTAGTTTCATTTCAAATTTTACAAGGTACCAAAGGAAGTTCTGGAATGTAAACGCCCGCCAACCAAACGTGAGATGCTTGGAATTGTTATGTCAGTTTACGATCCCTTTGGACTCTTTATGATATACACGAAACTTTTATTGCAAACAACTTAGAAGATGCAAATAACGTGGGATGAGCCACTGCCATATGAGATGCAAGCCTCCCGGACCGCGTGGTGGAAAGAGTTCCAACGGGTGGAACAGTTTTCCACTCCTAGATGTTACTCGCCATTTTTAACGACAGCTGACTATATAGAGTTGCACATTTTTGTTCATGCAAGTGCCACTGCCTATGCTGCAGTTCTGTATCTGCGCATATGTAAAGGAGACGAAGTAGACATCGCATTTGTAGCTGCAAAGACGCGATGTGCCCCGCCAAAAGGCATGAGTGTGCCACGATTAGAATTGCAAGCAGCCTTACTGGGTTGCCGCTTGATGACTTCAATCGTCAACAACCTTGACATTTGTATTAGCCGAACGATATTTTGGAGTGACTCGAAAACAGTCATCCTTTGGATTCGCTCAACTGAGCGCCATTATAAGCAGTTTGTCGCTCACCGGATCGCCGAGATTCTGGCCAGCTCGGAGCCGACGCAATGGCGTTGGTTGCCGACGTCGCTAAATTTTGCAGATGACGCCACTCGAGCTACAACATCGCCTAAGTTTGAACTATTGACACGATGGACACTGGGCCCTGGAGTTCTACGGCAGAAAGAGCAATTTTGGCCTAAAGAAGTTATGCCAATGACGTCCGACCATGGCAAATCAGAGGAGATGACTAACCGAATTTTTCTTACCATGAAGTCAGGTGAGCCATTGATCGAGTTTACTAAATTTTCATCTTATCTAAAGTTGGTACGAACCATCGCATGGGTTTTACGATTTGCACATAACGCCAAGCCTGGTCCACGTAAAAGATGAGAGCTCGCCGCCACTGAGCTAGCCGTAGCCGAGAACACAATTTGCCGCATCGTACACAACGAAGTCTACGCCGACGAAATCTGTCTGCTAAGTGCTGGCGCTTACCTGCCAAAAATGAATAATTTAAGCCAACTAACGCCGTATCTTGATTATGGCATACTTCGTGTCAATGGAAGAATTGTCGCCGCATATTGCCTTCCTGCGACGGCGAGACGCCCAATCATCATGCCACAAAACCATCAAGTTACACGCCTACTAATGTCGCATTATCATGAAAGGAACCACCATCAAAACGGCAATCTCATCATCAATGAAATGCGCCAAAAGTTTTGGGTGCCTCACGCACGAGCTGTTCTTAAGTATACGAAGAAGACTTGTCCGACGTGCATTATAGCTCGCGCCTAGCCCAAGGTACCGCTCATGGGTCAGCTACCGGCTGACCGCTTAACACCGTACGTACGTCCTTTCAGTTATACGTATCCGTTAGTCGTCGCCGTGAAAAACGCTGGATAGCCACTTGCCTAACAACACGCGCCATTCATCTGGAAGTGGCTGAAGACCTGTCCACTGACGCATTCATAATTTGTCTCCGAAATTTCATGAATCGCCGAGGAACTCCGGTTAAAATTCGGAGCGACAATGGTACAAAACTTCATCGCAGCACAGAAAGAACTAACAAAAGAAAATCGCCTATTTGACTTCGCAGAGATTGAACGCCAAATTTCGAAGGAGAACATTTAACTGCCCAGCTGACCCCAGTGCAGGTGGCAGCTGGGAACGACTAGTACAATGTGTCAAACGCTTGTTGGCAAAGGTACTGAAAGAGGAAGCACCGAGGCTTGAAACGTACCGCAGTGTTGTCATTGAAGCGGAGAATATTGTAAACAGCCGCCCTATGACTGATGCCTCTGACATCTGACGAAGACGAGCCGCTGACGCCCAACCATTTTCTATTAGGGTTTCTCAACTCAGCCCAAACGCCAAACGACGAGAAAGGCCAAACGTGCTTGCGAAAGCAATGGAGAATTTCGCAAAATCTGAAAGATAGGCTATGGAAGCGCTGGACCATTGAGTATCTGCCGCAGCTGCTACGACGTTCTAAGTGGAGGACGGAAGTGCCGCCACTAAAGCCTGGTCAACTGGTAATCGTCTGTGATTCCAACATGCCGAGGAGCCAGTGGCAAAGGGGCGTAATTGAGACTGTTTTCTCCGGCAAGGATGGACAAGTGCGCTCAGCCGAAGTTTGAACAAGCCACGGCAAATTACGTCGACCTGCCAGTAAGCTAGCCGCTTTACATTTTGGTGAATCCCCTTAAGGATTCACGGGAGGTGGAATGTTGGCGACACTGGTCAAAAATATTTACAGCGGAACATTTTGAAAACAGATGGCAACGATATTTTTTTGTAAGACTTGCCCATCGCTAATTTTCATTTTGAGCCTTAAAGCAACCGCGAAAGAACACTAATTTCCAAACAATTTACAATCCGTTAAAATAAATTTTAAAAAACAACTTCTATATCAACTACATTTAAGTTAAAATAAAACTAAAATAAATTAGCTCGCTTGTTTTAACTGACATCCCTATAAAACCATTTTGTGAGAATTGTCTTAATTTAACCCTTGCGTGTGACTTTTTTGACCCCTTTTGAAGAATTCAAGAATCCATTCACATAGGAACAATAATATAAGGAATTTAAAGTCGACTTCGATGTTCATAAATTTAGACGTTTGCAAAAAAATAACGCCCATTTGAATTCTCTTGTCATATGCGTTGACATAACTGCCCCAGTCTAAATATGGCAAACTCTGCTGGTACCCAACTCCAATATATCCTAGTTTCGCTTATATTTAAAGCTAATCACTCTTTTTGTTGCTTTCCTGGTATCTGCAAGCTTTGACAGCAGCTTGAAACTAGACCACATTGTATAGAAACCAACAGTTCAAATGAACGAAATATATAAAAAAAAATGTATGATATATAATAAATAATTAATTACTCAACTGTCTTAAATAAATCAAATAAAAAGTGGTATGGTTGCTTTTAATCCAATTTCCCAGTGTTTTAGTGGTAACACTGTACCGACCAGCCCCGTATCTACGGCGTTACCCCAGTTTCGACGTTTAATGGAAATAAATCGTCAACAAGTAAGTAACCGAATAAAGCAATTGTTCGCCGTAACCTGTAGAGGGAACGCAAAATACTCACCGAGCATGCTCGTATACTCGTACATATATAACCATGAGGTAATGGAAAAATCTATTCATAAATGGAGACAGATCCGGTCACACAGGGAGACTAGCAAATGGAAGACAGTTGTGCAAAAACCCCCAAAAAATATATATTAAAAAATTGTGATTATGGAAAAACAAACATTTCAATATTAGTCGATATGCTGTGTATACCCAAAGGATGCATGTATTTACGAAGATTCGAAGGTCGAACCTATATGAATAGTCTTAATATATGGAATGCATTGCATGTGTACGATTACGATAACAATGAATGAAAACTCGTAATTTATTCTGTTATTGTTGTTTTTGCCAAAATTAAAATTTCACATAAGTAACCAATTACTCGTACATACCAAAATAACAATAACTTTACTTATACGACCACTTTATTTAAAAGATGATCGTACTAAAGCAATCAAAAATAACATGCATTTTTTAAGTAAGTTGGCAATTTTGTTTCCAATTTAATATCAAATAATTAAATCAAATAATTTAATATACTTATATGTATGTTTTAAATACGATAAACTCAAATGGGTTATGACCCTATATGCATTGCATCTCAGTAAAGAAGCGACCGGTAATTCTATATGGCAGTACCCAATGATTACCATATAATACCAAGAGTAACATTTCTATGAACGAATACAAAGCTTCGAGAAGAACTTAATATATACTCTAATGCAAGGGTGGCGGTTGCTCTTTAAGCTCGCGGTGTTCAAACCCCGTTAGAATCACAACAATGGAGCTCTTTAGAGCTCCCATTGTTTTAGAATTTGGCGCCGGCAAAGGCAGAGAATGCTTCCAATTTGCTCGATTCTAAAACAAAAACAAATGCATAGCGCACCAGCTAATATAGAAAAAGAATTATAGGACATACACAAGTGATATTTGTGCACTTAGCAATATTTAGATTCTCCCAGAGCGAAAAGGGGCGTGTTATATTCTAACATTTTTGCTCGGATTTTCAAAAAAAGTAAACTGCCTCTGCATTAGTCCTACCTTTCGACTTCGCACATTGTTAGCAATCACCAGATACTCCCATCAAGATATACACAGATGGATCAAAAATGAATACTGGTGTAGGATCAGGATTTTATTGCGAAACGCCCTCAATCAGTGAATCCATCAAACTAATAGATCACTGCAGTGTTTTTCAACACGGAAATAACCACGGAAATAACCACTATTCTCGAAACCTTGATTTGGTTGAGGATAAACGAGGTAACCATCATGGATATCTGTATTTTATCACACAGCCAAACTGCACTAAGGGCTTTGAGTGCATTCCAAATAACATCAAGGAGTGTCTTAGACTGTCGCCGATCTCTAAATGAGATGGCTAAACAATTCCATATCCATCTATGCTGGGTACCAGGCTATAGGGATATACCAGGAAACTGCAAGGCTGATCAACTTGCGATAGACGGCACTTGTATGCCAAATGTCAGTAAGCATATGGGTGTACCTCACGCGACTTGTAAGCTTCTCATAAAAAAGACACTTATTAATTCTACCAATCAAAGGTGGATCTGTGCCACTACCTGCGAAATCGCCAGGCAAACATGGCCGAGGCTAAATCTGCGTCTATCTAGGAATATCATTAGACTCAATAGACTACAAATTAGGACTTTAATAGGAGCCCTCACGGGACATTGTCTAATAGGAAATCATGCAAGAAGAATGAGAGTTTATACGTATGACTTCTGCCGCAGCTGCAGAAACGAGGAGGAACTGGATACGGTCCAGCATCTCTTCTGTACATGTCCAGCTTTTGCTAAAAACGCCCCAGCTTTTGCTAGGGAACGTTTACTAGGATCCCACTTCTTAACAAGTATAGAGAATCTATACCAGTCAAGTGTCAACAACCTTCTTCGCTTTATAAAAGGCTCAAGTTGGTTCAATCTGAAGGGGGAAGCGTAGCCATGCCTCGCATCCGCAGCTCACAACGGAGCCAACTGGGTAAGTGGCATCACTGGTTTATTGGTGATGCGGCTACCCAACCCACCTACCTACCTAGCAGTTAGAAGGGAGTATGATAGGGATATGCAAATTTTGCAAGTATTGCATCTGGCAAAATAAGTTTAATATTAATTTTAAATACTCTGTAATTATGAAAATTCCAATTATACCAGGATAATTCCTACCAGATCCAATTTTGGTTGAAGGTCCTTCTAAATAAGCCACGAAATGACCTATTGGCTGAAAACTATCCATTAAATTTTCAAGCGCGCATTGTAATTAGTTAGGAAAAGTTATTGTTGAGTACGCGTTGTGTGTTAGAAAGATATCGATGAAAACCGTCAATGAGAAGGGGTTGGCTTGATATATAGCTCAAACATAAGTAATTTATCAATACGAACAGGTGCGTCAAATCAGTGAAGCTTTCTGGGCGCCTAACTTCACAAAACAGTGTCATAATTGGCCACCAGTAGTGTAAGATTTGACTCATTTGGCATTTTTATAGTGTTATTTTGATTTTTGTAATAAATTTACTAAAAATTGTATATTCAACAAGATGGTGCAATATAACAAAACATTTAATAACAATCACAATTCATTTTACCAGAACTAGACAATTAGAATAGAATAGATTATATGTGAAGATAAATATGCTTGGAGCCAATGTTGGCATGATTCATCCTCATACTGTGTCGATGATTGTGATTTTCTTTTAAAACTTTTTCAATTTAGCTGGCAATCTGAATAATAATATCAAAATATTATAACCATATTATAATAAAGTAGAACAAGCTTCTAAATTAATCAAAAATCAACTCAAAATCCATTATCGGTAACGTTTTGACCTCAGCTGAAGTGAAGGAAGTCCACAAAATATAATCAACTATACTAAATGAAAACGCGAATAGGAAACAAAGTAAATTAACAGAAAGTTATTTAACAAGACCTTGGTGAGAGAAATCCAGTCGTCGCGACATTTAATACGATGTTAATGGGGAATGCGATCATTTTGGGCGAACCAGGTTAATACAGGTTACTACAGGAACGAACCAAGTTAATACAACGTTCTTCCCCTGTTAATGGATCCACAAATTGCCTGCATTATGCGTTATCAGAGCGCAAATTGGAAGCCGTATTTATGCTAGTGACGTCAATGCACTAATTGGCGAATTTGGCGAATATAACAAACAAATTTGTTTGTGTTTACACAATTGTGAGAATTTAATTAAACGCCACTAATGAAGTTTACGTAAAAAGTGTTTTTTCTAATAATACAAAAATTTATGGGCGCTCTATTTGAATATGTGGTATGAGTCGAACAGGGTAAAACTCGCACTGCACTTCACAAAATATAAAAATTGTTAGAAGCTTTAATTGGGTTCTATCAAATGCATAAATGTACTAGTATGTATACTCGTATATACATATGTATATATTTTTTATCTCGTCCGAATCTTTCACAATCAATTAAAATTTGCTTTCAAATCTTCTTGTTCATTACCCAAATTTAATTTGTATATAAAAACTGGAATTGAATCACTAAAAAGCTAAACATTAACTTAATTGATGATTAAGACAATTTTTAAATAATAATTGACCTTTAAGTCTGGAGTGTTTCACACAGGACAGCGATTTAAGTACGACTGACTTGAGTTGAGATACTTGTAGATTCATTTCCTTTACAAACAGCCAGTGGTCATGATTTTAAATAAATCGCTTAATCGATGTGTGACCACTTTGTTAACAATAGTGGTCAAGCTCTTTTGTACGGAGAATAACAACAACCGATGTCTGACTTGAGAGTTTTTGGATTTCACATTATCTCAGCCAGTGTTGTCAGAATAGTATTTCGGGAAATCCCGAATTTGTGTACGAAAACCACATTTATCTCATTAACATGAAAACCAGATTTATCTCAAAGCAAAATTTCCCAACAAAATCAGAATCACCGTAGAAATAAGTGAGATAGTGAACAAAATAATAATATTGTCTTTCAATACTATTATTATACATTGCACGAAAAAATACTTCTGGTTCTAAGAAAACTGATATGTGGAACAATTGTGCTCCAAAAGAACTGCAATAAAAAACATCCCGTTTACATAAAATTTATTCTACAACTATGCGAAACAATATTACTAGAGCGATGAAGTGCGATGTAGAGTCGTGAAGCTGCTCATTTGAATGTGACCCCGCCTCGAAAAAGGTAAAAAAAAACCATGAGCAATCTCACATGCATAAAAAACTATAGACAAAAATATTTGATTTCTTTATATAGCAAAAGAAAATTAGACTTGACGTAAACATTCAAAGATGTATTTCAATAATCTAATGACGCTAACAGTTTAGTTTCCAAAATGTCAAAGACCTCATTTTGAGACTGAAAAAGTCTCGTGATTCACATTATTGGCCTCTTCTAATATATCTGATGTGAAAATTTCAAAAAAATCTCAGAATGGGGGCGATATCCCGCAATATGACATCATTGCTGTTAGCGACCATCGCTCTTCCTCTATCTGCCTCGCTCTCTTATCTTTCCGTACTCAAAACTTGTTTGCGAACTTGAAACTCGTACGTAAATGTCGGATTTGAAGATGAACTTTGCTTATCAATTTACTGGGTGCGTTGGTAGTTGCATCGCTAGCAACGACTTCTCCTGACTGTTAACGTCTAAGCTCTATTCATCACTTCCAGCGTTTGCTTGTTGCCGGCTATTCATAACCAGTTTCCCCAATTTGATTGATCAGGCCTAGTCACGTTTATTCACAATACGAAATCTTCTCTTCACTACAATTCCATTTGGGAAATTTTCCTAATTTATTTATAATTTCATTCATTTATCTTTTTGATTAGAAGTTCACACTGCAATTAGATGTTGGGATTAGCTCATAACACCAATTAAGACGCCTGATAAGCATGGATCTATGTACTCGTATGCATATATTCTTTCATAAACATCAGTCTCTGAGACAATTGCTCGTTTTTAGTATTATTTTGTTAACTAAACAATTTTCCCCATTTAGTTTACTGTTTTTAATATAGTATAATGTAATAACTGGAACAAGAATGGAGACGTGGAGGTGGAAAACAGGATAAAGTTGCTGATCGCATCCACCTGGGAATCCCAGCAAAGATCCTTCTCACTGTTTACCTCAAGTCGACACACAGCTTCCTCGTGGCGTCTCCGGTTAGCTATCTAGCATCTGCTGGTAATTAAGCCAATGTGCGATGTGTAAAACGAATATCCTCTAGACGTGCGTGCATCCGAGGAGCTGACATCGATTCGGATCAATTCCTTGTTGCAGCCAAGGTTCACATGCACAACAGATGGCCACTGCCTAGTCCGCTCGACTCTCTCAACTTGTACGGCAAACACCAGACGATTCCAACGATGATGTACGGTCGCGGTGGAAACATATTCCCCACACAAGAGGTCAGCTTGTTTACGCTTATTTAGACTCAAAAAACGTGAACAAGAAATGTACGAGTATGAGCGTGAGGAACTTAAAAAATACCGTAACAAGAATGATGATGCCTGAAGATTGTATAAAGTCAAGGGTCAGACAGCAGGTTTTAAGACTGGGGCGTAATACTGCAAAGATAATGATGGTAAACTGATTACAGATGCACAGAATATTCTGCAAATATGGAGGGAGCATTTCTCCACCTTGCTGTCGTGAGACGTCGTCACCAACACCAGTCAGGGTGAAGACAAATATAACAATTGCCTCCAATAAATGAGGTGCCTGTACTACCACCTAGCTATGAGGATGTGAAAATCGATATACATACGTCGATTGAAGAACAACAAAGCGGCAAGCGGAGATAGGCTGTCTGGAGGAGTTGATGGGGCGGCGAGGAGTTGATAGGGTGCATGCTTTAACTCTTAAGTAAAATGTGTCTAGAAGAAAGCACGTTAATCTGTCATGTCCTGAAGAACGGCGACCTTGCTATTTGCGAAAACTATAGGGGGATAAGCCTTATACCCATTGCATACAAATTCTTGTCCAACGTGGTGTGTGAATGACAGAATCCAATTGCCGAACAACTAATTGGATATTCCTATGGTAGCTCAGATCTGGCACCATCGACTAGACTTGTAAACTATGCCAAATTCTGGAGAAGAGTCATGAATTTCAAATCAGCACCTGCCAGTTTTTGTTGATTTCAAATCTGCACTTGATAGCCCAATAGGAGAGGAAGTATGAGTTTGGTATCACTACAAAGCTGATTGCGCTTTGTAGGATGGCGGTGAGAGGCTCACAAACCTCCTCTCTGAATCATTTGATACTGTACGAGGTTCCAAACAAGGCAACCTCTTATCATATACACTCTTCAACCTGATCCTCGAGAGTGAACTATAGAAATTTAGTGTTCATCGAACCGAACACAGTCTTTAATAAGACCATGTAGATCCTTTGCTATATGATGATATTCTTATCATAGGCAGAACAGAGCATGGTATATCTCGGTCTTTTGTGGTTATAAACAGAGAAGCTGTAAAAGTGGATCTAGCGGAAATTAGTGTAAAACGATATCAACATGTCAACAATCATAGCTTCATGGAGTAACACTTGCATTAGCACCTATACTTTCGATAGAGTCAAGGTGTTAATTAACTTGACTTCGCCGTTAACAGCAATAATAATGTCAGCCTGGAGATCAAGGGAAGAATGACTCTTGCAAATAGGTGTTACTATGGGCTCAGTAATCAATTGAATAGTAGAGCCCTTTCTCGATGTCAAAAAATGGTTCTCTACAAGTCAGTGCTCCTTAACGTGGCGGAAGCCTCGTTCATGACTTTGTCAAATGTAGCCGCACTTGGAGTATTCAAGAGGAAAATACTTCGTTAGATATTCGGATCGTTGTGCGTTGGAGACAAGTTTCAAATCAGAATGAACCACGAGCTGTATGAGCTATTCAATGACAAAATGATTAGCACTGTTCAACTCCGCTGGCTGGGTCATGTCGTTAGAAACGACCAAGATCCACCCAGAAAGATGTTCGACGCGGAAGTTGAAGGTGGAAGACGAAGAGGAGGGCCGAAACTCTGAATGGAGGCACACCTATCAATATAGTTTCAATGGAACGCTTAACATTTGAATATAAAGACTATAATAGCAATAATTCAATAAAGCTAGTTGTTTTAATTTACTACACGATTCAGTGGCACGAATCCGAGTATTGAGAGTTAGAGTAAATTGTCAGGAGGGCAATTTCGTCACAGTATAAATTGTCAAGAGGGCAATTTCGTAACTATATAATACTGAAACAAAACCCTAACAGTATGCACTAGTTTTTGTGGTATTCTATTCGCAGCATACGTTCTTATTATGGATTCACTCTCCACTCTACTCTCTACGCGTAAAAACATGCAGACTCTTTTTGATCAACCCTCTAGATTCTTCTCGAAACTTCTTTCGAAGTTTAGGGACTAGAATATTGTAGCAAAGAGCATGTTGATGTTCTTTGGTTGTAGTTCAACACATAGTCGACCAGCAGCGTAGCAATAAAAGTAAATTTAAGCCTTAAATTAAGAGTGTAAACTGTAATAATTAAATAAAATTAAATTATTCTATTTCAAGCAAGCGATTGTTTGAATACTACCCAATCCAGGGGTAAGAATTTGAATATTGATAGTTGGTATAAATTGTCAGGAGGACAATTTCGTAATAATGTATCATTTTGTTTATTTGATCACACATCTTTTAATGAACATGTCGAAAAACCCAAGGGGATATTCGGCGGATATTTTACACGTAGTCGAGTTGGTTAAGCCATATACGACATTGTACATATACGATGTGTTTAAGTTTTAATGTATATTGGACAGCAGGTGCACCCATTCATTTCATCAATTTTATATGCCTTAGGATTTTTTTTTTTGTTTGAAATTGAATGAAAATGATCTACCAGGCTAGAGGCCCTGTTAAATAGTCTAGTCGTAAACGGAGACCCCGACTGAAAGGCGCCCTTCGGTGGTAATAGCCTAGCTCGGATATTGCGGATCTCTGTCCGAGTGGTCTTTATATTCTCCGCAAAAAGAATCCTCATGAAGAAACATAAAATGAAAACAAAAATTCCGCGGAACATCACCGCATTTCAATTGGCAAATCAGATGGAGCAAAGAATCCTTGATGAGCCAATGCTTAGTGGGGTAAGATCACCCGCTAAGCCCAAATCAAATGCTGCTGCGGTCAATGAACGGAGACCTTCATCCGGGACCAAAACAGTGGGTGGACCTATGGGACCCCCAATGACAGTAGGCGGGATGGGTGGTACAGGAATTCGGTAACTTTTTTCCGATGATGTGCCATCCACTTCTGCTGCTGGCAGGGAAAAAATGGGACCAACTCAACAAACTCCCATCTCCAGTAAGGAGAGATTGTTGACACTGGGAGTAAAACTGGAGGACAAAGGGAGTAATCCATCCCGTCCTACCACCTCGAAAAACACCTCCAGGAGGGCCAAGAGAGGAATCCCTCTTCCTGATCGTGGTCAATCTGGGGGTTTTAATGACCCGAGAAGAAAGGAGCTAAGTGGAGCTGGAGTCAGATGGTACCTCACCTACCTGTCTCAGGGTTTGCAACCAAATTATGCTCTTGCCAAGGCAAAGAAGCACAGGGTTGTAAAGGATTCGGCTAGCACAATATCACAACCGAATGTAAAGAAGAACCTGAAGAAAAGGGTACGAAACACCTTTTCTCCTAATCTTGACCCAGCCAAGAAGAGGAAGACGGCAACACCGTCAGGCCCACCTAGTCGTGGAGGGTCCAAGCCAGCAGGTAGCTACGCTAAGGTGGCGTCCGTCACCAAGGTGGCTGTTGTTGCTGCAGACTATCCGAACACCATCCTGACTAGAGAGGAGCTGACAAATCTTGAGCAGATGTTGCTTGAGAGGCTGGTTGATGAGTGGACTAAAGAATTCTCCTTCGATGGTATCCACTTCAAGCCTGGCTTTCTGAGCATCGACTGCTGTTCGACGGACTCGGTGGAATGGCTGAAAGGTCGTGACACAGCTTTCAGTGAGAGAGGGCGTCAGTTTGATCGCCAAAGTGGGAGACAACATCCCACAATCACACAAAGTCTTCCTCTTCCTCCCTCGTAGTAGTGGACAAGAGGTAGCTGTGTCACTAAAGTTTCTCTCCAGCCAAAATATTGGGCTGAACACCAATTTCTGGAGAGTATGGAGTTGCAAGGACGAGGGCAACGGACAGTTGTTGTCCGTAGAAATAGATGATGGGTCCATGCAATTAATAAAGAGCTCGGGACATGCGTTGAACTTCCGATTTAGCAAAATCAAAGTAGGTTGTTCCAAATGTACTCAGCAAAAGCCCAAGGCAGAGGAAGTAAAGGAGACAAACATCCCACCTCTATCAGAGGTAACTACGAGTAGTAGGCTTCCCCCAGCTGAACCGAAGACTGTGGCCCCGGAAATCTCTTCCAGGGCCCCCAGTGTTGATATAGGGGCTGAGGCCGCATACTGTCCTTCACTGGTACACAGTCTGGAGGATGTCTCTATGGACGAGGAGGACGAAGATGGGAATAACACCATCCCGCAACAACCTGGTACATAAGATGACTGTTCCATAAGATGACTGAAAGTGGCTCAAGCAAACATCCATCATGCCAGAGCAGCCTCGGCTGTCATCGGGAGGGTGTTTGCCAAGAACAACATGGGGCTGGCGCTCATTCAAGAGCCATGGTGTTACAAAGGTCAAATTAGGGGCCTTTCTAGTAAGTTTACAAAGGTAATATGGGATGCCAATGCTGACATTCCCCGCACCTGTATCCTGATTAGAAATGATATTAACTACTTTTGTCTTTCAGAATTCATGTCGCGAGATCTCACACCCATCATGGTAAAGTACATAGATGATGGGGTCTCTCGCGACATAGTCGTTGCATGGGCCTACTTTCTTGGAGATATGAATGACATCCCGGAAGAAGTCTATAAGCTGGCGAGGTATTGCCTATCCAAAAGGATTCCACTTTTGGTGGGCTGTGACTCAAACGCACACAATACCATCTGGGGTAGTAGTGACACCAATAAACGGGGTGAGTCAGTTCTAGAATTTTTATTATCACTTAATTTATATATATTGAATAAGGGGAGCACATCCACTTTTAGAAATGTAATTAGGGAGGAAGTTTTTGATCTAACTTTCTGTAGTCCAGAGCTAACTGATATTGTTAACAATTGGAAAGTTTCAGACGAACCCTCTCTGTCGGACCACAGCATAATTGAGTTCGATATAGGAGGTATCGTCACAAAAACGGTAGTTTTTAGAAATCCTAGGCATAATAACTGGGAATTCTTCGATAGTTCAGTGCATTCACTACTCTCATCCTCAAACATCCAAGGAATATGTAAAAATCCGGTGGAGCTAGAGGAGGGTGTCAATGAGCTGAATGAAATTATTTTCGAATCCTATGTTTTATCTTGTCCTCTAAGAACAAAGAAAAACAGCAGGAATGTTCCTTGGTGGAACTCTAGTCTGTCTACTACACGTACTAAGGTGCGTAGGCTATTCAATCTAGCTAAGCGTACGGGGGACTGGGAAGAATATAAAAAAGAGTTGACGATCTATAACAAAGAGATCAGACAAGCCAAAAGGACTAGCTTTAGATCCTTTTGTGAAAGTGTAGAATCGACTCCTGAAGTAGCACGACTCCATAGAGCTCTTGCGAAAAACAAAGTCGATTTAAAGCTGGCATTAAAATCTGAGGATGGGACGTTCACGGCAAATGAATGAATCTCCTTGAGACCGTATTGAAAAGGGAGCCTTTACTTCCTTGTCAGTTAACATACATTGCGGGAAAATCGACTGAAACCGCATTATACCATCTGACTGATTTTATTCAGGCAGCACTGGATAAAAAAGAAATAGCACTTTGTGTCTTTCTCGATAAAGAGGGGCTTTTGACAAAACTCCTCATGAATATATGATTAGGGCTCTTAACAATAGAGGAATAGATAATACCACTTCCAATTGGATATGATTACTCAACAGTAGACTGGCTGAAGCTGATGCAGGTGACAAAACTGTTAAAGTCAAAGTCAATAAAGGATGTCCGCAGGGTGGGGTATTATCACCCATTTTGTGGAGCATAGTAGTATAATAGCTAGAGGAAAATCTGAATCCACTCTTTGTGATATTATCCAGAGGGGCTTATTAGCAGCTAGGGCACGGTGCAGGGGAACAGGATTGAAAATCAATGCTTCAAAGACCACCATTTTGCCATTCACTAGAAAAAGAGCTCTACCATATATGAAACCTATTCTTCTAAATGGTACACAGGTCGATATTAGCTCTGAGACCAAATACCTCGGAGTCATTTTCGACAAAAAGTTATTGTGGAAAGCTCATCTGACAGCAACCACCAAGAGGGCTACAGCTTCCTTAATGATATGCAGACGGCTTGCTGGTAAATCTTGGGGATGTAACCCAAAAATCGTTCGCTGGATGTATACCATGATGGTGAGAACAATCATCACCTATGGTTCTGTAGCCTGGTCAAATAGAGTCAGACTTAAGACAACGAAATCTGCATTAAGTAAAGTACAACGCCTTGCCTGCCTTTTTATCACTGGAGCTATGCGCACCTGTCCAACAGCAGCAATGGAAGTTATACTAGATCTAACACCCTTACATCTAGTAATTCAAGACTCTGCTAGGAAATCTCTTACCAGAATACAATAAATTATTTCGAGAGAATCAAATTACACCCAAAATATATTGGGTAACAATTCAGTTCAAGAATACTATATATTCAAGAAATATACTAATATCTCACAAGGATTTTATGCCAAGAAAATTCAATTTTGCACACAAATACTGTACAAGGATGAGTTGCAAAAAAGAATGGAAAGGTCTAACTGAGACGTATAAAATTAGAGAAAATTCCCTCTTACGGTATACTGACGGAAGATATTGGACGGAACTGGGGCAGGAGTATTTGGGCCTAGAACCAATTACTGGGAACCAATGGGTTCTTTTCCAAGCATTTTTCAAGCGGAAATTCACGATATTGAAAGATGTGCCCAGATCAACATTGACGGAAGTATCGGGGGAAAAACATCGTAATATTATCCGATAGTCAAGCAGCACTCAAGAGTCTGAGCTCACCCTTAGTGAGGTCTAAACTTGTGTGGGACTGTATTGGGAAGCTAAGCTCCCTAGGCAGTATGAACAAGTTATCTCTAATGTGGGTACCAGGCCACATAGGAGTAGAGGGCAATGAGAAGGCTGATAGCTTAGCTAGGAAGGCTGCGGCCTCTCACTTCAACGGCCCTGGACCCTTCTGTGGACTATCATCCAATACCATTGGAGGTCTGCTGAAGAAGTGTGCAGATGCAAAACAAAGTCAAACCTGGAAAACTCTTCCGCGATTAAGACAGTCCAAAGCTCTTCTGGGAGACTTTGATCCTAAAAGAGCTAAGGAGTTAATAAATATGCCTAGGGGTAAATTAGGAATCATCACTGGCATTTTAAGCGGACATTGTAGACTCAACTACCATTTAAACAAGTTGAGTATATCTTCAGATGCCATCTGTCGATTCTGTGGAGAAAGTGACGAAACCTCACTGCACCTGATCACAGACTGCGGACAATTGATACACAAAAGACTCAGGTGTTTTGGAGAATATATCTTAGATATGAGCAAGATCCCTCATCTTGATTCCTCCAAAATATATGAATTCCTGTCGGAAATTAACCTGACAGAAGATTTATAGATGAGACTATCCTCATCTTTCAAATAAATAGGGGCATCACAATAGATCTTTCAGGTCGCAGTGTATAACACCCTTATATATATCTATCTATCTATCACATAAAGGTGTTGCGCATTTTTAATATTTGATACGACGGACTTCCACTATTTCTAATAATACATATAGATTTGTTATATCTTAATTTGACAGAATAGAGAATTATTTTCCAAAATGCTTCTTTCTGTGATTTTTCTTAAATTTTGTTTTCTCCTAGGGTATTTGTGAAGTGTCTATTTATAGGGTAACAATCTCCCGGACACATTGCACAAAATATCAAAAGCGAAGGGTAAATAAGAGCGTTTCAGTGAGTGAGCTTAAAATCAGGTGGTCTTCCCAAAATCGAATAATATAAAATTATATATTTAAGAAAATTTACAACTTTCTTTGCTGGTAAACTGTAAAGTGTTTCAAGTGGCAACTGAACTGAACCGCTATGAGGAGGAGGAGAAAGGAATAAGTTAATTAGTGTGATGATGATTAGTAAAATGCTTATATAGCAGCGATGTCCACGGCGAACAAAAATAAGCTGCGGTAGCTCCGAGCAAATAGAAGGCATTTTCATATACTTTACACAGATTGAGCGTACCTCGCCTTTTACCCAGAAGCTCCGACTCCACTTCACCAGCATATCAATTGCGACCAGCAAATTTGTTTTTGTTTTTTGTGCATGTGAAACACGAAAAAACAAAAATAAAATTTTTTTGGGAATTTATGTACAGTAGAACCGCATTAACGTGTTTACCTATGATTTCAATTTAGTTTAAAGCTAAAGTGATTTTAATTTGCATTCAATATAGTTTAATATAAATTAATTAAATTTATTTGAACTTAATTTGTTGAGTTTCCTCTAGTAGTATTCATGTTAGCGAGTTCAAATTTGTGCAGTTTATACGAAACTCAATGCAAATATTTTTTATTGGCGTTATCAAGCGTTTACGTTGACATGAACGCAAGTGTGTGTTATGGTTTGTTGTAAGAGTGAAATATACGAACAATTTCACATATACTCGTATGCTATTCCCATGGGAGAGGAAGGGAGTCGTTATTTTCTCAAGCTCCGGATGAATCTTTCGTGGACATCCCTGTTATATAGCATTCATTTGATTTCAAGTAACAAGTAATATAATTAAATGATATATGTACTTCCATGTACAGTAACAACAGAACCACGCCCATCAATTGTTAAACTCATGGGGACCCATTTTCTATTACAGGCGGCTTATATGTCTCTGAAACTATGCAAATTGATACTAACTAAACTACACCTGCTTAAGCTGTGTTCAATTGTTTTTCTCTAAAACTCCACACCCATAACCAAAACCTTCAAAATTAAAATAAAAAACAATTTTGGCAAACAATCCTAAATCACAGCTGCTCTTTTTAGTAAAGATATTGTTTTTGTTACTTTTTTTATAAAAACGAAGATTCGTCATTCAGATTGGCACGTCTAGTTAGAACGTGAAAAGAATACATATGTGAGTATGCCAGCACACGCTCACTTTTGCTTACTTTTTGTTTTGTATTGAAAAATTATGGGATCCATTATCTTCAAAGCCTTTAAAGTAAGACAAAAGAATATTGAAACGTCAACAGTCGTAGTAATCATTTGTCACGATAGACTATGCGCCGATCATACAAAAAAGTAATAATTATCATCATAAACTGAAAATAATAATGTTAAAGGTAATTCCTCAACTATATTTTTACTTGTCGAGCCTTCAGGATCCAAAATTTGTAACTTCGTCTGTAAAGCCACGACTCTCTTTGTATATCCGAACCCATTCGAATATGAGCGATCATCTGCCAGAATTCTTTGAACACAAACAATTGTCTTGTTACAATAATTATGGCACATTTAAGATGATGGTAATGGTAAGGCCATTCACCTACAATAAAGAATTGCGCAATATGTGCAAAGAAGACATAGGAAAAATAGTAGGTTTTCTATCAGGTCATTATTACCTGAAATATCACCTGACTAGAATCCACATTCTTGAGGATACGGAGTGCCGGCTCTGTCTAGAAGAAGAGGAAACCACGGAACACATACTGTGCGACTGCATTGCGTTGGCAAGAACCAGAATGAATATATTCCAACGCGACCAGCTGGCTCTGGAAGAAATAAAGAATGCTCCTGTTATGGACATTCTCAAATTCATACATAAAGCGGAAAAGAGAATGAAGGAACATGACTTTCAGTTACTTCCTTTCTCTAGAGAAGGAACATCTAGGTAGAAAAGAGCCTGATAAATTATTGTGACGATTTGACATCACCAAACGGACGAAATGCTATGGCATTACGGAAGAAATAGTAGATCGGACAATTGTGATCACAAGGATCATTAATGACAAATGTAGCATGACACAAAAGATCTTTTAGGTCGCAGTGTCGGCCATTGGGCAAACTACTAAAGCTAAATTTGTATTATTATTATTAAGATGAGACTTTAAAAACCGGCTCAAGAAGAACTGGAAATGAAATATTTCATCTGTGTCGAATTCTAAGGAGCCTTAAAATTGTTAGCTTCATACAGAATTTGTATTAAGTTGTTCGATGAGTGGAAATCGGAATTCCACGTTGGCTTTAAGAATGTTATATATTACAATATTCAGCATTTTTTATTAACATACGATTACTTTTGACACAAATATCGAAATGATATCTTATTTCTATGAACAATTCCTATCTCGTTTCTTAACATTCGGAGGATCTCCTGTGCAGTAAATACTACTCCATCAATAATAGCATCGTTTCCCATCTCAGATAGGGTTGATACAACCTTCTCCCCAACCCACTCGTAACGAAGTTTCGGTATACCTTTGTGTTCCTGTAACTGTTGCTACTGCTGTTCAAAATCTTCCTTTTTATGTTTTAATTGTTTGTCCAAACCGCGTACTTGTACTATTCTCTTGCGGGATTATTACTTCTGCGATCCTTAGACTACAGAGGTTTCTCAATGTTGTTTACTCAAAGCCTTCTAACATTAAGTGTGTCCACGTACATTTCCAGTACGAATTTGCCATTTTCAAAATTCAAGAGAGTAAGACAATATTCGCTCACGAAGAGAAAAGAATCCTAGAAAGTACGCGAACGCCAATTTGAACTAGAAAGAGCAGAAGAAACCAAACATGGTTTCCAAGGCAGCAAGAAATGCTCATAAAGGAGGAGGCAATTCTAAGCTACTTGTCTTACGAACAAATATTTTTGAAACCTGGTTCGATGATTGAAATGAACTAATGAAGAATTAATTAAATTTATATCTACGTACTTCTTCCATCGTTAATTCGCTTTTATTTATTTTTTTTCGTTTATTTAATTGTGAAATATTTTTTAATTTACAGAAAATACAATTTTCTTGATTGCAAATTCTTACAATTAAAAATTTATCCAGTAAAAACTTGTAAGTTCTCTCACAGCGACCTGTCACCATAGAACACAGAGAAGCGACACTAAAGGGCCGACCAAAATAGACGGGACGAAACGTGACGAGTAAGTTCGAGCATATGTGAATCAATACTACTAGCCAAAATGGCCATACGTATTTGATCGAAACTGAACGAAACATTTAGACATGACGATCGGTTCCGTAAGAACCGAACTGCAAACGTCTGCTACTCGTCACAGCAGCTACTTTGTTGTTATTTAAAAAAAAATTTATATTAAAATGACGGAATTTTGCTACAATTTAATCGCCGCTGTGAGGGATGAGTTCGGAATTTATGGTAAAAGCCATCCATCGATGCGTTTGATAGCGTCACAGTTTGGGTTAAATATCAAAATCGACGTATCGAGTGCAGACGTTCGTCCAATCGCTATCACGTCACGTCTCGTCTATTTTGGTCCTACCTTTAAACGTAAAATTTTCGGACGTTTCAAAAATGTCTTTGTTTATCATTAGTTGGCTATATGGATAGGCTTGTTTATCATTGGTTCTGAAGGAAATCAGCCACACTACTACAGCTTTGCACATGTGGTAGTGTGCGCAATACATTTCTTTGTATTCTCTGCCTGTCACTTTACTCTCTCAATTTTCTCTCTCGTTGCAATTTTTTTGGTGTACGCCAAAACACATTTACACACGATCCACCTATTTCGCTTTATTGCGTCTTTAGGAACGCTGAAAAATCTAACTTTTTCATTTCTCCATGTATTATTGCAAATAACGCAACGATCATGCACCATTTTTCTATTTATTATTGTTTAACTATATGTTTTTAAGTGATTTCACTACACTTTGGAAGCTGACGATAATAATTTACTTGTTTCCAATCACAATTTCCCTTTTTTAGTTTGTACGCGTATACAACATTCGTTAAGAGAGCAGATTTGACACATATTATGACCATTTTCCTCTCACTCTCTCAATTAATAATACCTGGTAAATGTATTTTGGCTTTGTCCCAAACCTTAATGAGCACTCTCACAAACGGTTTTCGCTTTCTGTTGAAATTTCTCTGTCGACATGAGGAAGTCGTGTAATTTCACCATTCGTCATGATTGTCCACTCCTCCGCATACAACTATCATACAGCTGAACAAGCTCCACATAAGCAGCGAT
This sequence comes from Clusia tigrina, assembly GCA_920105625.2. Lineage (NCBI taxonomy): Eukaryota > Metazoa > Arthropoda > Insecta > Diptera > Clusiidae > Clusia > Clusia tigrina. The sequence goes on along the minus strand of OV050031.1, from coordinate 34,671,139 downwards.
CCCTGGAATCACAGCCAACAGCCAAATCGCCTGGGCCAAGAATGATCTTAATATGTCAATTACCACACACACTTCGTCATACTTAAGACCGGGTGCGCCAAAAATGTTGTGTACTGCCTCCCCTACAACTCGGTCAATTATGCACCCTGCTACGTGTTCAAGGCGTTTTCCAGCTGCCACTAATAATAACACGTTTGTCTTTAGGTTATATGTACTTTATTCCGAATATTCGGTTTAATAAATACTCATAAATAGTAACTTATTAACTTGTGCTCTTGCAGTACCCGCGCAAAGAAGTAGGCCAGCGGCGGCTGATGTTTCAAGAACAGGAGCCCCAATACAGAGGGCAGATGCAGCTGCAACACCAGCATACAGCGGTGTAGCTCTGTTGCCCAAACGGGGTGAGAAGGCAACAGGATCTGCAGCTGTTGCAGGAAATAGGCCAGGATCACGGGGTCATGAAACCCGACGCATCCCAAAGGCTCCACCTCCTGGACAACCTGGAGCAATCGACGACCCACTGAGGAGAGGACTTAGCGGGGCTGTCTGCAGGTGGTACCTTAGGTACCTAGAAAAAGGGCTTGAACAGAATGAAGCTAGGAAGAAGGCTGGGAAGCACAAAGTTAAGCCAGATGAAGCGGCGTCATCATACCAACAGACGGGCAAAAGAGGCAGTAGGTTCATAACACCACCACAACTGGCAGAAGGGAAGAAGCCAAAGTTCACCGACAAATCCGACAAAGGCACCGCAAGGGCATCGGAGAGAGCTGCAAGTAAGACCTATGCAGACGTCTCGAAATCGGTCAGGATGGCAGTGCTACCGAAGGAGTACCCTGAGGTGAATCTCGCACCCGCGGAGCTAACTGCCCTAGAAGAAGCTATCCTTGTGGAAGTGGCGAAAGGTTGGGACCACGTACTCGTTGATTGCAAGGATATGCAGACAGCAGACTGGCTTAGACAAGCTCCCCCTATGCTTACGGCGTGGAAGGGGGCACCATTAGTTGCATGCTCGGGAGATGAGGTACCCAGAGCACATGTAGTAACTATCTTCCTCCCTAGAAGTTCGGGTCAAACGATCGAGCCGATCATGGCCTTGATTAGTGCTCAAAATGAGGGGATTAACACACCTTTATGGAGAGTGCTCAAAATCAAGGAAGAGGGCAATGGAAAACTGATTACGTTTGGCATCGATGAGCAATCGCTTGAAGCCATCAAGACATCAGGTAACACCATCAACTTCAGGTTCGGCGAGGTTACATTCCATGGCATTGCCAAGGACAAACAACAAGAGAGCAGCACAGCTCCCGCAGAACCCGTTCCAGAAACATCGGAGGCGATGGAGACGGAGTGTATACTACCGGAAGTAAGCGACACGGAGGGCATCAGTCAAGACCTCCCCGGCACAGTAGATCCTTTTGAGGATGAAGTCAATCTGCTGCTAAGTGGCAGCAGCTTGGGCAACAGCCTATATCTTCTCCTTAGATGAGTGACGGATCAGGTATCAAATGCGCCCAGGTTAATGTCCATCACGCAAAATCTGCTTCGGCAGTAATTGCAAGGACATTTACTAAATTTAACCTGGGCATGGTATTGATCCAAGAACTCGGGCACTATAAAGGTGCAATCAGGGGGCTGAGCTGCGACAGCGGAAAGGTAATATGGGATAATAGGCACATTGCACCCAGAGCCTGCATCTTGCTTAGTAAAAATATTAATTATATTTGTCTTACAGAATTCATGACGAGCGATTTAGTTCCAATCCAGGCTCTCATTAACATCGAGGGTAGGAAACGAGTCATTGTAGTGGCATCAGTATATTTTCCGGGCGAAGAAATCTCACCGCCGTCCGCAGAGGTGCGGCAATTGGTGGATTTTTGTGACAGAAACAATCTGCCACTTTTACTGGGATGCGATGCCAATGCACACAACACGATATGGGGCAGCACGTCAACAGTCGGGGTGAGTACCTTTTAGAATAGCATCTAGCATCTAACCTAGAAATCTTAAATGCGGGTAACAAACCTACATTTGTAACCAGGGTTAGACAGGAGGTCTTAGACTTAACTTTGGCTAGTCCGAGCATTGCTAGGATTATAAGAAAATGGAGGGTTTCTAACGAGAAATCATTATCTGATCACAAGATAATTGAATTCTCTTTAGGACGCCTAGACATTCAATTACCATTCTATAGAAATCCCAAGAAAACTGACTGGGAGAAATATAAAGAAATACTTAATTGTAATTTGCAAAGCATTGCATCGAGCAAACTCATACGTAATCACTATGAGCTCGAAGACAGTGTGACTCAATTGAATGGGGCGATACTGGATGCCTTCCATAGCAGCAGTCCCGTAAAACCTAGGGGCAATGAATAAGACGCAGTTTGGTGGAATAGCTATATTTCTGCACTTAGAACTGAAGCCCGCTACCTAAGTAATAGGGCAAAGCGAAATGGGCAATGGCAGGAGTATAGGGCTAAACTGACAGAATATAATAAAGAGATAAGAAAAGCTAAGCGCGTTTCTGCGAAAACATATCCTCTTTATCAGCAGCAGCGAGGCTATATAAAACTTTTACAAAGGCTGGACCGGACATAACAATGTCCTTAAAGAAGGAAGATGGCAGCTATACCACGAACGACCGTGAAAGGGCAGAGCTACTACTAATGACACACTTCCCAGAATGTGTGGCAGTAATGAGCAATGGATCGAGGTATAGGCCAAGCAATCCCAATTCCAATCCCAACTCGGATATCAGAAGAGTTTCGGCAGATATTGTATCTGCGGCAAGAATAGATTGGGCCTTAAGTACCTGTCAACCATTCAAGTCTCCAGGTACGGATGGTATTTTCCCGGCTCTGTTAGAAAAGGGCATAAAGAAATCACTACCGTTTTTGATAAATATCTACCGAAATAGTCTAGCTCTTGGGTACATACCGACAGCTTGGAGAAGGGCAAAGGTGGTGTTCATACCCAAAGTGGGCAAAAAAGACACCGCCCACCCTAAGTCCTACAGACCGATAAGCCTGACATCTTTTATGTTAAAAACACTTGAAAAAGTTGTGGATAACTATTTATATAAGATGCGGAGTCTTAGAGCAGGTGCCATTGCACCCCAATCAGCATGCTTACAGAGCGGGTAGATTGACAGAGACCGCTCTTCAAAGTCTAGTAGATATAATTCAAAAAACACTTGAGGACAGGGAAATAACTATTTGCGCATTCCTTGACATAGAAGGAGTCTTCGATAATACGTCACATGAAGTAAAAAGGTCATTAGATATAAGAGGAGTAGACTCAATGACATCAAACTGGATGGCAGAAATTCTTCATACCAGAACGGCAGGGACATCTGCTGGAGGCGAAACAATAACTATCACCACAACCAGAGGCTGCCCACAAGGAGGGATTCTCTCGCCTCTTATGTGGAGCTTAGTTGTTGACGAACTATTAACGAAATTGTCCGTGGCGGGCATTGACTGCCAGGGCTATGCTGACGACATCGTCTTAATAGCTAGAGGCAAATTTGAAGAAACCCTCTGCGATATTATTCAAAGAGGTTTAAGTATTGTTGGACAATGGTGCAGGTCGGTAGAATTGGAAATAAATCATACCAAAACCACAATCGTTCCATTTACCAGGAAAAGGAAGCTTCCGAGATGGAAAGACATTCAACTGCTGGGTGAAACCATTATACCCAAAGCCGAAACTAAGTATCTAGGGGTAACTCTAGACAGCAAATTAACATGGAAAGCTATGTTGAAATGATTTCATTAAAGGCCAAGCGTGCTCTAATGATGTGCAGAAGACTGGCGGGCAAAACATGGGGCTGCAAACCCAGTATCTTATACTGGATGTACACAATGATGATTCGTCAAATAGTGACATACGGAGCAATCGCATGGCATAATAGAACTGAACTTCAGTCAACGCAAATGGAGTTGGCAAAAATTCAAAGACTAGCGTGCATAGGTATAACCGGGGCAATAAGAACCTGTCCTATAGCAGCGCTAGAGGTAATCTTGGACTTAACCCCGTTACACTTGGTTGTACGGAAAGTGGCAATAGGTACTTTAATTAGGATGTCGGGAGATAAGACAAGGTCCGGTAACCCGCTCAATAACTCTCTCCTAGATTATCCACAGGACAAGACTAGTAAGAAATTTGATTTTGAGAAACACTTTGTGGCAAAACTAAGTTACAAGAAATGGAGCAATTTAAACGCTGCGTACTCCTTTAAGGAACATACGATCATGTGGTATACGGATGGGTCAAAAACCGATAGTGGTACCGGAGCGGGGGTATTTGGACCTAGAACCAAATACTCCGAGCAAATGGGTTAATATCCAAGTATTTTCCAAGCAGAGATTCTCACCATCGAAAGATGCGCGCAGTTTAATCTAAACAGAGGCTATAGAAGACGGGAAATAGCCATACTTTCTGACAGTCAAGCGGCGATTCGAGCATTAAGCTCGTATGAAGTGGACTCTAAGCTAGTATGGGACTGTCTACAGAAATTAAATTAGTTGGGAAAGTACAACAAGGTTAGTTTATGCTGGGTCCCTGGCCACATGGGTATCCGGGGCCATGAACAAGCGGACGAACTTGCCAGAAAATTGGCCTCCATGGCAATGATAGGTCCAGAACCTTACTGTGGCATAGGCAGAGGAGTATGGCAAGAAGTACTTAGGGAACAAGAAAGGCAAAAAAGGCAGGAACTTTTTGCAAGTCATATTGGGCTAAGACAATCAAAACTACTTTTGGGCAAAAAACAGCTTAAGAATACTGACCGGGCTTTGACTGGACACTGTAAGCTCAAGGGACACCTAAGCAACTTAGGAATCGTTTCAAGTTCATTGTGCAGATTCTGCGACGAGGTAACCGAGTCGCCAGAGCACATATTAGGCAGCTGTGGAGCACTGATGCACAGCAGATACAAAAGCCTGGGATCATATTTGATTCCAGGTAATGAAATAGCAAAGCTAGATCCAGCTGATATCCTAGTATTTCTAAGGATAACAAAGATGGATGAGTTTCTATAGGGTTATCCTATATTAGCAGAGGGTTGTACAATAGATCTTTTAGGTCGCAGTACATGACATACCTCCCTTTACATTACATTACATTACAACTTATTATCTACCTGTTTTTTGCCACTGTTACGCATCTGCATACTAAAGCTTCTGACCCACTTAGTTAAGAGTGCTAACAGTGCATGGCCAAATGCGTAGCTGTGTACACTAAAAGTAACCAATCAACACGTGCAGTACATTATACTTACCAACGCGCATTTTTACCTAATCGTATATTTAACGTTGGGAGCAATTGGCCTGAGCTAGATTCACAACAGTTGCCTCTTCATGGAGCAGGGCGGCTGTTGCAACTGAAATGAAATCAAAATTAAAACAATTTAATCAAATACGGCAATTCTTTCGTATTTTTATTTTACTGAAAGCTAAAAATGGAAAGTACCCACGAAATCATGGAATGCAATACAGATAATCACATATAGAAAACAAGTTCCCTTTGTGATGGTTTTAATCATCTCAATCCTCTGAAACGGATGCAAAAACTATATTAGACACATTCCTAGTTTGGGTATGCAAACTATTTGATTCAGCGCTCAATATGTGTGCAAGCCGGGACTTAAATATTTAATTGTTATAATCTGCTTATCGTTTTAGCCAGGTTTGATTTTAGCGATTGTTTACGAATCTCTGATGTAATTAAAGAATTTTGAGAACAACTCCCGTCAACTAAATAATTTAATATGCAAAGTACATAAATTCTCCTCTTACCTTAAAGGAACGAAAAACCCCAAATGTTTAAGTGCCCCTTCGATCAATCCAAAACAAGATAACAGGGCACAGATGAACTTCTGAAAACTTCTTAACGCCACTTGATTGGGATGCACTCTCCGACAAAAGATCTGAATCAGTGCTTATCAGTCCTACAAACTCATAGTACAATCTCACAATGAATTCTGAATATTGAATATTGAATTGATTGAAAATATCAAAAAATCTCCAGAAAAAAACGTTTTTCACAAATATGTCTAACTGCTTTCTATTGCCGCTAGGGTCAACAATTCACGCTATGTGATTAATGTTTTACCTTGAAGGCACAATTCGTACTTTCATAAGGAACCGTATTTTATTTGCAATACAAAAAATCAAACAAGAGGACGTGCAGCACAACAATCAGAAAGTTCGAAGTAAAGATTCCTACGCACAAAACCAATTCAATTAACGCTCTCAAGTCAGCACAGCACCCCTAGAAATGCTATAATGCCAATGAAGCAGGGACCAGATTGCAACACCTTCAAAATAGATTCATATAAATGTCAGCAACAACTCGCCACCATTTAGATTTCAAATCGATACCTCCGCATCAGATTCCTTTATAAACTCAGAGTTTGTATCACCACAAAAGCACATCAATTGTCAACCAATGACAATATCGACAGTTCTTCATAAATACGATTATACCAACCTTCACTGAATTCAATGCAGAAGGTCAACTCGAAATTCCATTCTTCAAATTTCAGTTATTTTCCAAAAATCGATCTACAAAAATTCACATTAATAACAAAACAAACATCCAACCCAACACAATCTCAAGTCTAATATCACTTCAGAATTACACACAGTAATAAATAAATCTGACGGAGGCCAGCAGCTATTCCTGGAACGACCCATTAAAGTTGAACAGAATCTTTCAAAATCTACAATATTAATCCAGAATACCAACCAAGCGAAACTCAAACGGGCATAAACTTTTCCAGGATCAGAACACATTTGCGAAAAGGAAAAATACTTTGTAAATACTTTTTTCACAACGTTTTTAACTTACACGAAAGTTAATAATCAAGTTAGAAATACATTTAATCAAAATGTAAAAATTTCACAATGAAAGCGAATATCTGCAATAGCTGAAGCTGTGCCAAGAGAAGCTGTGACTCCTCAACTCAACTCCCACTCTAAAAATAAAGTAAACGAAATAAGGCTATTGACGATATTGTGTCGGAAAGACTGTAGGAGAAACAAACTGATAGGAAGATTTTCCAAAACTCAAAGTCAAAGAGGATAAATTTCATACCATAAACAACTGAATATAAAAAAAAATCATAAATTCTGCCAAAGAAATGAAAATCCGAATACTTTGCCCTTGAGGTTAAACTATCACCTCGGCCCAACACATTGAAATCCTAGGCATATCAAGGAATAATGGGATTCTTCCCCTAAACATAGGACCAACGAACAAAGTAATCAGCTTAGCATCTCCTGCATGTCAATGAGCTAAACAGGTACTATGAAAACAATACCAGATTGGGTTGCTAATACGTCGAAGCACCTATAAAAATCGGATCCTCAGACAACTCAACTATAATATAAACATCCTAACAAAACACATCAATGACAATTCGGAATCAATTATTTTAGCATAACTTAGTAAATTTCTCAAGCTTATATTACACCCCGAAGAATTACAGTTAAACGCCAGCATTGAGGCAACTAAGTCAATCAAAAGAATGTCCATAAAAAATATATACGAATTATTGGTACTACAGTCCAACATCATTTTAAATATGTGGACAAATCCCAATTTTGATACTAACTCATTGAATTTTACCTCATAACATCCTTGCCAATAGATGTACCGAAAAAATCAACATCCGTTCCTTATTTGCTATTTAATTATAGCATTGTAAACCTCTCACAAATATGCCACAAATTCTTGGTACTTCAAATTATGTTACTATATCCATACTATATTATTGTAGCCAATTTGATGTTAAGCGTTGAGTTTGTTTCAATAAAGGGTACTTACTAGTGAAATATCATCTGAAATATTTTCCGGCTTCAACTTCACCACAGTTTCGGCCGGAAATGAAATATAAGAATCCTTTTTTAGATGATTTTAGAATGAATTTATGTATTATGTGTTTACTTCTAGATTTTAATTTTTTCTCTTATTGCTACCGATGGTCTGAAGTAGTGTAGCAACTCGAAGCACCACATGCTGGATTTTTTACTTTCGCAGAATGTACGTTACTTGCACCTTCCTCTTTTTAGAGCAAATGGTCTTGCAATAAGCTTTCCCTCTTCGCAGGGTGGTGCGTTAATATACCTTTTACGAAATAAAGAAAAAAGAGTTTTGCGGGAAGATGCGTGCTTACCGATTGGCGTTTGCTTTAATAAGAAAGTCTTGTTCTATAGTTAGAATTTAAGTACAAGTAAGAGAAGCAAATTTAAGAACTAAGTGCAGTAAGCGAAAGGCCCTTGTAATCCTTGCTCCTAAAGTTGCACAAACATTTATACTGTTCCAGCAAATTGATTAGGTGCTCCGTGTTTACACTAGCATAAGCTGGTTCCATTTGAATATTTTGTTTGATTCGAGTATAATAAACTATTTATTACACACACTATTAATTAAATGCACCGAAGCCGCGCCCCAACGCACTAATTTGTATGTATGTACAAAGTAAAGAAATATTATTCTCCTGTTCGCAATCCCCACAATCATATGAAATGAGAGTCCATTTACCAGATGACCGTCTTTGTTCATTGAAGATATTGTTTTGTTTTTGTAAAGAACAAAGTTTTTCATTTGTTTTCGAAAATGTAGCCACTCAAATTTTTTTAAAGTCATTGTATAAAGTTTATTAATTTAGATTGGCACATTTTTTTGGAGATCCTTCAGTATAAATTATAAATTATCTATATAAATTATGAGATGACATTCGTATTGGAAAACACCATAATTAGAGACAAATATTTCCCGAAAACTACAAACACAGCAAGTACAATATCTTTACTACTTCTACAATATCTTTACTACTTCGGTATTGAAACCGTAAATCCCACGATGATTTGAATAAACTCTTTAGGATGACAGATTATCCAATATTTTATTGCTGACATTTTTTTAGTTTGGTTGTGTGAATTTTCGATATTACTGCTTACAAACTCAATTCAACTAAAACCATTTCCAGTTCTCCAAGCACTGAAGTTGGGGAAAAATCGAGAGGGGTTGATAGAGAACCTATGAATTTTTCAAAATTCTTGGACTCTTTCATGAATCTTAGAAGTCTGTCAAATGATAAGAAATGTAAGCGATTTTAGTTGAGCGAATCGACAATTGCGTTGAATTCGTGTAATTTTGTTGTTTTCAAACAGTTATTAAACAATATATGAAAAATAATGACGCAAGGATAGATCGAATGAAGCGCTGAATAAATTGGTATATTTTGGACATTTAAATTTTAGCTCTTTTTCGCATGCCTCCGAGGTCTAGTGGTAAGCATGTTAGATTCACACTTGTGGGTTCGAGAGTTCGAATCCTGCCGAGCATGGTCTCAAAAATGCTTCTTTTTCTCTTCGAGTAGAAGTCCTAAGTTCCTAGTACTCAATCCCCCAATCCCTGGCAGAGATAATTAATTATGGTGCAAAGTATAATAATATGAATAATTTTTTTTATTTAAAGGAAGTGAGGAATATTCACATTATTGACTGTCAATGGGGTTCTTTTCGTCAATTTATGTTTCAAATAATTGTACATATCACAGCCAGATTTTCGCTTACACATTTAGTTATATTTATTTATTATTAGAATAATCTAAATTTTGAAAGAGAAGTGAGTTACCATTTCTTTTTCTTCTGGTTGTTTACAGCTTCTACAGTGCAAATGTGAGAGACGCCCCATTCTGTCTGCATGTACTCCCATAGGTCAGAAACCAGTTGAGACTGCCGTCAGTCTAGATACATCCCTTAGGTATTTGTTTATCAGTTGTTGTGTTTGCTCCCAAATTGTAGTTCGGCCTTGCTGGCCCTGCATTTGGTTATGCTATTCCATCTGTTATTAGGTTTCACCGAGGCGATTTGGCTCTTGACTGTACTCAGTGGTGTTGGTACAAGTACAGACTGACACTCTTGAACTGCAAATCCTGCTCGGGCCAGATCATCAGCCTTGTCATTACCTTCTATGTTGCGATGTCCCGGGACCAAGATCAGGGTGGCACTGTACTCGCGAACTGCGACTTCAAGGCTTTCTTTGCAATGTTTAATACGATTTGAGGTTGTGGAGACCGAATCAAGTGCCATGAGTGCGGCCTGGCTATCTGATAAAGGTATGATCTGTTTCCAGTAGCCTAAAAGCCACCCTAAATGGCCAAACCTTCCGCCTGAAATTCACTGGCTGAATTAAGGAGGCGGATAGATCAATTTATGCTCAGTTTTTCTGATAAAACTACTCATACAACCTCACAGCCTATTTTACAACCATCCGTGAAAACTGTAGTGCTTTAGCTGTTGAGGATCCTACTACTACTATATTCGTTCCGAGACGGTAGGAGTACTGTGAAGTTCTTGCAGATGGTCACAGTAAGTACGATATATTCGATTTTGATAATGGTTTGTTGCCTTTCCACATGAGCAGATTTCCATGAACGAAGGATTTTTCATACCGGCCTTGAGAGTTAAAAGCAAAACTCTTAATCGCCCGTGTGATCTTATCCTTGGTAATAATTGTATTAATGAGCTGCGGAGATTCAGTAGCGGATTGCTGCGTTTGATCTCCTTCTTCTCGGGCTTTCCTAACCTTTCGGCCTACATTAAGTTGAGTCTCTAACACCGGTACCCCTTTAAAAGCCTGTTCTTGATAATTGTTGGTCCTCCTTTCGCTACTTACATTCCCTCTTCTGCCTGCTCCCAGCTGGGACTCCGATTGGAACGCAAATTCCCCGCTCTCTCCGCAGTCCAATAGCCGGTTCCCGGCCTATATCTCGGGTGTTTTGGAGTGACCACTCGGTCCAGTCCACACCTATTGCCTTATAGCGCTCTTCTCTCCTCTGGACATTGTGAAGACCTAAATTTTGTAACAATTTTAGGTCACACAAAATACCGCCTTCACCATATACCAACACCATGCGAGCACATGTAGCCAAACCACGCCACACGTGGTTATTCTCGAACATGACACAACGCCGAAATACGGGAATTCCGTATGCGCGAACACGACACAGTACCGAAATACGGGACTTGTCGATGCTCGCATGAAAAATGTATAAAAGGCCGGTGCACAGAGGAACCGGTCTCTTGTGATTTCAACAGCGGCGGCGACAACAGCGGACGAGCACGCGCTCTTGCGATTTGAACAGCGGCGGCGACAACAGCGGACGAGCACGAGCTCCTGCGATTTGAACAGCGGCGGCGACAACAGCGGACGAGCACGCGCTCTTGTGATTTCAACAGCGGCGGCGACAACAGCGGACGAGCACGCTCTCTTGTGATTTGAACAGCGGCGGCGACAACAGCGGACGAGCACGAGCTCTTGCGATTTCAACAGCGGCGGCGACAACAGCGGACGAGCAGGCGCTCTCTTGCGATTCCAACAGCGGCGGCGACAACAGCGGACGAGCAGGCGCTCTCTTGCGATAACCAACAACGGCGGCGACAACAGCGGACGAGCAGGCGAGTAAGTGGGTATAGTATTCGCGGACAGTGGCGACCACGGCAGACAGTTCCTGACTTTTGAGACTTCTTACGTGATTGGTGGTGTGAGGTTTTAACCGACATCACTACCACGTAAGAGAGTGCTCCACCCTAGACGAAGTAAACGCGAGGTTTTAACCGACGTTTCACTTCAAAGCAGCTATTGCTTCAAGTTAGACTTTTGAGACTTCTTACGTGATTGGTGGTGTGAGGTTTTAACCGACATCACTACCACGTAAGAGAGTGCTCCACCCTAGACGAAGTAAACGCGAGGTTTTAACCAGCGTTGAATTTCAAAGCAGCTATTGCTTCTACGTCTGCCACTACCCCACTTCACTGCAATTAGACGAAGCGGAGAGAATACAGAACTTAGTTATAATTAGTCTAAGATGAAGTTGTAATTTACTGAATGATAAAATAAAGTAAACAAACTCCATCAAACGTGTTGTGTTAAGGTCAAGAAAATAAATATTGTACAGGACTCTGGGAAGACTGAGCGTACCCCAGCTAGAGATTCCTTACAACATGTCATATAAAAAACCATGATTTGGACTTGCAATACCAGCAAATATACTCTGCGCGAGATGGAATGTTTCGCCCAGGTGGTCTCTGTTTGTTATATCACCCCTCTCCAAGTCCGATAAGCCTCTCTTCCTCCAGCACCTGGTATCTGAGTAGCTTGTAGAGATTCCAAACCTAGGCTCCCTCTTCTGGAAGTACTATTCCGTTTCATGACACTCGTGGCGCATCTGCACCACAGTATAGCACCCAATATACTATCCTCCCAAAATTCTCTCTCAAATTATTTTTTATAATCTTAATGAGATTGAATTCCGGGATTTCTCCCCTTAGCTGCACCCGAAGTTTTTCCATCGTATGGAAGACAACATCCACCGATTCCCTAGGTAACTACTTCTCACTACCAGCTCTCGTAGTAGCTCAAAATCGTTTCGGGTGCTCCTACACTGTCGTAGTAACGCTTCTCGCTTGTTTGCCAACTTAACCTGCAATTTACCCTCACGTACAGTCAGTACCACTCCTTAGCCATATCCTTTACTAACTTGTGGAAATCTATCACCACATTCCCCTATGATATTCTATATTGGGACTGCAGGTACTCCAGTCGGAAAATAAAGTCTTCTACTGTTATTTCCTTTGCATTTCCATTGAATGCTTCGCTCATATGGACCTGTCTATTGATATCAGCTTCCTCACTATACATTCTAGCCTCTCGGCTTCCCCTGCATACTCAAAGTTTCTACGGCTCGACCCAGTTTATCAATTGCTCCTTCAAACCCCTCGACACTTCCTTTTAATTGCCTATTTCATCCTCGGTAGATCTCCTCCCCTCCTGTTTCTTACCCAGGTATATAGGCGCCACCTCATCCTGTTTTTCTTGTCGAAGTGGTGTTCTGAACAGTTGTCCCGTCTTGGATATGTCTCCAGTAGCACCTCTTATCCCGTGAAGCCCTAACATTTCCTCTCTATCTGCCTATATATAAAAAACCTTTTTTTATTAATTCGAAATGTAGTGCTGTTAAGAGGGAGGGACTCCCCTGGCTGGATTCTCATTGGCGCTGTGTGTATCACTGTCTTTATTTTTAATTTATTTTTGGATCTCAACTTTTCAATGCTTCGTCCTCTTTCCCATAATGTAAGTGCAGTGAGATCGTGATTATTTACCATTCTGAGGCGGCACATTCTTCTCTTCTCGGTATTGTTACAGTCATGGCTCAGGCCGTCAGTGCTAATAGCAGTTAACCAATGTTTCCCCGATATGACCTGTCGCCTGCCATTCGATCTGCCACAATACGGATTAGCTTCTTTTGGCTCCAACGACTCTAACAGGGTTTTGTAAATTTCCTTTATTTTATTGAAAAAGATCGGGCGATTCTTGACAACCCCTGACAAAATATGCAGTGACGACCACTGTTAGGTCGCCCACGGTCGCCGTTGGATCCCGCAGCTACATTTGTCTGTCTTTTCTTTTGTCAGCCTTCGCTTTATTCGTTTTCACAAAACTAAAAATTTATTCGCAGAGGAATTGTCAAACTATATCCTCATTGTATTATTTAATAATCTTAGACACTTCCGACGAATCATATCACAGACTTGTCTCAAACGATTTCACTTCTAAACCAAGCAATCAAAATACTTCATTCTCTTTTTCTTCTCGCTTATATGCTTTATTCCCTCTCCCAAGCTTCGCTTTCTTCGCAGTTAATCTGCCAGGTGACACTCTATTGGGCCAAGACCATAATTCGCTCTTTACCATCACTGCCTCTCTCACCCATAAATTCGACCACATTCACGCTTACTCATAAACAAAATTAATTTCTACAACAAGCAGGCTGGCTCTTGTACTAGCTAATCGATTATTGAAAAGGTACCCACCCGCTACAGTGATAGCCAAGCCATGTCCCCAGCCTCCCGTCAACTCCGACAAGCACAGCTGACAACTACTACCACTGCGAGCGGATCGCTCGTCCAGAAAAAAACTCGATTAATAAACAAAATCACCTTTGCTGCCCGCATAATTCATTTGGTTGTAAGTTGTAATAATATTCTGGATATTAAGATACAATTTCTCGATTGAAACCATTAACTTGAGCAGAGAGATGTCGTCCTTAGGAGTTATATACATGATATTATGCATAGAATATGTTAACGATTTTATACGCTAAAGAAAGTGATCACGAAGTCTTTGCTGAGTTTGAATAGAGCTTTAACAATCTGTTTTCACAATAACATGCGCAACCTCTCACGTTATTTTCATAACTGCAGTCAAATATAATAGAAAAAGAAAGTAAAGCGATTATAGCACTAATTTATTTACTCCTATAAAACAATGTTTCCATTTAACAGCGAAAGATTAATTAAACAAGAGCAAAATGTTTGTCTGTGCAATGATTTTCCAACATCGATATTTTCGCAATTTGAACTAAAATTAAACATACAATTTTTTTACATTTTACATTTTTTTAGGAGGAATGAAATTTATTAAATCGGAAAACACATAATTTATTAAATTTGAATTAAACTGTTTTGATTATGATTATAAATACACAGAGGTCTAATAAATAAATTTTATAATAGTTATTTGCACTTTCGTGGACGATATTAATTATAGATTAAGTAACAAACACATAAAATATTCGATTAGATACACAAGCAGGCTAGACATTTTTATATAAATACATATATACTCGTAAATACATGATATCAAGATAAATATTAACTAAAAACAAACATTTTTAAATACAATAAAACATATGCATTCTATCTTTCAAAGATTAACTAAAATTAAGACAAGTCGCTGTTTATAAATTGAATTTAAACAGTCACAGCAAAAAATTATTAAAAATTTCTGAATAATAAAACTACAAAAAAAATCGTTAACTTAAGGTAACAACCAGACTTATACCACCTCCTACTGCCATTGACACAACATTCACAAATCCCATGAGAACAAATGATGCTTCACTAGCATATCGCGCACACCATCTTTGAGTGGCTGCGACTCCTTTCCGCGGGTAGGTGGTAATTCCCAATCTGGATTTAGGTTGAAAGCAAATTGTGACAAAATTCTCAGCTCGCATTTAATTTGCACCCAGCCTGGTGAATCGATGAAACTCCACGAATGGTACCACTTCTGTACGATATCCTGGCTGGAGCAGAGCACCTCTAACCACAAGTGGAGTACCTGCTCATTGAGACCTAAGCAGATAAGTGAACGCAGCTTGACATCCATTTGCGCATGCGCGTCGTCATGAGATTGATTGACCGCCTGCACACAGCGATACAACAGTTCCTCAGGGGTCAATACTTTGCCGTCTTCGTCAAGTCGGTATGTCTTGCATAACACCAAGCGACTGTAAACCGATTCGAAGTCTTTTTCCACTTCTCGCGTAGCTGCCTCCTCTATGAACAGCCATGGATGACAGGGTCCACCTAGAAATGATGGCCTTTTCATCCCGTGCTCAAGAAAAGCCTTAATTGCTGGTGCCAATGTACCGCGCACCAAATCGGTCACCGTTTCGGAAATGGCATCATCGCCTGCTGATGTGTATAATTTACTCCGTTCGTCCAGCAATTCAACAAACTTAGCGGGAAACCAGCCACGCAGTCCGTTTAATTCGCCCACCCAACAGTGCTCGTCCTTCTGGCTAATTATGGTGATAATGTCATTCCTTCGGAATCCCAACTCGTCATCGTCGTGCCGTTCGAAATCGTGCAAAGCCTTCGCGCGTCTTTTGCGTGTGCGCGCCACATTTATAAAGTTCTCATGGTCCTTTGCATGCGATTCGGTGCTGTAGTTCGCATGCAGTAGAATGTGAGCGGACAATTTTGGTTCGATGGTGATGAAGTGGCGCGCAACCTTTAGTATAGCTTCGCGCAAATCTACTAAGATCTCCGTTTGGCGGATATTTTTATTTTTCAACTCATCCACGCCGTTGTCACCACGGAAAAGAAGAGTTTCTAGTATAGATTTGCTCTTCCGCACTTGTCTCCGCACCAGATGTTGCTTGGGTAGATTGGGAACTGCTTCAGGATTCCCAACAAGTCCTCCCTGATCAGCCATTAAGTATGCAAGATGACGTCGTCGATGGGTGTCAATTACTGTTTGGCTCAGAGATCCGCCAACGTCCAATGCTTGTTTGAATAATACCTGAGTGACGAGTATATTTAAAATTTAAAAAAACGTAATTATTTATTTAATAATGTAACTTGGTAAATTATTGAACAAACCTCAACGTCGTCCACGACCCCCGGTATGTCTGAAAGCGAGTTAAAAATCTGTGCTGAGTTTTCCAAATCTTCTAAATCGTTTTCCTTCAACTTCAGCATGCCAAGGGTCAACTGGAAGAGCACAATGCTGCCTTCGTAGAAGAACCAATCCCAAATACGCACCAGAATCTTCATATGCACTACATTAGCGAACAACGTAAGAAACCAATGCAATGTTATCAATGACAATTCAATATCATGCTTCCTGAGGGTCTCATCGACAGTAGACAGATAATTTGCAATCAGAGTTTGCATGACGCGCTGGTCGGCCTGAATGCCCAATAGTGTTGAGGAATAGTAGGAGGCAGGCAGTAGATCCTCTACTATGGTAGCCATCATCCAAAATGCATTCTCCTCTTCCATAAAAAGTAACAAACAAGCGGCTATCACACCAGTACCTTGGCAGTAACCTATGTCTGGAAACAGCCACGCGATGCCGCGTAAGATGCGGCGCAGCCGTGGAATGCCAGTACCATTTGGACTGCTGAAGCAAGCATTGGTAGGTAATATGCGTAGCAAATCCTTTTCGATTTGTTTCGATGTCATGAGTTGATCGTTGCCTGAAGCTATAAATGAAAACGAAATAGTATAAAAATAGCACAAATCAATAAAAAATTATGTTGGGGTACCTTTAATAACGTCCTGGTAACTTGTTTCGCTCTTCTGCTTCTTAGCCAATGCTCCCGAAAGACGCATCCACATTTGTGCCCGCAGCGAATGTGGTATTCCCTCTCGTACCATGGTCCGCAATTTTTCTGTGCGAGGCAGCATTACCTCCACATTTTCCCACGTTAACTCCGTTGCTTCTTTGTTGTGTGAGAATTCCAGATGCGCAATCCATTGTAGTCGTTGTTGAGTATCTTCCACAAAGGGAATGCCGAGCAACTTGTTGGAACTCTGTTCAGGGCCGTCCTCTTCCTCTACCCGAAATCCGAATTCATCAAAGCGATAATCTGGTTGGTCGTTGGGACCAGCAGCCTCCGCCTCGGGTTGTCCCAGTTTTGCCAGTATCTCTTGCGGCCACATCGATGGTGTCAGTGCAGAGAACGGGCCGCCAGGATTTGGGCGTAATCCATCTACTACGCTCAACTCCTCCATCATAGGTGCCAAGCCTTCTGGAATATCATCTTCGAAGCTGTGTGTTTGCAATTTTTTCTATCGATAAAAAAAATAAAATTTATAAACCATTAATTGCTTGCAAAACACGATTCAAATCTTACCGTATGTTCTTCGCGTCCCACATATCCTTCATGGTCTCTTCCAAATATATTTTTTGCCATCTCCATAATTTACTTGCGGACTTTAATGATAATCTTAAGAGTTATTTTTTTAAATTATTTTCCAATATTGTATGTGGCATAAGATTACAAAAATTCCATTCTCTTGCACACACATTTCTAACAAAATGCACTCTTTCCCTTGATGACACTTGTGGAAGACCGATATAGATGACAGTGACCGCCAGTGTTGGAAAGCGCTATAATGCAAAAACCCACATTTATAAAAATAGATCAAATTGTTTAGATTTGTGCTATTAAATTGAATGGTGAATCAATCAGGAAATTATTTATGTTGTTTAACATCTGTGTATACATATAATTTATTCACGCATTCAACTTTAAAACAATCAAGACTAGAGTGCCAATAGCTAGATAGTAACATGCATTTTAAAAGGTAAGAGGCTATCCTGATTTTCCTAGCGCAAAAAAATATATTGCAAGGCTTTCAGCCAAAGTTATAAATTTTATTTTTGTTATAATTATTACACTTTGCACATAATAATTATGCTTGCTAGGGAATGGAGGAATGAGTCTTAACAACAAATATTGTAGATTAGAAAACAATTTATATGGAAAAAAACATTGCGAATATTAACATTCCAATATTTTTATACTAAAACAATTAGCTTGAATATGAATCATATACATAACGGGCTTGTTTTCGACATATATTTGGTGATTATAAATTGTTTCAGGAGTATTACTACTCTCTAATAAATAATTTAAATACACCGTCATTAGGGAGCGCGTGTATATGTTGTCTCAACATAATAATAATAATAATAAATTAATATAATTTCAGAATGTGATTAATTTTATAACTTATAATTCGAAAACTCATTTAGTGAGAGTGTTGTTAAACGGGAAAGAAATATTAATATTATATTATATAATATTATATATATTAATATTATTAATATCAATAATATAATAACAACATAAAAAAAATTAAGTGAAGTAAAATTAGGGCAATTAAAAATTATATTGAATACTTAATTTTAATATCTCTTAATAGTTTTCCCTTCATCTAAGTTCAAATTATTTTGGTGGAATATAAAATATACAATTGAATGAATACCCCTAATAATTTGTTGAACTCCATATTAATTTAAGAGAACACCTCAAAATTAGAAAGAGCAGATTGCTGTCAAAAGCAGCTGATTGGGGAAAAGAAGTGCATAGTTTGTTTATCTATAAAGTTAAGGGCAAATGTTTCTTCCAATTGATATTAATTAACTATATATAAAAAATTTATTTACCATGAATATAAAGCCAATCATTACATGTAAGTTGATGCGTTGAAAGTGGAGGAGAATGAATTTCTCATAAATAATATTGAAATATCAATACAGTGTTTGCAGAAATGGTTCAGTTCCAGAAAGTATTGTAATCCACCCCATTTGAGCTGCAAACATAGGATTGTTTTTACTTATACAATGAAAATATAATCTTGCATATTGTTTGAATGCACCTTAAATTGGATTACTTCCTTAGATTCCGGTTCTGGACCCTTGTTTCGTTCATTGGAGGCGAATATTTTAAATGCAATACCGCTGGACACTTGTGAATGGCGACGTACATTTCAACGACCATCTAAACATGTGCGGCTCGAGGCACAAACTCAGCCATTCAATATAGCTGCGCTGGAGAGCTATAAGAAGGGAGAATGGAGCATCATAGAAAATCCGATACTCCATGTATTCGTCACAGAGTGCAATGTAATCAATCTTGTAACACTTTTTTTTAAAATATATTTTAATGATATTGATGCTTGTTCAGGACGTGGACACCTATAAAGCCACAGCACGAGAGGAGATTGATACTTGGCTAAAGCTGCTTAATTCATACGGCATATCAGACTGGATGATATTGCTTGTGGAGACGTTGGATATGCGTAAAACGAAGAATTTGTTGCCACGGACCACGGTGTTGGACAAAATTCGTCTGGATTTCGGCAGCAAAAACGATGACCGCTGCATTTCGGTATTGAATCCGGCCAAGTTTGAGCAAAAGTCAACCGAATCGTTTCGTTGTCTAGTGCAACGTATACGGTAATCAACAGATTCGAATGTCGAAAATGATGCAATAACTGTTTTTTTAGATTTCTCATGTTGGCCAGCTACAACCGGAATATTGCCAAATATGAGGAGCTCATACGTACTAAGCGAGAGAAACGGAACCACGAAGGCTGGGATTTCCGACAGTACTTCTTTATGCAAGAGGATCTGGCGCTAATTTTTGAAAAATTGGAATTGTATACTGAAGCTCTGATACAGTACGACGAGTTAGATGCCATGTTTTCGCAATTCATTACCAACTCTGGTTTTGGCGAAAAGCAGAAGTGGCTTGAGTTCTTTAAGCGACCCCAGAGTTCATTCCATGGTATTTGTTTGAGCCGCCGAGATAAATTTGAAATGCGTGCGAAGATAAAGGCGGAGGGGGTGTCAATTTTGGAATTTCGGAATTACTTGTTTGAGCGGCAGTCGCACTTGCTAATTCAAAGCAACGACACACCAGAAATTGCGAATCGTCTGCTCAATTTTTTATTCTCAACATTGCGTGAAATTGAGTTAATCAAAATAGACTGCCAAGAAGGTGCCCTTTCTTGTTGGGAGTTCGTGTGTGCACTAGAAGTGCTGCAGTTATGTGAGAAGGCCATGGAGCCAAACGAAGTAATTTGCTTTCAACATTGTGCTCCGATCTGGAATCTAGCCAAGGACAAATTGTACGAGTTGGGGAAATTATGCGGGTTGCTGCCGGGATTCGCACCTACGTCTGAGCAACTCCACATCGTAGTGCAGCTTTCTGCTGGCATTGGTGATACGCCTGCTGAGCAAGAACAATTTTTAAATCCTACGCCCCAAATTGCTGAACAAAAGCGCGACCGCTCGCCAAATCGTCGGCCGAAAAAGTCTGCTACAGAACAGCTCAAGGAAGCTTTGAGCTCAAGTCAAGCATTTCAGAAGCTTTACTTGGAACTGGCCGAGCTGGCTATCAGTACGTATAAGCACGTTTCTCGTCTGCGCTCTGCACGTCTCGTGGGGCTCGATTTGGGAAATTTCTACTGCGCATTAAATGAGCCGCATAAGGCTGTGGGGTTCTTCACCGATTTGCTACGGGAATTAAAAGCCGAAAACTGGCACGCATTGTGTTCCCAAACACTTCTGGAAATGGGCAATTGTTATCGCAAAATGGGCGATACACTTGCGTATACCAAAACCTGCAGTTCAATATCCTGTTGCCAGGAGCTAGAAATGTTAGTGAGGTCCTTTTATTTTGACGAGTTTCTCAAGTCGGTCAAGACGCTTCAAAGCACCCTCTCCGCTCAACCATCCTTAGAAAATGCAAACTTCTGCGTGCTCGAAGATCATTTTCGCATTTGCGATATTGATGTCATGAATGCCAAACCCATTATTCAAGACGATTTTGTTAGGGTTCAGTTGAAGTTGGAGAGTTTCTATCCACGCGAAATTGTAGCTGATTCATTGAAACTGTCGTATGAAATTCATGTAGCACCGCTGCTGACAGACGCTCCACAACAAGTTTCTTCCAGTAGCTCCAGAACAACTGTTACACTCGAAACCACGCCTGCTATCAGGGAGCCACGATTGAAGGTTTCTTTGCATCTGGACTACAAACAGGATAACACGTTATCGTGTGCCTCTGTGGTATGCGATACGCCCAAAGTGAAGCAGCCCGTCAGGCGCACCAGCAGTACCAAGCGCAAACTTTCACCGAATGTGCAGTCAGATTTCACGAACTTCGTTGCGGCAGAAAATATCGCCGTCCAGCCGGGTATAAATTTCATTGAGCTGAAGGCGAAGGCAACTCGAGTTGGTGTTTGGGATTTCAAGCAGGTGCGTAATGGGGTTTCGTAAAATTAATTTAACCTATTGAATGTATTTTCAGATGTGTCTTCGCATAATCCAATTAGAATTCCTCTCAGAACAAATACCGTTCAAGCCAACGGCATTTGAAGTTTGCACCAAACCAGCTTCCGCTGTCCTGAACTTTAAAACGCTCATAGCAGGTATCGAACAGCCAATAAAACTTGTTGTTTCCGGTGGCAGCTTTATCTTCCCAGCGGATGCTAAAATTACTTTAAAGTGCTCTAAGAATTTGCGCATTCGTTTGGCACGCGTGAAAGTAGAAACGCAAATAAAAAAGGACATGGAGGAGAACGATGATGAATTGCCTTTTGATAGTGTGCTCAATGTGGCTTCGACTAATTTTAAATCGTTCGAAGAGCGAGAAATCCCGTTAGAAGTTCTAACGGATTTACCAGGACGCAAAGTGACTAAACACTTTGAACATCACATCTTACTGAGTGTTCCGTGGTCTCGCAATGAACTACAGATTCCCATCGAATTCCAGCCTGCGGTGGAGGCCACGTGCCGGCTACACACCTGTGGCACCCAAAAATTTCTGCAGGTCATTATGAAGGGATTGGATGCGAATCTGTATTTGACGGACGCGAAGGTCAAATGTGATGTTCCAGGTGTGCGTTTGGTCGATTTGAATCCTACCACTCAGAATCGCATTGTGTGTATTACTTTTCAATTATTTTTACATACATTTTCTTAATTGCACGTTCGCTAATTTAACAGTTTCATTCCTTTTTGTTTGCAGCAAATTTACAAGTCACTAACGGTGTCTTATCTTTACGAAATACAAGTTGAACCCTTAAAAGCGGAGAATGAATTGCCCGTCATCAAAGTCCACTTCTTAACGAAGTACTCCAGCGTTAATAAGCCGGAGATGCTGCGCAACTATAGCTGCGCTTTCGATCTGGTGGACTACACAACCCTGTTTAAAGTGCAGGCTCAATTGGAGCCAAACGAGCTGTGCCGTCTGAGATCGGTGTGCAACTTAAATTTGAAAATCACAAAGGTCCATGAGAACCCGTATGTGGACCTGATGTATGAGGTGTTAAACGACCCGAATTTGTGGGCGGTATGCGGGCGTTCAGGAGGTGCGTTCATTAAATTTAATTTAGTTTCCATATACCTACCCTATAAGATGTTGATTAGTGGAATAACTGTTTGGGGATAATTGGGAGTTACTCTTTAGTAAAAGTCATAGGGGTGGGATATATTCATATGTACATCATTTTTCTATACTGTGGATCACATCTATAGTTTATCTATCAGTCCGATTTGTATCGGAGTTGTGTGTTAATGTAATTACATTGATGACAGTGAAATTAGATATTTTAAATTAGTCTATTCGGAAAGTAGAGTAGACTATTAGCTAATTAAAGCCCAAGATGGTTTTGCTATGTTAGCTCCTATTTCTTTTTTTATGAGCCCCTCAAGTGGACATGTTCTTATGGAAATTTTCAATATTTTGTTAATATCTAGAAAAAACATTCTATAGTTTTTCTACATTCTGTGCAATACATTTAGGAAGATCTGATTGTTAAACAGAAGTTCCGGCCCTTCAAACAATACACTAAATTGTTTTATAACCTTGTCGAAAAATCGGTCTCAAATTAAGCAAAAAGCAAAATTCCATAACGACAAATATTGTTGGTCAGAAAATCGATCCACACATTATTTTTGAGTCAACACCTGAACTCAAACCGGATAAGAAATAACCGGATTTTCATAACTCTATAATATGCATTGGTTAAATACAACTGTGCAGACTGTGCAAGACCCCTCGCTAAACAACCCGAGCACAGTTTGTGCACTTCCTAACAAAGCAGAAGCTGTGCCGCATTTCTCCAAACGAGACTTACCATCTTTAAGCGGCGTTAATATATCTTGGTGTTGGGTTGTTGCTTGCCCCTCTTCTTCTTAAACTACTCTTATATACAGAGTCGAAGTTTACATAGTATTAGCCACTATATAAAATCTACCATTTCGTAATTTGCACTTCTTTATCTTTCATATATACTTTTCCTATTTTTCCGAAAAGCTCTCAAATCGGTACAAACTCAATAAAACATGCAAATAAAACCTCAGGTGATAATAAAAACAATACAACGAGACCTTGAATAATTGCCATATGTTGTCTTTGGTTTTAGGTATAGGAAATTATATATTGTGTGCTATTGTGAATACGTTATTTTATATCGAGTCACCCAATTGGGTTCAAACCCTGTTTCACTACTGTTCGCGATGTTAAACATGCTTCGACAAAAAATTGTTAAATAATGATCTAAATGTTTAAAGTTTAGAGACTGGCACCAAAAGGCTCCGAACTATAAGCGAAGGATACCATGTCTACGCAGGATTCTAGCCCACAACCATGGATTTGTCAGACATTTTAGCACCATTGCACCGAGATAAAATACTTGCTAGATATACGAGTAATTAACATTATTGTGAATATTTCCCCGAGTAATTCAAGTAGGAAAATTGCTATTTTTATTCGAATGCTATTGGAAGCCTATACAAATCCGATGGGAGACTGATGACCGCGTCAGTGTTTATTTTGAGAAAGTATTATTTGCCTGTAAATTGCCATCTCGTGGCTCACTGAGTTCGGTGGTTTAAATGCATAGACTAAAATAATGTTAGTTTCTATTGTAGTCCAGTCTTCTTAAGAGAAATAAAATGTTGGATGACGCATGATCACAGTGTGTAGGGTACAGGGTATTTGAACTTCGGCAAGGCTGAAGGTGATTTCTTTCTTTTATTGCTTAAATCCTAAGTTAACATATAACATATTTTTTACATTTTGACAAACAAAAATAAAAAGCCTTCGGTAAGTGTTTTGAGAATTAACCGCATGTCTAAGAAGCTCATTTGCAAAGTAGTGCTAAATTGGTA
This sequence comes from Clusia tigrina, assembly GCA_920105625.2. NCBI lineage: Eukaryota > Metazoa > Arthropoda > Insecta > Diptera > Clusiidae > Clusia > Clusia tigrina. The sequence continues at coordinate 34,646,804 of OV050031.1, read as the reverse complement.
CCTTATTAACAACTAGAAATAGAACCACAGATTAAATCAGTTCTTGAAAGCTTTGCTCTGCTACTGCATCAATGTGCAACGCGGTTTATAATTCCAGCTCACTTTTTATCGTTAATTGCAGGTGTGGTTTCTATGAAGGAAGTCGACAGTCACTCTATATCACTGGATGTAATGCCGCTCAGCACCGGCTTTCTGCCAATGCCCAGCATACGTTTGTCCAAGTACACGGCGGGTGACAAAAACAAGCCAGACACTCATTCGAAATTGCACCCGTTCCCGCCGGGTCAGGTGTATAATTCCACAAAGAGTATGCAGATACACGTCATAGCCAGCGTCAACGGGGAGCAGTGAATTCGAGAGCTGTTTATAATGATGTATATTTAATTTATTTAGCTTTATAAGGAATGAACACAATTTCAATGAGCAAGAATTGTTAAATATTTACAAGAGACACATTCTGATACTCTTATTGACATTATAGCTTTTCCTTTGCAAGATTTTCGATCTGTTCCGCCTGCACTCGATAAAAATGCCAATTTTCTGTTTCGGTCATATCGACTGCGCCCATTTTGTGATAAAATTGACGCGCCGGATTCCAGGCTAGCACATGAAAATCGACTCGTTGACAATTGAACTGTTTGGCCTTGGACGCGACTTCACGAAAGATGCGCTCTCCAGCACCCATCCCACGATATTCCGGACGCACGTAAATATCCTCTAGGAAGTACGTCTTGCCCTTCCACGTTGAATAGGCGAAGAAGCAAATAGTGTAGCCGATTGGAATGCTGCAATGAGATATGCAGTTGAATAGAAATGAAACGTATTTATTGAATCTTTCGATTTGCTACAATGTTTGTTTGTTCGCTTGTTTGCTAATGTGCCCGAATCTCTTATCAGCGACCTTTATTCGTGTTCATCTCGAATGTACTATTTTGATGCTAATGCTTAGCCTTATCAGCTATGCTCACACACATTTGGCAAATATTGGACGACTAAAGTCAATGTGCGCTATGCTAATATCACACAAGTCAAATGTTTACAGGTAGAATTTGTTATTGTCCAATTCGAATTGAGAGATGAGCGTTATCTGTCGCGTCTAATAAAGTTGAATTGTTTGTTGTAAGTTTGTAAATAAACACGCATTGCGAGTTTTAATTTTTTTATTATTTCAAGTAATTTGGGGAAACTTACGGCGCCGCGTGCTCGTCTCTTTGCAATTCGAGGATGTAGACGTGACAGTATTCCTTGCCGCCATTCAAGCCGGAATCTCGTATCAAATCTGCAATTGTAAAATAGAATACGTCAATTAAGGGCTTTGTCTGAAGAAAATCTTGATCAGATGCTTCCTCTAATTAGCATGCTATTTATTTGATATAGTTGTTTATATATCCATAAGAGAGTGTTTTCAGCGCGATAGAAGAGTAATAAATAAAGTTTTGATCAATATTTTTTATTAGAAATATTAATTTATGTATGCCATTCATTCCCAAGTGATAATGTTGTAGCCCGCAGGAAATAATCAGGATGAGTTGCAGCGAATCATTTAGGAGGCCAATGGATTGGATCAAAACACTTCGGCGTACTTGAAATCAATTTACTGAACTGTGATTTGAACACTTAGATAATAGACTTATGTAAGGCATGTAGGAACGTCACTAGCGCGATTCTCCTCGAATCATTTCTGAACCTGCCTCACTATATATGCGGACATTTTGCGTAAAACATGTCCGTGAAGCCAGAAATGAATTTCATTGCTGAACACATGCAAAAATTTCTATTACTTTGGCGAACATAAATCAAATTTCCATGATTCAGTGGCATGGCTCAAGTTTATAACGATCCGTTCTATTTTAAATGTGAATGCCAGCAGAGCTTGGTAAAAAACAGACTTTTTAGTGATATTCACAATTACTGAAAGTTATTATAACACACGTGCAAAAAATACACCCTTTATTTAGAGAAATATATGACTTTCTCAATAATTGTTAATATACTTTATTTTTTTTTTAATACTTAGCTTTTTTTACTTGGAGAAAATTTATTCTTACATTTTCACGCAGCAAAAGAATAAGAAGGTTCGACGATTATTCGTGTGGGAGCTCTGCGTAACCGAGGTAGAGTTTCGAGCATTAAAGAGTGTATAGTCGGTTGTATTGCTGCAATTTTTGAAACTGGACGCCTATAAAATAAGATGACACCGAATACAGTGGGTTCTCACAAATGTTCAACTTAAACTATATTTGCAAGAGCCTGAGCACTAGTTTGTGGTCGTTAGAATTTCAGACTGCGCCTACCAGGAGCTGTATGTTTCAGTTCTTCAGGGGAAAGAAGAACCACATAAGCCAATATAACCAACTTGCGAAATGTATCTATCACAGCAATATTTCAGTACGTGATGATATCGAAACTTTATTGCACAAAAAACGAGACTAATCAAGGACATTTTGGTATGAATTTGGAAGTGGCATTCCAGTTCGTCACATTACGTCTTTAGAGTGATTCATAAGTCAGAAGATAATTGTTTTTGATAACTTCCTTATCTCTCTTAATTTGTTGGAATGAAATAAGTTTTCTAAAATTGAAATTCCCGTTTAAATGGAATTTTATTATTTTCCACGCAAAGGAGAACATATTTTTATATATGTAGGCGAACTTTGAACTTTCAGAAAAGTGTAAAAAATAGGAATTTATACATACGAGTATGTATGTATATATTTCGCTTTTTTAGCTGTGTAAACTTCACTCCGTAAGTATGCCAAATAACATTTCAATATTAATTTTTGTGTTGAGTTGTAAAATTGAAAGTGTCCGTCGCAGTTGTCCGTTGATATGGAATTTGTAAACCAATTTCATAAATATACCTGCATATTGAATTATAGAAATGTAGCAACATGGAACGATGGGCAATATAATGGTCAGTTATACCATCGAAAATTTCATCATTAGTAGAGAAATATTTTCATTGCTGAATTGTTTAAAGATTCCATTAATGATCCGAAAGAGCGCTCCTCTGACTTTGACAATCTTTCTAATGTGTTTTACAACCAATTCTTAAATACACATATTTAATTGATCGTAAATTTCGATGATAAGAGGGGGCTGGAGGTAGGAACCACTTAGCGTCCTATCTTATATAGTATAAGTGTATGTACATACGTTCTTAGAAATGTGATTACATACCCTTCTCCGTTAATTGAGGACCATCGCCCATGTTTTCAAAGTCCGCCAATTCCTGAAAAATAAATACAATTGCTTCATATTTAGTTATGTGGTCCTCGCTGATAAAACTTCATTTGCAAACCCATTATGATGTGCTATAAAAGATTGTTTGAGTGCGAACCTGAATCATTTTCCGCACTTCCTGAACATCTGAGATCTGGACGGGACGGAATATAAATTTTTTGTGCTCTTCCATATTTGTTTGCTTTAATACAATTATTTGGAAATCGTCTACAACTTACTGCCCGCCAAGCACCCACAGTTAAAGCAACGGAGGTAAATGTCAAATCCAATTGCTTTGCTTGTAGCTCGCTCGGATCTCTAATCATGCTAACTGTCTTATCAGAGAGCAACTTTTTCCATTGTCATTTTAGGGTTACCAAGTGTTGCCGAAGAATTTCTAAAATATTTTCCCCGATTCAAAATTTATATATGTATATAATATATATATATATCATTTTGAAAACTGATCAGTTATATTTTATAATTTATTTTCATCTATTTTCAAATATTAGTATTATCCCCACACTGCGCACATTGCCGATTTTTGGAGATGCCGAATAATTCGGAATGAAATCCAATCAATTGGTGACTACACATAGAATATTACAATACTATGGTATAATGTTATGATGGGATGTGAATTTGGTTCCTGTATGCATATTTCTTGACATATATATTCTTTCAATCGGTACACAAAGTTTTGGCAGGAGTTCATAACACACAAAAAAAGGATATACTATATAATAATCCTGGAGGAGTGAGAACAAAAACCTCTCCAGCTTGCTCTTTCTCTTAATGAATATGGTATCATAACGCTAACATAATCTTGGCTTCATGAAGGCATTAACTCAGGTGAACTCTTTGATGATCATTATTGTGTCTATCGATCGATGTCCAATATCACCTTGATATGAGCGCGGGGGTGGCGTTTTGATATCGGTGAGAGCTAATATTGCCAGTAAACTTGTCCAGTTGCAGTCACTAAATGATAAACTAATTGAGCAGCTTTGTGTAAAAGTTTCTATCTCGAAAGATGCTGTAATATATATTATTTTATCGTATATACCACCAAATAGTCCTATTGACTTGTAGACTTCTCATTTAAAAAATATAAGTTTTATAATAGAATCCTTGGATTCAAATCAGCACTGTATAGTTTTAGCTGATTTTAAATTAGGCTTTTGATGATAATAATTTATTGCCTTTTAACATTCAAACAGATATTGAATCGATGGTAATGAATTATTTTCTATCAAATTATTTCCATCAATTCAACTTTGTAAAAAACGGTCTAAACGGATTTTAGGCCTATGTATTTGCACTAATTGAACTGAGTGCTATTTGTGAAATTAATGTAGCGCCTATAATAAATAACAGCCTGCATAATAAGGCGTTCGCTATCATGTTTATTTATTGAATCTTTCTTAAAAATAGAAACTCACAATAAGTTGTAAAAACTTAACAACTAATATAAAAATATGTTCTTCACCAGAGGTCTGAACAAAACAGAATTAATCAGAGTATTAATATTATTCTTCCTGCCACGGGCTTGGTCTTCAAAAATGCTTCTTTCTATAAAATCCTTTTCTCTTCGAGTCGAAAGCCTCAGTAGCTATTGCTCATTCCTCCAAAGCCTTGCAATCATAATTAATTATGGTGTAAGATATAATAATAATAATAATAATAATAATATTATTCAAATTACATTTGAGGACATTTTTCAAATCAATTCAAATCTTTACACAAAGTTAATTATAATTACAACTACAACAAATTTAAGGTATCTTTCCACTTTAGACGCAAATGACCTTTAAACTCCAATAAGTGCCTTGCCAACTGGTTTGGGTGAAGTTCCAACTTCTGTAGATAACTTTTGCAGCATTTCGTTATTTCTTCCCTTATCGTGGGGATTTTCAAATCTTTGTGAATGTTTTCGTTTTTTAAATACCATGGAGCTCCCGTGATGATCCTTAAACATTCGGATTGACTGCGTTGCAGTTTTTCGATGTTTGAGGGCGACGCAGTGCCCCACAATTAAATTCCGTAAGTTCATATTGGTTTTATAATGGCATTGTATAGGAGGCATTTGTATTCAAGGCTTAGATTCGAGTGTTGGTTTACAACCCAAGAGAGTTGTCTCATTTTGATTTTTACTTAATTTTTTTCCACCACTTCCAGTCCGTTGGGTAGTGCCAATACGAAGGATAGCATTGAAAATATGCATCAGTTGGATCACAGCTGACTGCGGCAGTTCCTTTATCTGGGCCCGGGGATTTTTTAATGTTGAAGTGTTTTTACACCGCTTCAAATACATGTTTCTTTTTAAGTACCAGCGAAAATTGACTAAATCTCGTACTCAATGTCGGAAACTGAAAGTTCGTTGTTGCCGGGTTAGGGAAAAATACTGCTTTAAGGCTATTAAAGAACGACTATTAAATTTGAGTTTTATAAATTTGGTAAACTAGAAGAGGATTTTTCTGAAAAACCAGAGTTTCGAAAAGGTGATTTTACGAAAATAAATGAGTCATTAAATAGTATTAACTGGTCTGTTTTGAATTATTTTAAGGACCCTTAATGGGTTTATTATTTTATTTGCTTATAATTTTTATTAAAATTCGTTAAAAAAAGAAATAAACCAATTATTCGGCAAAATAAGCCGCCCTGGTTCAATGCCAAATTAGCGAATATGAAATATAAAAAAAATAGAGCTTTCAAAAAATGTCAAAGAACGGGTCTAAGTTCTGATCGGTCGTTATTCTTACAAATAGGAGATGAAGTAGATTCTCTGAATAAGTTTTTATATAATCAATACATTCGAAGGATTGAAACCCACTTAAAATCAAATCCGTCGTCGTTTGGCAATAATTAAATTCAAAAAGAAAATCAAGTGGTTTTCCATCAACTTTGGAGTTAGGTTGAGCGAAATCTAATAATACAGTTGAATGTTGCAATATCTTTGCTAAGTTCTTTCAAACTGTGTATGAAGATTATGAAGAGGCTTCGGATAGTATGGAAGATTTTAAATTCGTAAAACTGGATTCTTTAGATGAATTTGTTGTGGCGGAGAGCGATGTTCTGTCTGGTATATCAGATTTGAAACCAAGTTACATTTATGAACAAGGAGGTTTTCCGCCTATATTTTTTAAAAGCACCGCGGGCCTTATATCTGAAACAATCGCCCTCTTTTTTAATTTTTGTCTAAGGGATGGGATTTTTCGTCAGTCCTGGAAGATATGCACAGTCGTTCCAATTTTTAAACCGGGAGATCGAAGTAACGTAAGGAACTACAGAGCAGTTGTGAAATAAGGAACTTTTGCTAAGTTACTCGATCATATTATTCAAAATAAATTATTAAACCATGTACAGGACGCAATTTCAGATTCCCAACATGGTTTTCTGCCTGGTAAATCCACGTGTACACACTTGACTTTGATTTCGAGAAATATTGTTGATGTTTGGAATAACAGGAACCGATTAGATGTAGTCTATACAGACTTTGGAAAAGCATTTGAAATGATTGATCACAACTTTTTTCTTAGAAAGCTGATAAAATTGGCTTAACAGGCAATCTGATAAACTTCTTTAATAATATCCTTACCAATAGAAAATTATTCGTTAAGATCGGTGCTATTTTCTCTGACATTGCTATAGACGCATTATCTGGTATACCACAGGGGACAAACAGTGGTGCTCTTTTATTTTAAATTTTCATAACTGATTTACTTCATTGTTTTAAATTTTCAAAATGTTTAATGTTCGCTGATGACGTTAAGGTGTGTTTTGAAATTTCACAGTTATCAGATTATTATAAGCTAGCAGATGAAGTATCAATTCATGGATGGTGCGAATCGAACAATTTCAAGTTGAACATTAATAAATGCTCTGTAGTTACTTACCAGATCAACAAACTCTACTTTTTATGAATATAGACTGAATAATTGTGTATTGGGACGCAAAAAAGAGGTGAAAGATTTGGGTGTCATCTTTAGATCAAATTTTAGTTTCAACTATCATTATGATTATATGGTCTCAAAGCCCTACTCCATGCTTGGCTTTATTAAAAGAAATACTCAAAATTTCAAAGATCCAGTAACAATAAAGCACTTTATGTCTCGCTAGTTCGGAGCATGGTAATGGTAATGGTTCTAGGGGTTAGGTTAAGGCCTTTATACACTGCGACCAACTTGATCTATTGTGCGCCCCTTCGTACTTAATTATTTAGTATACTTAGTATATCAAGGAATCGAACCAACTCCTTTGGAGAGAGCAATTGAAGGTCTTCATCTTCTAGTATATAGGAACCTAAGATCCTGTGTCTCCTGTGGCCTAATGCATCACAGTTGGTGATTAAGTGTCCCATATACTCCTCTTCATCACAGCAGAATCTGCAAATGCTCTTGCTAGATATACCTATTTTGTGTAGGTGTTTGTTGCAGGCGAAGTGGCCTGTTAATGCTCCAGAGAGTAATCTAAGGCATTTTTTGTTTAAGGTAAGAGCGATGTTTGCTCTATTAGCGTCAAAGCTCAGGAACTTTTTGGAGTGATTGAGGCCGTCAATGCCATTCCAATATTCACTGATTTTATGTTGGATCCATTTTTTGGTCTCTTGTTTTATGTTGTTTTTATTAAAGCCAAAGAAGGGGGTGGGTCCAATAAATGATCCTTCAGCCCCTTTTTTGGCATAAAGGTCTGCCTTTTCGTTACCTTCGTGTCCAGGCACCCAAATCAGAGAGACCTGATTGTGGATGGCCAGTTCGTTGAGTGCGTTGTTACACTCTATAAGGACTTTTGATGGAAATGTGTAGCTTTTAAGAGCTTTGAGGACTGATTGACTGTCTGAGAGTATTTTAATTTTCACTCCTTTAAGTCCTATTTTAGATAAGATTTCCACTGTTTCCATTATAGCATAGAGCTTCGCATGGAAAATCGTGTATCTGCACTTAGGGTTATTGATTTGTGTGCTCTAGGTCCCACTATTCCTGCTCCTACCCCCTGGAGTGTTTTGGATCCATCTGTATACCATTTTTGCGAATCATCGTGTAGCCATGTTGGGCTATTGTTCCACTCCTCCCTTGATGGGAATATGACATTGTACCTCTTGGTGAAATTGAGTACTAAGTCTGTGTGGTCACTTGCCTGGGTCATATGCGTAGCATCTTTGACCAAATTTAGAATTTCTAGGTGTCCAGTGAGATTTGCTGGTTTGAATTTTTCATTTGTATGGATTGAGAGCGCTTGCCTTGCAGCTTCCTCTTGTATTGCTAGGTGTAGCGGTGGTAAATTTAACAGCGCTTCCATGCCAGCATTTGGGGTAGTTCTCATAGCCCCTGTGATGCTTAGGCATGCCAGCCTTTGTAATTTGCACAGTTTAAATATGGCTGTTGTTTGTTTTGTTTTTCCCCACCATACCAATGCCCCATATAGTATGATGGGTCTAACCATTTGGGAGTATATCCAGAAGGTCATTTTGGGGCTCAGACCCCAGGATTTTCCCAGAAGTTGTTTTGTAGTCCAAAGGTTTTTCGTGGCCTTTTTTATTATCGAGTTAAGGTGTGCCTCCCAGGTGAGTTTTTTATCCAGGATGATACCTAGATATTTTACACCTTCCTTACACCGCCCTTTTCCTGGTGAAGGGGACAATAGTGGTTTTGGTGGGGTTGATTGATAGCCCCTCTTTCCTGCCCCACTCCCATGTTGTGTCAAAGGCATCTTGCATCAGGTCTCCAATAGTCCTTTCATGATTGCCTTGGATTATTATAGATATGTCATCTGCATATCCAATTGTTTTGTATCCTTTATTATTAAGGATAGCAGTGGTGATAGTACTCCCCCCTGCGGACATCCCTTTACCGCTGTAACACTCATGTTAACTTGCCCTAAAGAGGCTGTGATTATTCTTTGGTTTAGCATATTGCTTACCCATTTTACTATTGCTGGATCTGCTCCCCTATTGGAGAGTGCCAGTTCTATTGCTTGAAAGTTCGCATTGTCGAAAGCGCCCTCAATGTCCATGAATGCACAGAGGGCTACCTCCTTTAGGCCTAGTGCCTTTTCAATATCACGAACAATTGTGTGCAGTGCTGTGACTGTAGATTTCCCTTTTTGATAAGCAAATTGTAGCTTATGTAGTGGAGTATTAGAGATTACCTTCTCTCTTAGGTAGCAGTCTAATATCTTTTCCATGGTTTTTAACATGAAGGACGTTAGACTGATTGGCCTGTAGGATTTTTGAGATTCAGGGGGTTTATTTCCACCCTTTGGTAGGAATATAGCCTTGACCTCTCGTCAAACCTTAACTTTCGGAGCATAATGGAATATTGTTCTATTTTTTGGAGTCCTTTTTATGGCAAACATTCAAATCGCATCGAAGGAGTCCAGAAGAATATAACAAGATATGCGCTCATAAAAATGTATTGGCCGGAAGGATTACTTCTTTGTAGTACACGGACGCTTTTAGGTCTTCAATCCTTAAAAGATAGGAGAATGGTTAACTCCATTTTGTTTGTGTATCATATATTAGCAGGTAAAATTAAATGTATAAGCTATCAAATCATTTTGCAGTGTATGAAACTCCTAGAATTCTTAGAAACAACAGATTTTTAGTTGATGGATTTTATAAAACTAATGATGCCTCAAATGAACCTATTAGTAGGTGTACTCACCTTTGTAATTAGTATAGGAGCTCATTAAAGCTGGCTGGCATAGAGCCACGCACAGACCGATTTGTGAATAGGGATCCCAGACCAGTCTGACTTTTATGCAGATTTCCAGTAGACATATCGTAGGATGTCAACGCTTTTTGCGAATTTAAGCAGTCCTGTCAGCTCCATTCCTGAGATGTCTTCCAATCTCCCAAATTGTGGGGCTCCTAAGTATTTTAAGCGCGTTTTTGATAACGCAGGACATATACAAAGGAGATGTTCCCTTACTCCAACCTCCTTACATTTCCTACATTCGTTATTGTCCGTAATTCCTATCTTGTGTGCATGTGCCGGCAGTAAATTATGGCCTGTCATTATACCTATGATAGTTCTAAAGTATTTTCGGGAGAGCACGAGTATAAATCGCGGATACGTTAAATTTAAAAATATTTCACAGGATCTTGGGATTTTTATGAATATGGAAATGTTTCCATTTGTTGAGTTGGTTATTAATTCTTTTATTGTTTTATTATATTTCTTGCCTTTGTGGACGGTTATGTTGCATTCTGATATGATGTGATGGAAGAAGAGGGTGGTTTGGCTGCAGAAATGGGCTTGTTATAGAAGTAAATAAATTAAGCTATTTTCATAGACGCAACTTCCTTTTCAACGAGTTCCTCAAATAATGCACAAACTATTTAAAAAATTTTGAGCCTCATAGCTACCAGCCCTTTACTAAGTTGCCCATATAGTAGTTACTAGCTGAGGAGCAAGATAAAGTTCAAGTTCCAAGTTTCTGAATATTTCTACTCTGAGCGGTGCTTTCACGAGAACTTCCAAGCAATTGAAATCAACTAATCTACGTTGGAACACTTTTTCCCAAATATGGTCATATACACTGTGAAAGCAGTGGAGAATATAGGTATTGTGGACAAAATATGTCATTGGATCAAATTACTTTCACAATATACGGACAAGCTTCTGACAATATTTATAGGATGGAATCTTTATCAACACTTTCACTCAACATTTTACAGATTTATGGAATGGTCAACCAATTGTATTGTGATTGAAATACAGCAGTATTTACAAGAAACAATTTTTATGTCAATGCAATCTGTATGTCTTTATCCAAATTCCAACCACATTTGGCACAGATCTGTCTGCAGTATCTGCTATCTCATTAACTGCAATCCAATGTAATTGTCCTTGATTGACGCTTTATTTATCTCTCTAGTACTGTACTTTAAAGCTGTTGAGTATAGTTATTTTGAAGTGTTATTTCAGATAGAACTTTCCGTGATCATCATTTCTCAATTTTGGTTCGATTTTTATCGACTACGAATCGAAAAATCACGTTGCTATTTTTATATGAGTTAACATGGTTTAATTATTTGGTAAAACAAAATAGAGAGCAATGTAAAAGTTACTGCAAAATACGATACGGTGCATTTTTTCTGGTTCTTCGTAATGGTGAATTATTCTATCTCTACTATCTCCCTCACTCTAATAGACTCCACTGCGGGAAAACAGCAATATTAATTAAAAAGGATATTCAGCTCGCTGGCTCAGTGCAGATACGGTGCTAAAGAAACAGTGATGCAACTTATTTAAAAGTAAAAATTATGCTTATGTTACTCATAACTCCGGGACGCTAAAATTGGCTGTTTCGTCACAAAATCTTGTAAATACAAAATGTGTACAGTTTTCGAATTGGTTCTTTTGATGCGATAGATGAGTACAAACAAAATGATTTATTTATATCCCGAATTTGTCCACATTGCATACATGAGTTTCGATTAGTTGCAGGTTTCAGCCCATGATTCCAATTGCTACTTCGGACATGCTCGTTACTAGAATATATTGCTGTCCGAGGTTCAGACTATTACAGGACATGAGGACAGATACTGTTGGATATGATAAAACTGGGATGTTGCAAAAATTTGCCGACATTCAAAGTGGTAAGCACGAAAATAACATAATAACACAGCACTAACATTCTCTATAAACCTTTTTGTAATTACTCTCTTAACGCATTTAGTACTATGGACTATTAGATTGGTAAAAGCGAGCCAATATTGGAGAAACCGTTTTTCATCTCGGATAAAGAAGACATCTTGGAATGCCCGGTTTGGATGAAAACAGAGCATTTCATATAAATAACCCGCATTATCTACCATCTAACCGCACCAAGGAGTGATATTCGAAATAAGCGAAATTCTAGTAAAAAGTCGTCTGAAAGTAAATTCACAAAAGTTCTCGGCGTGTTAACCACAATACAGATAATGATGTACGCTGCTGTGTGGTATGCTACAAAGAAGCCACAAACGTAATGTAAAAGCAAAATTCCAACTATGGAATTCAATTAGATCAGATTTTGCGACAAAAAGAAGCACCATTTTCTAAAATTTAGTTTCATTAAAATTCCACAACACTTTGTTAAGTGTCTATCAATCGATTAAGCGCAAAGTTAACTGTGGTACCAATTTGGCTTAAACAATATTCGAAGATAACAAACTCACCAAATTATTAGTCTGATGAGGATGGTGCAGTTATGACTGAATTGTTCAATGAGGAAATTAATTGTATCATATAGAATAATCGTCCATGTTCGTACAATTGATTTTCATGAGAAGCTTCCTCGTTTCGGAGTGCACAAGTTGACGAATACGAATTGATTTGAGTTCCATTAGAATATTGCAAGGAACTCGGCCTGGATATACAGTTTGTCAAGAAAGTATTTGGCAAGGTAAAAAATTCGTCACTTATTACCCCCCCCCCCCTACATGATAACGAGTATACTACTTCTTTATTGTTTCGATTCATTTTATTTAATCAATGTATTTTCTAATCAACAGTAACAAAAAAAAAACTCAATAAAAATATGAAACTAGAAGCATAACAAAAACAAAAAATATTCCAAACACTAGTTGTCAAGAAACTGGTTTTAGAAATGATAACTTATTTATTAAAATGAAAAATAAAGAAAATCAGTATTCAGTAGAGCCCCTATTAGCATATATCACGGTTTGTCGTCTTTTCCTCATAGAATAAATCAACTTCTGTGCAGCATATTCGCACACACAAATTGATTTGCGCTGTTTATCAAATAACCTTTTTAAATCTCCTAATATTGTTTTGCATTCATTGTGCTCTCTATGATAGCTAGCTCTATAGCTAGCTCTTCTACTCCTTTACTGGAAATGCACCTACATACCAAGACAGAAACTTTGAATGTTCAATTGAACAGTTGGAATTATATTATGATTTTTTTTTAACGGTTGTCGCCACACTATTGGGCCCATCATTATAGTAAAGCATGATTATGGTCCCTCCGCAAAATATAACGCCACCCCAGTACATCCTAGCGAAATACAATCGCTTTTCAATGTGTTGTGTTGAAAGCTGTGGGTTATTTCGACGAACTCTTGACGTATACTGGTTATTTATCAGATCCTGCCTTACACTTTCGTAGGTAACCGCGCACTTTTCTTTGAGTTCACTTGAAAAGGTGCGGATTTTCGACTGCTTTTCTTACTAAAATGCGTTCTGTTCTCTCTGATATTTTGTGAAAATGACCGTTCGAAGGTTTTGGGTCCGATCTATCCTCGTTTTTACGAGATTTAAAATGTTGTAAATTGTTTGTCTGGTCAAAGAAAACATTTCGGACAATTCTTGTAGACTTTTTTCGGTGCAGTGGTTACAGTCAACTAACCGAGTCACATCAAATGTCATTATTTTGCCAGGCATCTTAAATTCACAATAACTTCACTACAAATGGTACAATTGATGATCAAGAACATGTAGATTTGGTTGATTTGCTTCCAAAATGAGCACAAAGCATGGTGAAGCATTGACCCGATAACGGTAAATACATTTCGAAGATAACTTGTTTCCAAAAAGTTTTGTAAAAAAAAAACAATTTCTTGACAGCAAATTTCTTTAATATTTTTCTTTTTGTTAAACTTTCGAAAAGTTTAGCCAGAAGCCTAAGACCGAACCATATATAAACAGATTTGGACAAAAACCACGCCTACATCCCATATATACAACTATAGGTATCTTTTTAAAAATTAATATACCTTCAGTGCAATTGATTGTATAGAGACGCAATTTGCCAGCTATGTAGATGTGGGACTAACTAGGCCCTAAGCAAAATGTGGGCGGTGTATATATACGCCAAGCCCACTATTAACACATTTCATGACTTAAGACTCATAAAGTGATCCTGATCATATTTATATATCCATAACTGCCACATCTTTTTATGGGTGTTACAATACATCTTAACCACACAAATTTAGCATACTCTTTCTTTTCTCTTCAAGCATAAAAGGTGCAAAAGCGGAAAAAGAAGGAAAAGAGAAATTGCAGTCTGTGTCCTAAAATACGCTTCTAAAAAATAGATGCTTAGTCTTCAGTGTCTGCCTGGTTCCAGATTATACTCGTACTCGTATATACTGCTTTAAACATATTTGAACTATGATGTTATTACGTCATTAATGGCTTCCACTGCCGATCCGTTTCCAGTGAGTTCATTTGTCAATACGACTTCTAATTTGGCCATAACGTCCATGATAATTATATCGTCTAATTTAATCTAATCATGGAATACTTGAAAATTAATTCATTGAGCTTTCAAAATGGGACCTTCTCAATTATTGGTTGTAATTATAAAATAGGAACCTACTCGTATCTCAGTGCATTCAAAACTTATCCCGCTTACTAACGAACAGTGGTGCTGCTTTTGTTATTTTTAACCAAAAGTGGTTATTGTTTTTCTCACAAACTACATGTGGTAACTTTTCTCTATTTAGTTATTTTACAAGGTGAGGAAATGCAGACTACCATCTTGTTTTCAGAAAAAGTTGTGACATATAGTATGTATATACCCGATTATAGTATTTTAAACAACTACTGGTACAGCATTTCTCTTATAGTATATTAAGTTTACGGTATTTTTTTGTGATTTTGGTTACATCCAAAATTAGATAGTGCCGAGAATGCTAACGAATTACAACTCCTATAATAATATCTTTAGGGTCACATTTTTACCCATATTTCTTGAAATAGTATTTTTTTTATTATCAATAGCAAAAAGTGAAGATGTGATGATAAGGAGCAATTACATGAAAGTGGTCAAATTTTCCCGAATGCACCCTCAGCTAGCATCCGCTCTGCTTTCGTATTATCTTTCCATTCAGCTAAACTCATAGTCACAGAACATACCATTGCCCAGTTACCAGTACAATTTTAGGCCCATCCGTGCTGGGCGAACTTCTCTGTTATGCTGGGAACAAATAATTTGTGCTAATATAAAATAATTCAGAAACTGCTACTTTACTTTTTGCGCTATCAGTTATTTTGTAACATTGCTCACGGTCGCTCTCTTAACTTTGCTCATGGCGAAAATCTTCAGGATACTTTTACCTCTTTAATGGATATTGGAGAGTAAATTTTTATTTTGTGGGTAAGTCCATCCTGTCAGACTTTGTCAAAACATTATTGTTGAATATCTTCAAAACTCTTCCTCTATGCTGTGCTCAACGATACTGTGATTTTCTCTAAAGACACGTTAATTCTTGGCCTTTCTGATACCGGGCTGTGTAAGGCAGAAACGGCGGTACGGGGCACAGCCGTCGAGCGGGTGGCCGTATGAAACAGAATGCCACAAAATGAAACCAAAACGCAGACGTGCTGTTTCAAAAAGCAAAATTGTATGCAAATTCAAAATCCCCCGCTCACTCTGCGGCGGCAGCTGACGTTAAGGACAACGAGCCGGCGCCACCATTGCCACTTACTGCGGTAGTGTTGTAAAACCCATACCCATCTCCAAGAGGGTGTATAAAGAAAGGAGATCAGCTATCCAGTCGGTTGAACGCTTGTCGCGTATGCCGGAGAAGGAGAGGATGGTGAAGCAGAAGACCTCCCTCGGGTGGGCGACGAAAGTCGTGAAGGAGTCTCAGGCTCCTCACAAGCTTCGAAGCGTTAAGAGTCCCCAGAGGAGACCACCCACCCTGACCCCAAAAAAAGATAAAAAGGGCAGTGTAGCCACAACAAAGTGCTGAAAGAACATCAGGTAACGGCGGAAGTAGACCAGAGCGACCCAGATAGCACCACTTCGTCTCAGCACTGGAAAAAAGGTAGAGGTCGCCTCTCAAAGCTCATCCTCCAGTTACTTAAGGAATACCCTGGCAGTTTTCCACATTTTTGCAACAGCGGATGGCATCAGAAGCATGTGAAGCTGATCGCCTGAGCAGACCAAAGGTCAGTGAACCTTCACAAAATTGAGATCTCCACGATTGGGTTGTACATAGGGAGCTGATCCCTAATAGATCTAGAGCACGCGTATGAATCCCAGCCGAACCAATTGACCCGACGGCAGATCCAAAAATCAGTAGATGACAAAGGTGGCGGAACCAAGAGGGGATTATAGGTCGGTAACCCTTGTGGTGAACACGGAATCTCTGGTGGCTTTAGCCGAAGCCAATTGGGTTGTGGGCTATGGTTTCCCGTCCAACAGTCTTAAGGTGTACAAGAAGGACGGATAACCGTCTGACGCGAATCAAGAGGGAGTGAATCCTATAGGGGTAGCTTCTAATCCTACTTCTTCTTATGAAGACTCCGCCATGCACCTGAAACGCCGTTACTCTGTGTCTATTTGTGTGTCTCTGTATGGGGGGTTTGGAAAGTCTCCTCGGTAGCACGGATGTCAATATACACTGTGAGTCGTTTATATGAGTATATTTTAACGACTAACCTCCTTATCTGTAGGCTTAGAAAACACATTTATTACTGCTAAAAGGTAGGAGGTCTTTCACTCTTGCCTCCGATTCAACTTTTGACCGGATCTCAAATTGGAGAGTTCTAGAAGAAGCTTTTAACATCATCAAGCCAGACGCAATGACCGATACGCTGTGCGACTTGGAGGTATACCACGCCATCAGTAGGTGGATTGAGAAAATGCTTATGGGCAGGATAATTAGTTCTCGGCTGGGGGCGGCGTCGGCCAACAAGTCCGTGTGCAGAGGTACACCTCTATGTGGAGTTCTTTCACCCGTGCTGTGGAATCTTGCGGTAAATGAGCTGCTTGTGTAATTGGAGAGGGAGGGGTGTAAGAGCATTGTGTATGCGAAGGATGTTGCTATTAGCATCTCGGGCAAACACTTCCAGGGTTGTTGAGGTTGGGAGTTAATCCATCCAAGACTAAACTGGTGCTCTTCACTAGAAAGCATAAAATTGTTCAATTTATCGCTCCAAAACTAATGGGACTAATCATGTTGAAGAAGCTAAGTATCTGGGTTTAATCCTGGATAGGAAGCTGAACTGGAAGGCTAATATAAGTGAGTGCATTCGGAAGGCTCTAAAAGCTCTGTTCTCTTGCAAAAGATTCAAAGGAAAGAAATGGGGGCTACAACCAAAGGATATACACAGCTGTGATACGACCAGTCCTTTTTTATGGGGTGCTTGTTGGTGAACGGCCCTAAGTAAGTCCACATATAACAGGTTGGTAGGAAGAACGCCGAAGGTATTGATAAGTGGCACTATTAGAACGACTCCAACGGCCGGATCTCCAAGCATCTCCATTCCCTCTATGGATGAATGGAACGGCACCCCATATGCGCTCCCTGAATTCGGCTATAATCACACCATCCTTCAAGAGCTGCCGCAAATCTATAGACGAGATAGCTTAGTAGACTCGTCTGCATCTAATCTGGGTTCCCGGCCACAGAGAGGGTATTATAATACCGATTCAGCTAATTAAATCAAACCTCGGTATTCCTATTTCCACATGCTAGCTCCAAATTAACACAATATTTTTTAGGCGCAGCGGGTAGGTGCTGATCTGAAGGAGCACGATGCAAAGTAGCTAGACTAACCTGGCCTGAAATAAACGTCAAGCACTCAAAAGATTTATAATCTCTAAATGGACAAAGTGTAGGTTCGGCCATAAGTGTCCTAACTTGACATTGGATCCTATGAACTCATTGTAGTAGGTTGGGGATTGCCTCAAATGCCTTCTGCAGGAGATGCAGTGTCCATCCAGCACCTATTATGTACATGTCAAGCGCAGTCCAAAAGGAGACACACTTTCCTGGGTGACTATTTTCAGGACTCTTTGGGAGACATTCCAAATAAGAAAATGAATTCCATCAACTGCTTCATAGATAGCTCCAAATGGCTGGAATGAATGGGACTTGTGACTCATGCGGTATTACAAAGGGTCAATCATGGTCTAAGTGTGCCTTTGTGGCGACCGGCAAACCCACCTTTTTTTACCTGACTTTTTTTGATTCATCATTTTTTATTGTGTTTAGGATTAATTTAAGATTAATTTTGAAATTGTGGATTGAGTGCCTTTATGTAATTGACGTAAGTGGTGGTAATTGGAAACAGAGTAAATCTCCATCGAATGTAAATATCTTCCCCAAGTACTCCACATACATTGCACTTTTTTCAATATCTACGTAGTTAATATGAGTTCCTTTTAGCGTTGGGGGCCCATGAGAGTAGCTCTTTACAGTATGTATAGGAATACACACGAGGGAACCGTTGAAGGAACCAAGGGATGTTGCTTTGATCTTCGTGTGTAGCTTTGTTGCTATTTTTGTGTTGCTGCAACCGTTGCCTCGTGTCCATTCAATAGGTGAGCATTAGGTCTGATAGAAATGCCATTTTCTGATGTTCTTTAAGGAGATCACTTCGTATTATGGTGGACTAGGCCAGTCGTTTTTCCCCTGGTATTTTTGTCATAATCTTTTCATCCTCCGTTTATCAGTTATTAATTCGAATATATTTGCCAATGTACAAATTTGAAGATCTAATAGAAAAAATTTTATCGGTTTATCAAAAGGGTTTGTTGATGAATATATTTTTGCAATAACGTAATCAGTTTGATCAGTACTAGATTTAATCGTAATAATTATTGGTGTTTAATTCAAATCTACAGCAACAGAATGTATGGTTAAAAAAACTCCGCACATTACAAGTGTTAAAAAATGGATTTATATTATTGCTCTGTGATGTTTTTGTTTACTATATACGAGTATGACGTTCCATTTTTAATTTTTTTTGAATATGCCTGCTTTGTGAACAAACCTCAGTATACCCTGCGACGTTAAGTACCCACAGCTTACGATACTTAGGATTTTACTACCAAATACCTCGAATGTTATTCTAGCCAACGCAGGGCAGACGCACAGAAGGGGGAGGCGATAGGTAGCACAGCCTTGCCCATCTAATGCCCTTTACAGTCGTTCATTCGCGATTCGGTACACCGACAACCCAATCACCAATAGTGGCCTTATGGCAGTAAAATGTACGGGAAGAACCGGTTCCGGGACAGTAACACTGGTCTCGAACCCTTTATTTGCAAAGTTATCTGCGACTTTATTCCTCATAATGCCCATGTGTCCTGGAACCTATGTTAGCATCTGATTAGTAAGCTTTCCAAAATAATGTAATCTGGATTGACAACAGCACCAACTTGGAAGTGACAATGGGGTTGAACAAGGCCTTCAGCACAGCATAACTACCACTATAGACACAACTGGTGTGGCAAAAGCACCATCTGCTTTCTACTACTTAGTCCTTCGGCCTTGCGATCGCAGAAACTTCTGTCTGAAATACAGAAGCATGATGACTAAGGGCACAATGAAGCTAAACACCGTTGAACCCCAATATCGGTTCTGGAGCCCTCAGTGAAAATAAGACAGTATTGCCTACCAAGCTAACTAGTACGATCGTGCCATAAGTGAGAAAGATTATGCAACGCCGACTCGCAAGATTTTCCGCTCTAATAAACATGCTGAAATGCAGACAGCATTAAGCGACAATTTACGCACACGAATCTCAATTAATCGTTTCAGACCTTTTAGCAGAAAAACATCATACCAATAGATCTGTAATTTCTAGGATTAGTATAGTCATCCTTTCCTACTTTTGGGATAAATGAAACCCTGACAAACTTCCAGGAGTGTGGAATATAGGCTAGCGCTATACCTGAAATTAAATTTCTCCTCTCCTGTAACCTGATTCCCATTGAAGTGGGATGCCAAGAGTAAACAAAGTGTCTCACTACGCCTTTCAGTAAACGAGCCATCAGGTTTCCTAGGCGACACCGAATCTAGACAGAATCTTAACTAACTGGATGTATTATCTAGTGATTCGATATTGCTGCAAACGTCTTTAAAAGAAGTCCATATCGATGTCCGCATGGCCTTCTTGAATGGAGATAGTCGTGGACAAAATATTAATAAACATGGTCCTATTTTTGATTAAAATCCCACTTACACCTCATACCTTTGCTAAAGGAAATTCCCCTACATGAGGTGTGTATCGAAGATGAGCATATTGTCGATTTGGTTTCTTGTCATAACATCTTAGATTCGTAATCTAGGCTGAATCTCGTATTACAAGGTGGTCGGAACACTTCGATGCCAGAAAAAATGCCTCCTTTTGTTTCTATTTAGCTTCTTGAGTTTTACATATGACAAAAATAGTTTTGTAAGACTACTTTTGAGAGAATTTTCTACTAATAGTAAAAATTTTGTTAAACTATAAAAATGTGAATGATAGTTTATAAATTGTTCGAAGACCTCACATAAGGGGTTTTGAGAAGAGGTTAAGTATGGAGGTGTGAAACTTTCTTCTCAATTAATTTTTATGAGTGACTTATTAGTTTGCTTAAGAATATGCTCACCGAACAAAAATAAACAAATTCCCGTTTTCATTTATAAATTTCTGCAAATCGGAGTTTCTTATCTGCACCAGACACAGAACGAAGCCTACTAAGATTCTCAGTGCTTATCGCGTCATATTTTCAGTAAACATAAGTGACCTTTCCACAAGAAGCCATCCATCCAAGTTTTTATTTTCAACTATAAGACAAAAAATTAAATAAAAAAAACCGAATTTTCCATTTTCGAATCCTATGCGGCCTTATCTCAGTGGTAAGCAAGCAGAAGACTGCCATCATGATCATGATTATTATAAATGAGTACGAGTATATGCATATATATATTATACTAAGCATACATACATATGTACATATGTAGAAGTCAATGCAGTTTATTTGTACGCGTGAAATGTCAAACCGATCGATGATGGGATTATGAGTACTTTCAGGGTACACAAGCAGAGGAACGTCAGCCGCTGACTGGATCGAAACACAGCTCGAACAGCGCGAGCAGCTCGGGTGCTAACTTTGATGCTTTCTTATCAACAGTTCTTAATTTTTGTGCTCTTGTTATTGTGGTTTTTTATGCCTTGTTTTCTTTTTGAGTGTGTACATTTTAATTTTAATATAAAACATTTAAAGTAGCCATTTGTATTTTTATTATTATAGTGCGAGTATTATCAGCTCAATGCGCTCCCGGCTCTGCCTCAGCTCTTGCCTGTGCCTCTGACTCTTGCCGGCCGCTTGAGGTTTTGTAAGCGCACCCTACGAACAGTGAGTTCCACTGATAAGAGCTACCAGCAGCGCCGTTTGTCTTTCTGTTTGGCCTTTTGAGTTCGCATTAAGCTGGAAAAAGGCCACCGCCTGGCGCAGTGGCTGCTTGAAAATGCAATACACGAAAGTCGCACTCGAGATTAGAAGAGCAGCCCTGTGCACAGGAGCTGCCCTTTCATACTGCGAGTACTTTGAGCCGTTGCTGAAATGGGTGTAGTTCAATTTATCTTTGGAGAGATTATTCATTGTTTAAGTTTCGACAAATATGCAGTTTGGTCGGACCATGTCCGTGTGCCGAGGCGGGTAGCAATGTCTCTTCGGTTGGAAAAAGGGTTGTTGGGGCAGAACACTGCGATAAATTTTCTTATCAACATCAGCTCTAAATGTGCTGGAACTCTCTTTCAGAAGTAAACTTTATTGTTATCTTAGAATTATGTCTCAATTAATTTAAATGGCATATTTAGGATTAAATTACTTAAATATAATCAGGAATATCTTTACCGAAATGGTTGTATTCGACCAAGAAAAGTGGGGAATGAAGAACCGAAATATATGAGTTGAAACTGGAAAAGGACAAACATTTCCCAAAAATTCTTTTGAATTTTCATGAAAGTTTGATCTTTAATTAGTTCCCGAAATGTCTCATACAAAAATGTACTTTACTTTTTGGAATTATTTTTTTTATGGAATTTTGCTTGCTCACGCCACTTTATCAACGTTTTCTCTAAGCTGCGGGAGTGTGTTGCCGCGCACTAATTTTTCAAATTTTGCGAAGCCATTTTTGAATTCCGCGCACAAGGGGCTTGTTCACAATATTTTTTTATATCATAATAGAATTGCATCTCAAAATGGCAAATATCCAAACATCCACAGGACGACTTCCGCACCCCTTGCACACTTTTACAAATGTTTTGAACTTTTTTGCTCACACATACTTTCTACCGCGCAGTCAGCGAAAAAGTTAGAGGAAGCATTGCATTTGATAGCGACAATTTCCATTTGGCATATTTTCTCCTTACTAAAATCTGGCACGGCACTGCGCTCAGTTAATAAATGCTGAAATTAGAATGCCCTCGGCTGATGGTCTGGTAGTTGAAGCTTGTACCGTTATGTTCCCACCAAGTGGCGTACTAACTATACTCGTAAACATTATTATGTATTCTTTGCAGGTTGCTCACCTTGTGGTCTTCCTTACAATGTACGAG
Source organism: Clusia tigrina (assembly GCA_920105625.2). Classification (NCBI taxonomy): domain Eukaryota; kingdom Metazoa; phylum Arthropoda; class Insecta; order Diptera; family Clusiidae; genus Clusia; species Clusia tigrina. The sequence continues at coordinate 34,624,284 of OV050031.1, read as the reverse complement.
TACATTTGTTTTCAAAAATACTGTTGTTTTTTTCTTTATCATATTGTTTGCAACTTTTTATCAGTGCTGACGTCACTCAGGCACAGACTGACGTCGTTCCGGTAGTCGTTGGTTGACGGCATTGGCCTAGTGAGAAATTCAAACCGAACCGACCAACACACAAAAAACAGGGTGAAAATGCCGCTGATTAGAGAAGTTTATCGCGTTTTTGTTATCGAATGTTTTTGTTTATTTTCAGTTTTTGCAGGCGCTTCCAGACATGCTGGCGAGTTTTCAGTAATATCTGCATACATACATACAAATATAGTAACTTCATTTTATCAGGCGCTCAAGGTTATCTGGAATGTGCGATCCACTGAGAGCGGCGCCACTGGGGAATCCGCCTAAGCGCATGTTAGCAATTAAAAATTGTTGCTCAAGAAAATAAATTTTATAAATTTTGAGACTCACGTTTGATTTTATTGGACTGATGGCTGTTATGCATACACCAAATATGTTAGACACAAGGAGCACGGAAACCATCTTCTGCTCCTTAAATATTACTCAAATGGCATGGTACTAAATATGGATCTCTGTCGGGACACTTGGATATCAAATGGTCTTATAAAGAAAATACGAAGAAAATATTTAGGTTCCACAAACCGTTGTACCACATTAATCTCCATAAATGGTTGCTATAAATAGGCGGACCATCTCTTTCTATAAGGCACGAATGTAGCAAGCATTTTCGGCGACACTCAAGATAGAATAAATATAATATAATACAAAAAAATACAAAAGTGATACCACTGAGACTTGCAGCAGCATTACTTTGACTCTCACCCTTATGAATCCTTGCAAATAAACTAGAACATTATGTAACCAAACTAAAAGTCTGCATACATAGTTGTTTATATTTCTGTTCTGCTTTACTTAAATATTTCTTAATTCAAGGCATTTTCTTTTAACGAGTTTAAACTGCACTTATTGTTGTATTTGTAGGAATGAAAAAAGCTTCATGTGGAAATATTAACTTCTATAATGCCAAAACTTTGGTAGGAAATTACAGATCGCCTTCAGAATCCAGGAAAATAAAATTGAGAAAGAATGATTACAAACATGACAAGCTCAAGGAAATATTATTTCCTTCGGGGTGTTATTATTTACCTCTACAATTACATGCGTACCCACAGTAGTGAACGAATACAGTCCCGTACAGTGTAAAGTAAGAGCAATTATATTATGAATTTAAAAAAAAATCGGAATGAGAAAAAAATAAGACGAAATTATTAAGAGTTTTAATATTGAGAAAAGTGGCAGATTATCACGGCTTATGATGATGATGATGTGAATCTGTTGTCGTTGTTGTTCACTTTTCAATTTCAATATATATTTATTTTGTATATACGATATTTTCAGAGGCGTTTTTGTGTTAAAAACAAATTCAATTGAGTTTTCAATGAGAGCACAGCTTGCGGCAGATAAGGTCAACGATACACATCAAATAAATGGTCCAAATGTTAACAAAGTTATGGGGAATTGTTTTTACGCTTATAAATACACATACTATACACACACACATATACATATATATATATATATATATATATATATATATATATATATATATATTTATATATATATTTATATATATATATATATATATATATATATATATATATATATATATATATAGATATATATATATATATATATATATATATATATATATATATATATATATATATATATATATATATATATATATATATACATATAAACTCAAATAAAGTTAGAGCACTAGTTGAGCAGTAAATGAGTAATAAAGTACATACGAGTAATTAAAGAATACAAAATACATACTCTAGATAAAGAGTCTAGATAACAGCATATAGCAAGCTGTTGAGACGGATCTCAAAGCATCTCTTACTGTAGTGCTTGAATATCCTCACAGATTGAGAACTCACAGATAGTGAAACTATATCTTTATTTTTTTTTTTCTACAAATTTCATTTTATATACCGGCGGCTTTTTATAGTATTGTGTTCTGTTGTGACAAGTTTACTGGACCGCGTCTTATTTTATATACATACTCCCTCATCCAATATCATTCCTTTTATAAAATTAAAAATGGTGTATCGCCAGGTCCACTTTATTTTTTATTGAAATAAATACTTACTATAATAGTATAATCGTAATCCTAGTAATGAAAAGATCTCATACTCTGTGAATTCTCATATTTACAAAATCAGGAGATTGGTTACAACTACAAACATAATATTAGAACAATGAGTGAAGTACCAGTAAAGCGACAACATCTTTCAGAATTTTCGTTTGCTTGTCAGCTTTCATGCTACGTACCAGGTTTTTTCTTTACAACAATTCTTGTGATTTTTCAGCCTTATAAGGATATAAGTTCCTTCCCTGGTATCTAATATTCTCCTATTTCTTTTTTGATACCAATATGCTTTTGTGGTGTTCTGGGACTATTTTTATACTTAGTCATACTTAAGCCCTTTTTAAATTGTTGTCTGAGGTTTATGACTGCGTTAGATTTGGAAGATCACAACTTTTAATTTTTTCGTTCCTAAGGATGGTGAGTACTTGTATCAATGTCAATTGCACAGAAGAGTTCGTGACCTAACAGGTTTTTTTGCTCTCAGCTTATCTTATCAGCTTTTTCCGATTTTATCATTTTATGTTCTGGAACTCATAGAACAGTATAGTGTATCATAATACTTTACATACACTTCTAATAGGTATACAGAGTAAATCGACCGACCATCCTCTTGTTAAAAAATTGTTTCTCTAAAATGTATAAATTTCAAATTATTTTTAGTCCAATACGTCATTTGAATTCTACGGTGAATAAATGCAAAGTTTCCCAAAATTCCTTCACATTATTACAATTTAACACAACTTATGTTCGAAACTCTGAGTAATTATCCCAGAAAATATAAATTTTGTTATGCAGTTGCATCGAGTTAATTTCGAGTGCTTCAGGAACGTATCCCATCAATGTATATATAGCTGCTGTTAAACAATGTTCCGATTTAAAGTATTTTTTAAATAACTTGTGTTCATTTCGTCCTGCACCGTTCTGTTTTATCGAAGCTTATGTAATTTCAGGCCTCATTTTACACGTCTAAGTCCAACAATTTCTCATTTTACACAAACATTGCTAGGGAATAGATCAAGAAAATCCATATATATGAATTATTATAATTGTTGTACCATTATAGTACGAGTAGGATTTTTCAGGAATCCTTAAATCAAAATGCTTATTCTATTATTCGTTTTTTAAACTTATTAAATTGTCATGTAATATATTTCTAAGTAAATAAAAACATTTTCAATGCATTTTTTATCACTGAAAAAGTGCTACGTCAATAGATTTTCATGAAGAATTGGAATCACTCCGATTTGTAGACGGACGGGCATCGAAACTAATTTCAGCACCGATAGTACTCGTAGACAAGTTGTGATAGTGGTAATCAAGCGCTTGGGGAAAGCCGAAACAAGTCAACGAGCAAACCAGCCTGCCGGACAGTAAACCAACCACACCTCCAACTTGAGTTGATAAGGATACGATAAGGATAGTCGAATGTCGTCTGTGCCGCGCTATGGAGCAGTGTTTGGTTTAGTGAGTAAGCCACTACGTAGTATCAGACCCAGATAGCGATATCTTCATGTACACCATCCTATGAATGAGAGAGGGGCGCATGAATGGAGCGTGCACTGCTACTCGACAGTAGCGTAGTAATTTTTTCGCGTTTTTTTTTCATTTTAAAGGTGATATGGAATTTTTGTGATAAGTTTTAATCAGGAATTTGTTGCTTATTTATATTTTTTTCTTTTGTTACACAAAACATTGAATTTGAAAAAAATTGTAGTAAATGTGATGATAAACATGAAAACGATCGTTCATTCAGCTGGAGCAAAAAAGAACTCGCTGGCGGAGTTTAGTTTTGTTGAGTTTTGAAAAGGTGTCGGATGCGGGCTCTGTGCGAATTTCAGATATCGTTTAATTCTGCGCACATGTGCACTATCTGTGCCGACCGGCCGCCGCTGGTAGTACGCTCTCATGATGTGTTCCTCAACGCACATTATCGATCTCAGCTGGAGTCCGATAAGTTTTGCTTTGTGTGCGGAGGTGGGTGTGTTTGTGTGTGTGTGCGTGCGTGTGTGATTTGGTCAACTCCCCACAAAACCGAACAAATTGGCAAACATAAGAGAATTCGAAAAAAGAGACCGAAAAGTTTCCACCCAGAATAAACCATGCGCCGGCGCATGACAAATCCTTCTAAACCATGAGAATGTGCATGTAAATATTTAAAATATCCCTCAACTCATGCTGCTCAGTTTACCAAATACGAGTCGTGCCTGACTGCGGGAAATGCCAAAAGAGTTGAGTTGAACAGCGCGGGCGAGTTGACATTTATTGGCCATAAACACAGTGTACGCCTTCGAAACTAGTCGAAGAGCCTAACATGTTGCCTAAAATGTTATCATTTTCCCTTGTTGTTCTGGTCGTTTTTGTTTTGGAATAAGATACCAAATTACCAGATGCCCGAGCTGCGTTATGAATGATCGCGTGTGCACATATGTCGGAGTGTTGGTGCTGAGCTGCGCTACAGGCGGCAAACGCCCCTCATAATGAGCCCATACCAATTGATATGACAATTTTTCCCCTATCGTATATCTGTGGTTATAATGTGCGGAGTGCGGTCGGCAATAAAAATTGATTTCTCTATTGCAGGCCTTTTCGTGGCGTTTTTTTCGGCATTGTGTATGGTCATATTGCATGGTTTTAATTTGAATAGTGATACAATAAAAATCCCAGAAGATCAATTTCGGAAGACATTTTTGTAGTGTTCATTTGCGTATATTTGAGTATTGCAGAGTAACGGAAAAAACGTAAAAAAAAGTCAATACCGGCAGTAAATGCAGAGAATTAGGAGTGCAAGAGGAAATATTTGTGCCCAATCTTATTAAAATGTCATAGAATTGAACATAAATTCCTTCTTGAAATAATAGATTTGCGAATAACTGTAAATTTGCTAATATTTAAGATATTCTGAGTTGTGATCTATGTGCTTTCAATTAGCGCGGGATTCAGCTCCATGGAAATAATTCGTTGTTCATTTTAAATCAAAATTTGTTGTCGCTCTTTTCTGTTCTTGGCTGAGATGGGAGAGTAACGAACATTCCTCCTTTTGTTTTGCACTTTATTGGCGAATGTTTGTGGTACTTATCAGGGAAGCTGCTTGAATGGCGGTTTAGTACAACTTGCGAATATGCTTAATTGTAGGTGAGTCATGATGAGTCTTCCCGCGCTACTATTGTGAGGCGATGTTTGGTTCAGTGAGCGTGCTACAAAGACTTTATATTATGCATACGACTGTCTCTGCTGCTATCTTAGTTACTATATCCTGACCAACTCCATTGTAATTCGAGCCATTACCCCAAAGGCTTCAATTAGTCTCTTAAATTCAGCAATCACAACTAAAGTGAGAAAGGATTCTCTGAAATTATGGTTAGGGAGATTAAATAATCATCTAACATTTTTCTAGCATGCATATATTTATATAACATACTCATTTTATTCTATGATCTACACTTGGAGATAGTATTGGCTGTGTATTTATAATTTGGGAGACTGCCCAACTAATGGATTGATTCGCTTATTGGTCCACTAATTGAAAGGAGCAAAATTGAAAACACCAATTAGAAAATAGAGATGGGACCACACATCATACATTTATAATGAAGAGAGTTTTTCTTCGAAAGCTCAGTATTTCTGGAAAACCTTGATTGTGTACTCGAATTTTTTCTAAAGTTGAGAACAAAATATTTAATATGATCCAATTATATTATTTTTACTTACTATATGTGCACAAATTGGAAAAACAAACAATTATATGTTATTATGTGTGTTATGTTTTTAAAATTGATTTTTTTAAACTCAACATTAAGAGCTTAAACAATTTTTATGATTTTGAGGAAACTGTCATTGGCATTAACTAACTACAATATAAGTCAAATATTACTATTTGCAATGACACAAACCTTGCCTCCGAATTAATAATTGCTAATTTAGACTTTTTACAATGACACAATGTCTCCAGACCCACAGCTGCTGGAGCAGTTAGTAACTCACGTAGATAATGCGAAATGCGTTTCAGTCATGTCTTGAAACAAGGGGAAGAAAGATTTTTGCAAAACTGGTGAAACTTCAACAATAGCCTCGTCTTTTGATTAGTACCACTCATGCCACGGTCAAAGGGATCAGGAAAATCAGCTCAGTGGTCAATGGTACAAACATACTTCAGTGTAAGGGATGTGCGATCACTGGTTCGAACTCAATGATTATGATTAGTGTGGCCATTTTTTTTGTAGAAATCAAAAGTTATTTGCGGCTACCATGTTTTATGATCTATATAAAGTATTAGATTTTTTATATATATGCATATAAATAAGTATAGTATACACGAGTAAATGTACTGAGGAGAACTATATACATAATTACAGTGGCTTCTATTTCGAGTTATAAGCAAAGCAAATCTAAAAAATTATCACAGCAAATGGGTCAGCTGACTTTTTTGAAATCGTTTAAGAGAGGGCATGACCAGAAAGAGATAAGTTAAGTGGTTACTTCAATCAAGTGTAAATTGCCTTAATAGATGGGGCACCAACAAGAATATCAAATTAGCTTACTATGAGTGCAGTGATCACGTTGAGGCAGTCCGAATCGCACTAAACTAATAAATAAAGGCAATAAATTTGCTGAAAGAAGAATGTGAAGCGGCAACCCCGGCAACCACAACCGTCGCAGGTACAACAAATCCTCGACCGTAGTCTTAGTACAGCTAAAACAAAAAGGAAAACTTCAATAAACAAAAAATTTCCGCAAGATATTCAAATATAGACACCCAGCCAGACGGACATATGGACGGGCGGGGAAACAATGACACATGAAAGCAAATAAGCAAAATAATTGCAGGCACGTCAAAGGTTCTGGTTTTCTGAAAATTGGAACGTCCTACAAGCGCTGACTGCAGGAATCTACCTATTTAGTGCACATGAGTGTATGCGTAGCTGCGAATGCACAGGCGTGCGAATGAATAAAAAGAAGGGGATTAGAACTAAAAAAGAATGTTTTCATTTATTCACCTACAGTGAAAAGTGGATCTAAGGAAAATTACCCTGTTGCATTATGTAATTTTTTTCAGAAGATTTTAAAACCATTAAATCTCATAAATATATGTAGCGATTTATGAGATATTATGGTTTTAAAATCTACAATGAATAAAATGAAATATATGTAGTTTGCATACATTGACGGGTCTTCCAAACGTTGTTTTCAATATGCTGGCCAATAATTCCAAGCTAACTTATTATGACAGTCTCATTATTTTCTGTAGTCTTTCAGATATTTAGAAGTAATAATTATAATATCTATAATTATAGTTATTTACGAGGGAGTCATTTTTTCCAACAATTTTTACAAAGCCTATATTCCAATAATAAGATTGTTTATATTGTTTATATATTGGCACATATGAATTAAAAATTTAAATTTCACAAACAACTAAGAAAACACAAAACAGAGTATTAATAAATGCCAATAGTAATTACATTTTTCTAAATTATAGTAACTATTCAACAGTTAATCTTTTTTGAATATGACAATAAATCTTAAAAAATGGAGATATGAGGTTAATACTATATTTGGAAAGTTATTCGTACAATTTCATCGGTAAGTTAAATGCAAAATTATAGTCACTGAAAACATAAACCCAACTCAGAGGAAACTCAGATATTAACTTTAAAATACCATAGCAAGTATATATATTTTTTATAGTTTTATCAGAACTCAACAGAATCCAGATATTGTATCTATATGTTAAATTGTTAAGTTAAGTCTGGTTATTGGACACCTTTACTACATCTTTCAACTTACGCTGATGTCATTCATCATTTTGTGTTTCCCCCTGACTATTTCTCCGCACGTCAGTGTGCAAGCATTTGCCTATTTCATTCATTCTTCTGGAAGCGGTCGGTCATTCACGTGCCTACCTGTCGCTGTCGTTGGATTTGTTTGCCAGGATATGTTACGTGTCGCTCGCTCCGCATGCGTTAATTGAAGCGATTTGGTATATGTTTGTATGTTCTTCAGTCGCATTGTTTGATTTATTTGTTCCCTAAGTAAGTGTTAAAACGTCCAGAAATACACAAACACCGACCAGTTTAATTGTGGTTGAAGGGCGACAATTAGTAGACCGTACTTGGGCTTCCGTCCCTACCTTATCCTCCATTCATGCAATTTAAATACAGCCATAAATATTTTTGGTGGAAACCCTGAAACTGCATTCAACAAACAGAATGCTTCGAATCCATTTAGAATTTATGTGCAATTGGAATTAGAGAAATAGGATAATTAAAATTGGGTACAGGATATATTTCACAGGATTTTACAGGATATATTTCATATATTGTTGTAATTGAAAATAACAATAACTCACAGATTTCGTTCAATATAAAGGTACCAAATTTGCATATCTCATTTAATTACAGGACTTCGTGCTTCGGATTGAAATTGGAAAAGGAATCCTTTTGGTTCGAAAATTTCATAAAATTTACAAATGTAGTAAAATTAGATGTATAGAAAATATAGATAAACGAGAACAAATTATTTGCGAGCTCTACAAATTCCTTTAATGTGTAATTATATATTTTCACATATTGAAGGACAATTTATAGCAGTGGGGAGGAGAAAACAGATGCAATATATTCCAAATATTCCTTTCATTATGTTGAATTAGACTTCGTTGCCGGGAATATTCTTCTCTCAAAACATCATTTGAGTCTAAGTGAGCGATTGTTACTTTAATCGATATTTTCATTGAAGTATTCCGGAATCTGTCTGAACTTAACTTTGGTGACTTGGAGCGAAAATCAACGACAATTGAATATTGTTGTTTTTATTATGATCATTGGGATCCTTGTTGGTAGTATTTGGTGTACAAAACCACACAATTTTACTTGATTGTTGAATGATCTTCACTCCAGTAATGACTTAATTTTAAAGGGTTTTTAATGTATTATAAATCACCCGATAACCAAAACTGTATAAAGGGATGCTATTGAATTAAATTGAAAGAGTATATTTTATACAACTGAGGATTCCTGGTCCGCCCAAAGAAATTCATAAATATCATTTATAATATTTCAAATAGAACTCTTATTTCTGGACTATTGTCAGTTAGCGACGACAAGATTGATCATTTCACCACCCCACTCTTCTATTCAAGAATCTTTTAATTTAAGTGGAAAACTACTATTTGAACATCATGATACCACGACCTGGAGAGATATTCATGCTAAACACTTTTGAATTTTCAATACAATCCTATTTGAATCCTTAAATTATGTACATTAATCTAATTGTAAGAAAGAAAAACAATATCAACTGAATAAAAATCCTATAAAATATGGGTCAGAATAATAAGAGACGTAATAATCGTCAGTCAATCAAACGGAATAATAGCAAAGATTTAGCAGACATCGACCAAATCTCTACACCGCTTAGAGAACTGGCGGTTGGAAATACATCACCCTGATACTAAGGCCCGACTTGTAGATACAAAACTTAAATATGCATGAAGCTGCCGAAGTAGACTTGGTTTGAGCTGTGTTGAGAATGAAATGGTTGACCAATGAATGCCCGGAAGAAAAGCGATCCGTCATCGGTGACTGTTTGGGTTCGCAAAAGAAGCACCAAGGCTGAATATCCGGCTTGAAGTTCAGTCCTGGATTAAGTCGCACATACGAGCGCCTATACCCACAAATCCAAATACGAATATCTGTGATATGCGCATTTGTTTGGTGCCGGAGACGTGCCGCACTTCGTTGGCACTTTGGTCCAGTATAATTAAAAACAAAGTTTAAAATTTAAATTAAAATGAAATAAATGTTGCTGGAATCACGCGGCGTGTTTCGTTGTTTTCAACAACAAGTGTTTAATAAATTTCATACTCGCACACAAATGGGTCTACTTTGTATTTATACATAATGTTTATTTTTTGTACTATTTTAGCATTAAAATATGTTTTTGTATTGTGCTGAACTTTGACAGGAAGTCGCTGGGTACACAGCAAGCGTTACGGGTTCTTTTGTTTTCGAGACGGTCTTTCTGCTACAATTCTTTTCAATATTTTTTTTTAAAATGGTTTTTGTTGGCCGCCGCGTGATGATAAGAAATTAATGCAGTTGGGCTTGTGTCGTCAGGCGAGTCCAGCGGGGCGGGCGGGCCGGGCGGGCCGGCGCTGCGGTTAAGAAAGCGTTGACATAGTCCGTTTGCCGTTTGGCTGGCATTCTGAGGAGGCACTGGCTTGGGTTCGTTGTTCGTTATGCTGGCTTCATGTAATCGTCCGTCGTCATTTTTCCTGCTCATTTTGTGTACTTGTACGCTTGTATGAGTGTTTCTTTATTTTGTTGTACTTTGTTGTATTTTGTTGCTTTTTTCTGTTATTAAATAAAGCAGATATAATGGGCGATGTAAGTACAGCAAATATGCGGTAATTATAATTGCCATTAGTCTCTGTTTATTCATGGTTGTCGCTTGGAGCTAGCGCGCTCGTATTTTTCCATTTTTATGCCCGCCCGGTCTCGTTGATTGCATTGTTCAAGTGCCAGTGTCCCAACGTCGCGCTGTGTAACGAGTATGCACCCACTTTGGCGGTACTTTATGAAATCTTTGCTAAAAGGGGTCTAGAAATATGAAAAAAACAATAGAGGATGTGGGTCCTTTTATAAATAAGTTATAGGAAAATAAGTTGGACGCTCTTTTGAAACTCCCACTGTAAATAATCCAATGTATTCGAACCATACTATAGCTTCATTATCTTGCATCCTAACAGGTTTTATCCATATAGTCCTTAACCTCAATGAAAATTCTTGATTTAACTACTTTTATTTATAATTGAAAGGAGTGAGATATTAAAGTGACATATTAAATCGCAATAGGTATCCAACATGGTTTTGTGGCTAGTACAGAATTGATGACTTCTGTTCTGATTTTTGTAATGCATCTTCCTTTTCAACTATTCTGATATACCTTCAAGTTGTCAGATAGTCCACAGCTGGAGTCCCGAGTAAGAGAGAATGTGAATGTCCTGTTTTATTTTAGTGTTCCCAGATTTGTATAATATCGTAGAATTTCCGAGAGCAAATGAGTTAGTATCCCGGCTGTATGTTCCTTTAACCAAAAATTCGCATGCAATCGTGTTTAGGCTTCACTGGTGATAAAATATGAAGCTTGTGTTTCCTGTTCCAACTCCTTTGTGGTTTCAAGCACCAATGAGCTGGGAAATTATAAAATAGAGAATAGAAGATTCGCATGCAATCGTGTTTAGGCTTCATTGGTGATCAAATATGAAGCTTGTGTTTCCTGTTCCAACTCCTTTGTGGTTTCAAGCACCAATGAGCTGGGAAATTATAAAATAGAGAATAGAAGATTAACTGCAAAACACATAATTGTTGTGGAAAATTGAACTTTTGGGTAATACCAGAGACCTAGAGACAGGATACTTAAACGTCAAATTTTCTGACGTTTAAATAATATCGTTGTTTATCACTAGTTGCCTATATGGATAGGTTTGTTTATCATTGGTTCTGAAGGAAATCAGCCACACTACTACAGTTTTGCACATGTGTTAGTGTGCGCGAAACAAGAGTAATTTCTCTGTATTCTCTGCTAATACGTATGGATATTCTCTGACTAAATTAGAACCATTAATTAATTGTGGATGCAATTTGCTCTTATTCTGTAATTACTCTCTCTCCCTATCTCTTTCTCTCTCTCTCTCTCTCTTTACAAAGAGGAGAAATAGAAATTGATAATAAATTGGTTGGCAGACTTTCTAAAGTTTATATGGTGTTCTAACAAAAGGTGACAAATAGGATTTGTAACTATAAATATTTCTATAAAAAATTGCATGATAAAACCCAAATTTGGTATATATTAGAGCTAAAGGGACGTTTTCTGATAACAGTCCAAATTGTTTATATGGAGTAGTGAACATTGGTATGAGACCTACATTTAATGAACTGAAGGATTCCATTATAGAAATGCACACATTCCATTTTAATGAAAACGTATATAACCATAAGCAAAGCGTTGAAGATACAGGATACACAATGTTTATCAGCTAAAGACAGATTTATGATAAAATTGTGTTTAATTATTATACTAAGTATAGTATTGAGCGATCAAACGAACAAGCTGTACATTAATTCATTGCTTGACGAAGGCGATTCGATCGAGATTTTTAGCTTTATAAAGTTAGTTGAAGTTTGGAATTCGGGCGTTAGTTTTGGAATGTTTAGCACTTTATTATATAGAGACCTCTTTTTTCAGCATTATCAATACTAATAATTGGTATGCTGGCATACTTGATATACAAGTGTAACGATAAATTAACTGACCTTGTTTTTCTCTGATGATTGGTGGAGCAATCGGAAATGTAGTGGATAAGGTCTAATGGGGAGCTGTATAAGATTTCATATATTTTCATATATTTTCATATTGGTTGGTGATTGGTTTTAGCCAGCCTTTAATTTAGCAGATTTATATGTAGTCTGCGGAATGTTATATAAATGGTATATATAATGATTGTTTACTTTTAAACGAGAGGAATGAACTAATTGTTAAATATTCAACATATTCATTCAATCACAAACCACTGCTTGCATTTGCACTGTGAGACTTATTGTTTCATATCTACTTGATTTTGGGTGGTCATGTCCACATCCACTGTGGATTTTTTCAGCAATTTCGAGTTAAATTTTCCAATTTTATCAAACTTCTAGTCTCTGCGATTCGAAAGTAAAAATGGAAATTTCGTGAACCATCTGAAGTAAAGGGAGTTAAAACTTTTATAAGCGAAGAAGAGAGAAAGAGTAGTTCGGTTGATTTTATAAAATCAATTTAGCTTAATGTAATCAAAACTAGTAAAGAAATTGTGGGAGTGGCAGTTATAGAAATCTGTCCATTTTACATGCACGCTAGCACATTTCCATCTGCCCGTCTGTCCGTCTGTGGCCAAGTCTTTACAGACTGTTAGAGATATCTTAATGAAACTTTGCAATAGTATTGTCTGGACTAAGTTACAGAACGTGATTGCTATTTGAGCAGTAACAGTAATGTACATTGGGTCCATACTAGTGTGGGTGCAAAATATGTGGATCAGGCTACTACTACCACGCCCACAATTAATCAAAAATCAGTACGAGGTTCCTATAGAAGATTCATCAACGAAATTTCACAGGAAGTTTGCGGGTACTAACATTAAACACCACACAAAAAATGGGCGGGCTGTTTTCGCAGCCACGCTCATTATTGACATAGTTTTATAACGACCAATACAAACTTTTTGGACAGAATTGTATATGAATACATATATTGAAGCCACAAAGCCATACAAGGAATGGTGTCGATCAGATAAAGGAAACGCCTACCATCCCCATATATTGAATTTTGGGGACCCCTCTTAAAATTAACCTATATATGCTTCTAATGATGATTTCTGAATAAAATGTACATTGACACGGTTTAACTCGCACGCACATGGGAAGGTAAAGGGAATTTCGAAGTCGGTGTAACACGACTTCAGACTTGCTTACTCGTTTAAATTGTCTCTTATGATTGTTGCTTTCACATCTGAACTGAACACTCCCGAAGAGAGAAACAAAACAAAGTTCCATGGTCACTTATATCAAAAAATATAAACTATTTTAAAGAGAATACTTATTTTTCTTAAAACTCTACTTATATTTCTATATATTAAGAATTTGTAGGGATTATTGTTTATAGTATAATTACGGGAATATTTGAGAAAAATGCTTTTAGCTGTAATAACTTGAATATCATTGAGTTGTATGATTAAATGCATATATAACATATAGAAGGAAACCGCAAAATTAGATAAAAATTTTATAATATGAGTATCAGGACCAAATTTTGGTAGTTTGACTTACAGAAGAGTGCTTTGACGTTTCCAGTTTTGGTTATGCGAGAGGTGTGGTAGTCCGATCAAAATCATAAATTATGTTTACAGCAAAGGACATTATATGCCAAACAAACTCCTCTGGTTGTTGGTTCGTCCAGGCTTCATCCCATTTTCATCCATTAATTTGGACAAGTTCTACAGAATGTAAGACCTTAATGCAAATGTAAGAACTTAATGAAGTAATAAAGTTGCAAGGAGATAGCATCATTGATGATTTACTGGGTATGCTTAATATAATGTGGGAAAGATGACTTAGAGCATTAGCTATGTTTTCCTTTGATTTGAACATAAAAATATAAATGGTTCCCACATTACAATGAATCACTTTATTCTTACTTTTGCTGCGGCATTAAATTAAATTTGTCCAATCCAATTTAACAGATTTATTTTAATAAGACATTTTACAAATGGTTTCGTAGTCTGAGATATCGTCGTTGAGCAAGAATGTTAATGAAGGAGCTCAAAATGAAGCAACAAAATACTATTGGACTAGAATTCGTCAGTAGGCTTATACAGTACATGCTAAAACCAATGAGAAACGAACATAATTCAATTTATGGAATTATTCATTCCATTCTTTTTGTAGTCAATAAAAAGGGGAGTTCTAACCTGAAAATCATCCCTGTGCAACCGCCACTGCTATGTAAATATGAACTTTACTTATACTCCGTTAAACCTTATTCAACAATTCGTGCCTTTTGTGTCATGCTTCTCTAGTTTCAGACTGATAAGAATTATAGTGCCTGTGATTGGGAACAGGTTCATTTATGTAATGAGACCGTATGCAAATCGGAAAATGACCTTCTTTGCCATCACAGAAAAACAGAGACTGATAAAATTATGGCATGGCTTCTGCTCGCTTACATGTCCAAATTGCGAAATTATATGAAGCAATGAAATGGCTAAGCAAACTACATTTTCGTATATTAAAATGGGTGCAGTGATCAGAGTTGAAATAAAAATCCGCAATATAATTTCAAAAATCATATACCAAAATCTGAGATTTAAAAATTTTTTTTTTTTTTGTTTTATCACGTGAGAAAATTTCGGAAAGTTTAAATTTGCAAATTAGCAATAAGTTATGCTGTAAAAATTTGAAAATTTTTTAAAGAGAAGTTTCATCAACACACTAGTATTAAAAATGAAACCATAATCCAAGAGAGCACAATACATCCAATTTGTCTTTCGGTGATCCATACGTGACAACAGCGTAGAATAGTGTGGTTTTTATGGGAGTGATAAATCCTCAAATTCTAAAATTTAATACAAATTAGGTATCAAAAGTTTTATTTTATTAGAAATAATGATATGTTCGGATAAATTTCACCCAATTTTGTTGAAGAAATTTGCATTATTTATGGTATAGCAACGTCCACCATTGACCGTAATGTCATCTCCGAAATAATTTTTGGATAAATGAGATCCAGTGAGTAAACCGCACCGCACCGCTGCCACCAGTGAGTAAACCGCACCAATCGCTTCTGGATTGAATTCACTAATATTTGTCCAACAGAACACTGTTTGCTGTGCATTTTTCCACGATTTGGTAACGTTACTGAAGCGTGAACAGATCCATTGTAATTTGTAAAAGTACACTTAATGTAAATGTTCAAAGAACTGTTTCAAATATTCGAAAACTGATTCTTTCGAAACTAATCGCTACTCCTCAGACTCTAAAGATTTTCTATATATATAGAAACTTCAAATTATTAATTGGCCAAGCAAGCAATTCCTACTAAATTATACCAAAGAATATAAGTACTAAAAGTAATCTTAATACTATAAAATGAGTCGCTACAAGTGATATTACTTTGGTAATATGTTTTTATATCTTTTGAATGAAGTATATTTGTTTCTAAACATGTTTCCAAAATGTCCATAAGAGGGAGCTTTCCATACAATTTTGGTTACACATTTGTTGGGAGACAACAAATTTGTGAATGTCGTCCCGCTATAGTGTTCATATTTCATCTTAAAAATTAAATGACCTATTTTTATACAATTTTATATGATGTCCAGGTTAAAAACCCGAATCGGCTGAACCAGACATAGTAACATAACCGGTTGCTATAAGAATACTTACTAAAAAAGAGCATATCTAAGAATGAAAAGAGTTAATTGGAAGGAGTTTTATATGTAGTGAGGTGGGACAGTTATGCAGATTGGTCCCAATCGGATCACCAATTCCATTATTTTGTTGAAAAGAACACTTCTTAAGATCTAATGCAGCTCAGAACACGCCTGCCTATTTTCTTGTAATGCATCTCTAGTAACGTGTGGGCCTATGTTGTTCTTCATATGTAAATTGAATCTGATCTAATTAATGCAAATCTAATAAAGTAATAATACTGACTTTAACCCTGTGTGTAGTGTACCTGAAAATTCGGATACGAATCAGAGTGCTTTTAGAGGTCTGCAAGTTTGACAAAATATTGGAAGTATCAAAAATATGTACAAAATGACCCATAGCGAAACTATATAAACTGGAACTTTTAGCACAAATACAACAAATAACAAATCTAAATGCCACTGATAGTATTCGACGAAAAAATTATCTCCAGATTTCTAAAACCTTTCAAAATAAACCTAAGTCTAAAGTAAGACCATGAATATGAAATGTCAAGAATTTATATAGAGAAAGTTTCCATCTAATCATGGTTTTTCCAATATGTTTGGTGTGATTTTCACACATTCCATATATAGAATTTTTCTTTATTTAAGCTATGCTTTCCCATATCTGCAAAATATATTTCAATGCATTCGTGTTGAAGATGATGGAAACACACAATTTTATTTGATTGAAATCTTCAAGGGCTAATAATGTTTAAGATTATATAAAAAAATCGATGGTTCCATTAAGTTTTGAAAAATTTTATGGTTGGTACATAGTACTCAGGGGCTTCTGAACCAAACGTTCCTATTCTCGTTAGCACCATCATTAATTGCTCCAAGATATGTGTGAGTATCAAAGTGAATATGCTGAGCGCATAAATCAAGCAACTGATGCTTGAAAAATGTCAACTATACTTGCATGCTTATAAGGGAAGAAATCCTCTCTAGAAAATAGTGTATTGTAAACCACTAAATGCGTGCAGTGATTTATTACTCGAAAGGATATCATGCAGCAGACGTTTGTTTGGTTAGGTTGAATGCCAAAATTCACAGTTGAGATGAGTTTATTAACGAGGCATAAAAGTGGTCGCGTGAATGTCGAATTTGAGCATACTATTGATATTCAGTTAAATTCGTTCTTGAGACGCGTAGTCGAAAATGTGGCCATAACTACTACAATTATGTATTCTCTTTTTTGATATAAATCGTTTTTATTATGTAATTCAAATCTTTGAAGTTTTAACACTTGTTCTATGCATTTACGAATAAACCAAGACAAGTCAAGTCATATAGAGTGCATTCCCAAGCAAGTCCCTGGAGTGACCTGTGTACTTGTTGGGTACTTAAAGGCAAGCACGCTGGCTGCAGAGCCTAAGAAAAAGGATATCTATTTTGACATATTTATGAGCACCGTATGTACCATTCCAAACAGCCTTCTCCTGAATCGGCATAAGCCTTACTGAGCCGCACTGCGCATGCGTTGTTTGTACGTATCTCGTATCAATGTTGACGTATTTATGCGTGTTAATAGCGATCATTGGAGTTGCTCTTTTCGGGTTTTGTATTGCAAACATAAATAGTTTCGGAATTTATGTTCTATTTACACTAAAAACCATAACCTCCTAAATTTATTTTTTAATAATTTTGTTTGTCATGTTTACTTTGTAAGAGTAGTCGCAATGTAGCGATGCCCCTCCTTCAGTACTACTCTGCAATACGCTGACGTCGTAGTTGTGGTTACTGAGGCCGTACATTTTCGCACTTGAATTCCCACTTCAAGGGTCCACAATTGCTGTACTCCTTTCGATCGTGAGCTCAAGTGTTGTGGAAGCTCTTCTGGCAGAAATTCATATTTTTAGCACCATTATCAGGCTCGTTATCAAGTAGAAAATTAACCAATTTCGTCTACTGCTTTACGACTTTTGATAATATCAATAAAAACCATTTAGGATAAGTGCCTCTTCTTATCAGCAATCGTTATTCTTTGTGCATTTACACGTTCTCTGGACAAGTAGATGCGATAAGATGCTAAACGACGGATCATTCGATAGTGATATTGAAGGCAGTGACCTTACTTTGAAACTGTTTGTTCTCATAGGTTTCATCGGTACGTACAGTTAGCGATTCCGAACTTTGTATCATTGGAAAAAAGTTTGGAACGTCGGAGCACAAATCATCCCAGATTAAATATTTCACTTCTGTGTTTAATTTGGGAGAAACTTTGGCTCTCAATCACCACTTCTGCTTTTGTGAATACACTGAATGTAATATAAAAATGTAATTAATAAATGATTCATTCCTGAAAGTAACTGTTTTACCTTGTGATGCTAGTGTGGTTTGAGAGTTATCTTCCAGATTTGACCTTTTTGTAATTTTTACGGTCACAAAATTGTTGCTCGTAGGGATTATCGTAACGAATTATACAGTGAAATTTGAGTTTTGCAATATTCAACTCGTATATTAAAGTTAATGCTATATTGATGGACTTGGTTGGAAGATTTCTGTTTACACTAAGTGGTCAGCCGCCCTCTGCGGTCTAGTTGTAAGCATGCTAGACTTACACCCCGAGGGTCGCAGGTTCAAATCCTGCCACGGGCAAAATGCTTCTTTCTATAAAATCCTTTTCTTTTCGAGTCGAAGGCCTCTGTAGCTAGTACTCATTCCCCCCAACACCTTGCACTCATAATTAATAATGGTATAAGATATAATAATAATAATAATATAATAATATTGACATCCGGGTTATTTACAGCTTTCCAGACTGATAGACATTTGCCGATTACTAAGGTAGTATTGTGTATATTGTTGCTCATCTACACGGAGTTGACTAATTCCCACTAGATTACAGCGCATATGCAAGTTTAATATTATTTTCGTTCTGGCGAAGTTTATTGAGTCGTATACGAATTTTTGGAGCCCCAGATGTCCTGAGTTGCAAAATATCGATAACATCAGTCAAAACTAGTGCATGAGTGATCACCCCCGGGACATGATTTTCTCATTGAGACCCTGAATACCTGCTCACCAGAAATTGGAGGATTGTGTATTGAGTTTCAACTGGATTGCTGTGATTTCTGTGTCGAGACGGATGTGTTTTCGTATTTCGCGCAGAAAACTATTGCCAAATGTACTTCACCTCTGGAGTAACTCACACTGATTCTGCATTTTTATTATTCTCCGTTTAGAATGGTAACTTAAGATTTCTTGTTTTGTTGTCAGGTTCTGTCATCTTTTCTATTTTACTGACTTTGTGTGGAAGCTGCTTATCAGCATTCATAAGTTTCAGTTTCTAGGAATGCGTTCTGGCCTTATCAGAGCTCACAAAATAGAAGTGCTGAAGGAAAATTAGTAGGCTACGTTAACGTGAGCTTCGTACTCATAAGAAGGCCTACTTAGGTATACTTATTACTTATATAGGTCCATTTTTGATTTACTGTGAATACATTTACATAAGACTGACTACTTTGACGGGATTCTTGACGTCTGGTTCTGAATCTGGCTCTTCCCTGCGGTTTCCATATTTTATCGCATTTTATTAATTTTATCCCTTTTCTACTCATCTCCACGCTCTTGATGTCAAAACGTATTAATGACTCCTTTTATTCGGAAGATTGCTTTGATTTAAGGGCATAAAAACCTATATTCACAAAAACGACTGATTCGCCGAACTACTACAGAGAAGCTGTTCATACTCTCGCATGTGATTTCAAGACAATTGTTCATTTTTGTGGATTGAAAGTATAACTTGGTCCTGTGCTTATCGAGAGTGGAGTTTTCTCTGATTTTATTCTGCCGATCGTCTCATTGTAAAATTATTTAAAACATGATTATTAAAATTAAAAAACTGAATGACTTTAGTTGTGGTTCAGTGTAATTCGTGTTGCTTTTGCTTTGTTTTTCCTTCCTAATTTTAGAAATTTCAAACCAAACCATTTAATTAATGGGCGTAAGCGCAAATTGTGCATGTGAAAAACAAAAACAACGCTGCCTCTCATCCTTGGGGAGTTCGAACATTTTTACATTTCAAGCTGAGATTTAAACAAATTTACACGCAATTCAAGCAGAAAATTATAACATAAATCAAAGAAATATTCCACATTTTACATTTGTTCCCGCTCTCCTCTCTTAGGGAAAATTTGAAAAATATGAAAATTAAAATTTCGTTTTCGTCTCATGCCGTACGGTCATCAAAAACTCATAAAGTACGCCGAGGCGTTGAATTTCATTCGATCCGTAGTTCGGTACCCGCCGTACTCTCAGCCAAGACTGGCTCAAGTGCGTACACGTGGGTAGGCAGGATAACATTGCTGTTAGTGCGCAGCCATGGAGCCAGGCGATCGTCCGACACTTGCAAGGGCGAGTGTGAGAAGTTTTCCTTGCCAGCAGTGCATTTCAAGGGAAAGTGAGGGAAAGTCTGCTGGAAGAGAAATGAGTCGCGAAATGTTTCAGAACAGTCGTAAAAATTTGGCTGCTACATAGTTTGTAAGTATTTAAGTATATGCCGATAGAAGTCGAAAGTCAATTACTCCGCTAGACTAAAAAGTCGTAAAACAATGCTGGACCAGATCGGTGCGGTTTATAGCGTTTTTATGTGTTTTGAATATGCCCAAACGACATGTTTGGACATTTCGAATGGATTTTTCATTCCGCCTCAGCGAACCAGTTTGCTAATAGGCGTGGTCTACTCACAAACTACGATCTTAAAACGCTTTTAAAAATACTTTTCGACATTGAGCACTATTTTTCTGCACCCGTACTTACATAATTTTATTTTTTACGACCTGTTTGCGACCCTTGCACGCTCCTTACCGTTTCAATAATTCTTCTTTTAACATTTCAATTTTAAGTACTGAACATGCATGCATTGAAATATTTTCGAATTTTAACCTCTGCTACTCAAATACAAATTTATTAATATTTAATATAGAGATAAGACTTTCTGTGAATTCATCATAATAAACACAAGCGTGTAAAAATTGAAAAAAAATTACTTGTTAATTCCCCAAGAATCATATGCTGAAATTGATTTTTATACAAAAAAATTGAGAAAACATTTTTGAATTTAAAATCAAAACGCAACTGAAAACTAATTCTTATCTTAATTTTGGTTGACGTTTGGATAGGCCACAACCTCCAACTATGTGTGTTGCTGGGAATGTCACCTCATATGTAGCTTACGAACCGACCGAGCGCAAGCACTGAAACATACTTGTAAATTAATGGATATCGAGTTCAAAAAATCGGGAGGGAATATGAGGCTCATTGAGCGGTGATTTACGTGTACAACAACAAGCTACTGTGAAAAATACGTGACTACAGGCAACTAACAAAATCCAAACTTGACAACACTCACTTGTTGAATGGTAGTTTCTAACGTTAAGCCCAGCCTTATACGGGTCAACACCGTCGCCACCACTACGCCAAAACAGGTATGAGATCCTAAAAGATGCTATCAGTATTCAATTTTATATAAAATGAGAGAAAAAATTTGCCAAAAAATAGTTTGGTTCCCAAAGAACTTTATACCATTATCGAAAACAATGATCAAATACTACGAACCAAATCTAATTAAAAACGGCAAATTAGTAGGCGTATTATAATACGAGAGTCCATGGAAATTTGGATGTAGAAGATACAAAAGTATGAAGTTTGGAAAATAGGAACAACAATTATGGAGCCTTGATTATCTTTACTTGCACACTCTAATTGTAGAGTACATACACCAGTTGTCATGGTTGATGTTATTGTCTCAACATTCTATCTTAAAATTCATATGATTTATTTCAAATTGAAACTGTAACCTCCTCTTGAATTAACGTTTGCTGCAATTTTTACCAACATGGATTTGCCGAATAACTAATGACGATCAGTTAATGAAAATTATCATATACTGAAACCAAGGATTTTGTAATGTATACAGCTTAAATAAATGTTTCCATCACGAGATATTGAACTAAAATTTTAAATGTAGGCATCATGAACTCAATTGGATGAGCTGAATGGTACATGGCCATAAGAACTGAAATGATGTTACTGTCGATTGACGCGAAGTAATTCACTGGAGAGTAATAAAATTGTCCTTATACAGCCCAAAGAAGTCATTTGTGTGAACTGGCAGGATAGATCATAGTAAACCCAAAATCATTCTCAGGTTATTAGTCACGGGACTTTCGTACTACTTCATTCATTTCCTCGATGTTTTTAAATGCTTTTTTAGACTGTGGTTTCCAGGATATTTGTAATTGTGCATTTTAAATTTATATCTAAGATTGATTTTACTAAGGTACATTCTGGGATTGCAATCATTTAAGGTATTCCTTAATCTGCATCGAAATTGGACATCTACCTTAGACATATTGGGTTCCACGTACAGATTTTCAGGTAGCATGTGGAAATGTATCGTAATTATATTTCGCGGAAACACGGTTCGGATATTATTAATATTTTTGAAGCTACTGAACAGAATGCAAGTCATGCAATGTTCAATTATTTCAAGTTCTAGACTAGAGCCAAAACCATGAATTAAGGAATTTTCGCCAACCATGGAACACACAATTTTAACAATTGACTGAAATCAGGCGGCTTATTAATGAACGAATCAAATCTCTGGACAATACGATGGGAGTGAAACCTGCAGTTACATACGGAAGTAAAACCTTCATTACACATTTGGGATTAGGTTTTTATAACATCTGCAATAGTCCAATTGAAATGAAGTTGTTAACTGCTTCTTATCAAATGGTACTTTGAATTTGAATAAGTATTGTTCTGATTAACAGAAGGACGTGAAAGAAGGGGATAATAATCAAATATTTCGAGTATTATATAAATATATGTATGTATATAGAAATGTCAGGATTCCTCTTGGGGATGCCTGAATTTTCTAAAGCTTTCATCGTATAACGGCATTTTTTTCATGTAAATACTCTGCAATGGTCATCATTTTAGCTTGGGAAGTTTGATTATAATAACAATTCGTATTCTGGCACTCTAGGGCGTGGTTAGTTACGTGAAATGACCATTTTGTTAGCAGTCTGGTGGGAAAATATATATGTTAATCAGTAATGTCTTGTACATCATTTGAGCAGAACGTTGCAGTCGTCCACGATAATAGTCCAACATGTGAATTCCATTTCGGGTCCAGGAACTTTACCCATCAACGGTATCCAATTAATGTAATATTTATTATCGAAATATTTTCGAGCTCGAAATTGAACTGAGTTTTTCCTAAAGCGACGAAGCCCATTTTAGTCTGAATGGCTTTTTGAGGATCAATCCAAAGATATATGTGATAATAATCATTACAACCCGAAAATTTTCTGTTTTGTAGGAATGTGCCTCGGTTGGGTGCGTCATCAGATCCTACCAAATAATAGTGAGAGGTTTCAGGAATAGATATGAACCGTTTTGATTAATTTAAAAATTTAGATCGCCCTTTATCAATATAACGTTCAAAGTTTGACAATTGTGTACTAACTCTACGGTATTATTTTTCAAACCTTCAATGTCTTATACAATAAATGCAAATCAATTGGCCTGGAAAACTCATTGCAACAAAATCGATTCCTCCGTAATATCCCGACAACCAGTTTTTTAAAGAAAACATTTGCACACATGGCGAAATCTTATAGAAATCTCTGTAGAACATATTGTTACTCATACTTCAATTCCTCCTCAAATATTTCAAAAATTTGGCATATTTTAAAATTCAATATTTGCAATTCGTTGAGAAGTGCCGTATAAAATTATAGCCAAATAGCTCCTTTGGATCTTGACATGCACTTAATCAAGTATATAGACTTAAGGGAAGTGGGTGTGATTGTAAACCACATTATACCGAAAACTATCCACTTAATATTCAATATCTAGAATATCCTCTTCATTTAATGATCAACCGGATCGCAGAAATTTAACGCATCAAATGAATAATATTTGTGCAAAAATAGCGGCTTCGATAACATAATGAAACGCATAAGGGAAAGTAAAAGAATGATAAAATCAAAAAGAAAAAAAATATAAATTTTTTTATATATTTTCTTTTTGATTTTAATATTTGTACGAAATTCTTCGGCTCCATCACGGATTTATTGGGGCAGGGTGCATTGACGTAAAGGATCGCCCCTGCAAGTGATGATGTGCTGATTATTTGTATCTGGTCTGGTTCGATAACGTTAATGGTGGAATCGATAACTGAATTTTGATTTTTAAACAGGACTAGTAGATGGCTTGGTGAATAGTTTTAGCATTGATTCTGCATTTTCTGTATGAATTTGCAATATTTTCGCCAATATTGATCTTACTTTTTTTATATCGATTGGAAGTTAGTAACTTGTTATCCTTTTGTAATTCAGCTTCAAGATGCTCGATGTTCACACGATTATTATGACGTGCGTACGGTGGCATATTTTATACATAATTGTCGGAGGCAGCTAATACCGTTAGATTATGGGTTGAGTTCTGCCCCGTAAGATTCAAATTTGAAGTCAAGCTGCAGTTTCCATAGTCAACCCAAAATATTCTGGTAACTAGACATATATTTTTCCTAAACATATGCTAATTTTAAATTTATTTAAATTTAATGTGTGTTAAAATATATAAATTCAAAACATATTAAATAAATATGTAAATAAAATTTAGGGAAAATGCATACCACATGACATCACATACGCCACGTGCATCTAAGATTTGCTGACTTCAGTTCATTTACTCAATAAGGCATTTTTTTCGGCTCAAGATCAACAGATTAGCGGACAGCCCAGTGTACTCCGTCCAACAATTCCTAATTTATGCAATACTTTTCCAACTTCAAAATACTTTCCACAATGGACATACTTCACAATATATTTAAACAAACAGGCAAACAATCACCGTGTTTAAATAGCATTACAAATCTGTCAAAATCTGTTTGCCAAACTGGCCACTTCGAATGCAGGTATGAGCAGACAAACAACCACAAGTACAACCAAAACGATGTTGTTGTTTTGGTTGAAGTTGTATTTATTACTATTATTGTAAATTTATCGAAAGTAATACAAAACTGGAAACATGCTCAAGGCAGCAGAAAAAGGACGAGCACTGACCGTGCACGTGCCGACAGGATCGTTTACCCACGGAAAAGTAATAAGAAGAAAATCGGAAAGCACACTCAATAAAATACTCATGTTTGTCGTCCATGATGACACATCCTGGATCGGCGGCAAAGGTCGATAATAGAAAGTATGTTGTTCTGCGCTCTCGTCCCGTTTGTTTTTCTTGACATAAGAAAAAAATTGCTCATTTTCAAGGATGCATTCTTTTCATTGCAGAAAAGGTGTACCTGCTCGCGATGTGCGCTTCCCTTGTGGCGTGGTATGAGCGCAGTGGGACTGCGAATAATGCGTTTATGTGCAGGGACTGGCTGGCCCCGTGGATCTCTTTTGTTTTGGATTGATTCCCTGCCAGTCACAATGGCAACTTGTAAAACTAATCCTTTTGTAATTTGTATATTGCTTACTGGGTTTATTGCGGTAACGCGTCAATGATTTATTTCTCTTCTACGGTTTAATGAGCTACTATTTTGAAGGATGTTCTATAAACAATTCCAATGCCAACTTTAGATAATGTATATAGAATAAGTGTATGCCAGGCACTTCGTTGAATGTGACTACCTTACATTCCCAACCTTTATTTTATTTTTAAAAAAATAACAAATATTTTATGATGATTTTTTTCGTAGTAGACACTAATATTTGCTCATTTAGCACGGGATTGGGATCAGTTGTTCCTCAAACTGCATTATATTAAATATTAATATTCAGTTTTATAATTTCTATGCGTTTATCTGCTTATGAATTGGCTTAGTTCGATTTTAACATTTCATATAAATATACACAATTTTAATATTTTTGATCAGAAGAAAATGTGAGTGCATAAAATAGTACGAGTTCTTTTTCATCTCTGAGATGAATCTGAATGTATAATGTTTAATACTGAATTAGACATTTTTGTTTTTTATATTGAAAACTTGTATAAAAGACGTAGGCAATAAATTGTCCGGAGTACAAAATAATTCATGCATTCGATGTCCGTTGTAGAAAAGGCCGAAAATTGGGCACTGTATTAGAAGAAAAGAAAATCGGATGCAGAAAAAAATTAATAAATTATGGAATATTCACGAGATTATTGCTGTCCCAGATAATGTGGAATGGAAAAGGTTTCTAGGGACCAAAAGAGTCAGTGCACACAGAAGGAAGACAGATTCCAACTTAAAAGAAAAAGTTTTGATGTGTGTTTCCATACTTACATACTATGTAAGCAAAAATATGAGCAATATGCCTTTCATCTTTTAATTACCCTTTTTGGGACAAATTCAAAACAAGGGTACGACAAACACACACATACATATACATATGTACATATGTTGAATGTACTTAGTTAAGCCAGTAAACATTTACTGAATATAATAAAGGAATTCTTCCCAATTAGATATATTTTTGTATAATTATTTCAAACATTTTTATTCAAAAGCCACAAAATGTAGACCGAATTTGAGTTCATTAAAATGTATGCCATCATGCGTTATGCGGTTCGTGCGACCTCAACACAAAAACAAGAAAGAGGCGTAGCTTAGCGATTTAAATTTTCACACATAGAGAAAAGTGAAAGAAAAATCCGCATACGGGAACGCCATAAGAGCGAACGGGTACACATGAGAATCAATCCAACGGTCTCGTAGCTGTGAGGTGAGATTTGCGTTCGTGTGGTGAAACTGAAATTTCGTATTAAGTGAGAGAGAGCGAGAGAATAATATTTACAGTTGAATGGTAGTCCGGTCAGCAGGCATGCAAGCGACAGGCAACTCTCTCCTATACGAAATATAATTATTATAATATACACATAATTATAAAGCAAGCATACAGGCATGCCAGAGTGATTAAATTATGTGTGTGTGTCGCTTAGAATGGAATTTGTTTGTATTAATGCAGTGAATACAGGAGAATTGTTTTTATATGATTATACTATATAAAAATATTATACATAAATACATGCATATGAGATCTTTTTCCAATAATGTTGAATAAAAATCTCGGCCAGCTTTTTGTAACAGTTTCAATAAAAAACGCAACCGAAATGCCAGACAGTTTGCCACAGAACGGGAAGTGCGCATTCACAATCAGAATTGAAAATTAAACTAGAAACATTAAAATAGTGTTATTAACTTATATTTTTCTGAGCGAATAAATTATTTAATTATATTTTCAAATTCATACGAAGCAAAATTCGATACAAATGCAACTACGAAACAATGAAATATCCTTCGAAAAGTCCGAAAAGTGCATCAACGGGTACCAAAGTGTCTAGAAGTGTAAATAAGGACAAAACTCGAAGTACGACGAATTTGTTGACAAATGCGGCAAAAATGAAAATTACTAAAGCTATTGTAAATTCGAAAGTAGCCATCAGTGGAAAAGTGACAAACACGAGCCAAAAAGGACTACAAGGATCGCATAGCAGCACACAAAACACTGTGCAAGGACGAACATTCAAGACTATTGGCGATAATATGGAGAGTGTGAGAGAGAATGAAAAGGAAGCAACAGGATCAACATCTACATCCCTACGTCAACAGAGTTCGACGTTGACTGAACAACAGCAACAACTACAACTGCGAGAGCGCTCTACAAGCAGCGACCAACCAGAGTGCGAGGAGCCAGCAAACTCACTCGCCATGCTCAGAAAAGAGACATCGATAAAAGCAACAACAAAGCCAGTAGGAACAGCAACTAGGCTGGAGAGATCGCCACCACCACTACTACCACCGCATGTAGCAGAAATACCAGCACAAGCAGCGAAGCACTCACATTCCACATTCAACGTCAGCGAGTCGAGGCACACGGTAACGGTAAAATTATCCGATGTGAAGTTAGAAGAGAAGTTCGCGGACAATCGCATTAGTGATAAAAATTTTAAAATTGATAAGTGTAAAAGTGCGATAAGCACACTAACAGCAACAATTCCAGCATCAGCAGCACCGACAGCAACAATTGTGCCGGTTGCAACTACCACAGCCAGCCCGATCGTGGCGACAATATCAGTGATCAACAGCAACAATCTAGTTAACAGTACAAATAGTGAAAAATTGCAAGCAGGCGAAGAAAGTGAGGACAATATCGAACAGCAGAGCAATTCCGAACAAAATTTAGAGAGTGGACAACAGTTGTCGAGTGAAGTGTTGCCGATTAACTATCGCGGTCTCAACAACTCGGTTATAATTGCGAATTTCAGCAACTCCCAGCAGCCCACTCCCCTACTGTATCAGCAGCATATCACAGCAGCAGCTCCCCCCAGTGAATCTCCGTATTTGCGATATAGCCAGCAATTGTCCAGCGAACAGTTGCCAAGTGAACAGCAGCAGCAACAGCTGCTTAACACTCAGCATATACTCAACGGCAACACGGACCCGAATTTGAATCTAGCAGTGGTTGGACTAACCCCACAGCAGCAGCAGCAACAACAGCAGCATTGGTTGGCAACATATAACAGTTGTGCCTACGATTTATCGCTGCACCATCACCATCAGCAACAGCAACAACAAGAACAACAACAACAGCACCATCAAAAGGAAATCGCCGAGAAGCCGGACTTGATTACGCTGCACCAACAGCATTTATTGCTGCCGTCACATTTTTCGAATTTACAGCAACACCAGTCACAAAGCACGCCCACGCATTATCACGTCCAGCCTAATCAGTTTGACGACAACATGCGCAACAACTTCACGCTGTACTCCACGTACGGCGGCAACGCCCACGAGCACTTGCAACATCACAGCAACACTTCCGCGGCGCACACGCCCACCAGCATTGACGAAGTCATACAGGACACGCTGAAGGATGAGTGCATGGACGACCATCACGCAGGTGTCAGCTACTACACACTAACTGCTGTCACTGATTTGCAGGCGCTCAAGGACACCTACCATCAGCAACATCTCGCCCACGAGCACCATGTCACGCAGCCGCAACTGCAGCACGCTCACCTGCAACATCACCAGAACAACTCGGCAAGTTCGGGTGGCGACTCTCCATCGCCCTCGGCGCTGTCGCACGGCACAGAGATTGGCGGTCTGCAGAACTTCACGCAGTTGACCAACGCCACAACGCATCGTGAAATTTACGGGAATCTGACGCCCGAACATACGCCAATGACCTACTTTTCATCGCCGCTGAGTCCAGTGCTATCCGGCAGGTGAGTGTTATTGCAGTGATTTTGAATTAGGGAAGTACCCAGTGTGATAGTATTGAATTTTGTCAACTGCTTTCGTAGCTCCCTTCTTCTCAACAACTCTCCCAATATTATGTTGAGTTGGATGATACAATTGCCACAACGTCAATTGCTGCAGTCCAGTGAGTGTTGTGAGTTTAAAGCACACCTTTGAAATGTGGCTGGCAATAGTTCAGGATTACAATTAGAGAACACGTAGCGAATACTAAAAACAGCTGAACGCACACAGTCTTATGGTTCGATTTGATTAGAACTCTATCTCAAGAATTGAGTCAATTTTGCCAGTAACACACAACATTTTGGATAGGTCCCCTAATGAAAAGTTCATAATACTTCTGGTAAAGAAGGAGATACATCATCGGGCATCAATTTCCTTGTTAAACCATCTTTCTACCTAACTGGTCCTCAATCTTGTTTCTTAAAGTCATCAGTATGTCCTGTTTTTGTGACTAACTCTCAGGCTGGGATAGAATATGCAGTTTCTTACAGTTGATTTCTTAGAACATCGTAGATATTCCATTCACTTTTATCAAGTCCATAAACTGCAACTTTTCGAAGTGTGTATCCACTTCTGGGCACATACTATTATTTAGCTTACTTGTTCAAAGTTTCATTCAAAGCCAGCTTCGCAAAAACTCCGACTACTGTGCAAGTGAGGAATATGCATGACATCATAGACATTCAAACTTTGCTCCGTGAAAAACACTCATAAAATCAATGCCCATGTGTACTCATGCAACAACAATTGGGTCTAAACAATAAAAATACGGAAACCTTGCAGTGAGAAAAGAAAACAAATACGAAGTATTGCATGCAAAAAAAGTAGTGAAGGCACGTGCTTCTGTTACTTTTAAGCGTAATTTGACTTTTGCAATGCCTTTCTGCCCAGCACCTCTCCCCGCCCAACGGTAGTGACTAATAGTATTGGTTTTATTTTGAATTTCGCTATAATTATTAATAGTAAAGACTTTACTATGCACCTTCGCCTGCCCACACCTCACTGCATGCGACACCGCTGCACTGCTTTCAAACATCCCCGCAATCTCCCCGCAACCAACGCGGCTGTGTCTATTAGCGAGCATAACATACGTCGGACTGCGATATCGTGTTTCCATAAAAAATAATAACAATGAGTGAAAAAATTAAAATACATAAAAGTGGGAAAACATGCATCATTTTCGCACACATATGCAGAGTCAGGTATTTCAGTGCGCTGCACCGTCATCGCGCCTACTCTTTCCAGATGCAGTTTGTGTTTCAGGAATTCATATTCCATGGATTCAGTGCATGACACAAAAATCCTCCACAATAAGCTTGCTCTCCTAATTGTATTTTGACGCCGTCAGCAATGATTTTTCACTCGTCAGTCTGCCTTGTCTTCTAATTCTTCCCTCTAAGATAGTCTTCATTTTTCGTTTGTCGATGGAATATCTTTATACGTTCCGGTTGTTTTAGCGTTTGATAAAATTTTTGTATGAACTATCTAGTCTTCCTCTTTCTTTTTAACATAATTGTTGAATTATTTTTGCTAACTAATATTCAGATTTGTTTCAGGACAGTGATAAATCAACTCTAAATCAGGAAGATTCCTTTTGTTTCAATTTGGGGCCCATTCCTTTTGTTACCTTTTCACAAGAAGCATCTTTTGGGCAAGGCAGATTGTATCTGATCTGTTTAGATAGGTGCCAAAAATAAGCTTAGAATTTTGAGGGGGATTGAAAACTCATCTATTTACATTATTTTCTCCTCTTATCTGTTATCTTTTATTACGGAGGCTGAGTGGCAGTGGTATTTCTGTCCACCATTAAATCAATCAAAATTTAATTTGGCTCAAATTTTAATTTTTCTATAAATTTTGGATGACACTATTACTTAAGAATCGTACATATATATGGTACTTTTAATTATGAGACTTTTCTTATAGACATATTTCACAGATTAGAGAGAATAGTTTCTTTATTGATGATATAAAACCACATAACAAGTCTCCAATTCCGTTTTTCTGTATGTCCCATTTTGTTATTGCAACCCTGGGCAAATTATAATCTCAAATCGTTTTCCAAACTTGGAGATATTCTACAGCTTCCAATATTTATTTACAAGCTCGTCGAATTGCTTATACCGGTTAAGACTTTTCTCGTTCTGCCCTCTTCTTTTTCTACATGTATTATAGTGTTGTCTTAAAGAATCGAAGAATTGTATTAAAATGAAGAAACTACATTTATATACCAAACTTTACATAGAACGATTATAAATTTATAACTATTTGGAAGTCGAAGGCTTGGTTTCAAGCACAATATATGATGAAATTTTTTAATTTTCTCCGATTTTAATTTTTGTTCCATTACATATTATTGATGAGAATCATTCATTTCTTGGCACTGAAGGTTTCATTTACTGTAGAAATGCCCCAAGCGACACAGTAAGAGATTTTTCATAGATAACATCGATTGAAAAATCAGTCATTGTACCAAATCATGTTTGTTTTTACTGATTTTACACTTTTGCTTCCCGTGATCTAAACAACATTTCTGCGTGCAAATGATAACCTGGGCATCAATGTTACTCTATACCCTGACATCTGAATCTGCTTTTGCGAGCTGACACAAATTAAGATTTGTTTTTGGAGTCAATTGAGAGAAATTTATGTATTCATTAAAAAATGAATAACATTATGGAAAATACGGAAAATAGGAGAAAATATTGAAAAAGTGTTACAATGAATGCAATAATTCGACAAAAATATTTATTTATCAGTTTTTTACTTCATTTCAATAGCAAATTTGACATTGTAAAATCATGCATGATCAGTTGATTATAGTGAGACATTTCTCCAGTACTGCTGAAGTCATGGCAGAAACAATGACCACAGTTCAACAGATTCCCAAAATAGTTCAATATATTTCTTTCTGTTAGTTACTAATAAACAGAAGCGTAGATGATTTTAGATAATTGGAAATACTTTCTCCCGACATATAAAACTAGTGGCAAGGCGACACTTTAGTTTAAATACTGTACAATTAAGTTAATGTTTTCTTCAAGACCTTGAATAAGTAGCTGAAGATGATAGATAGTTATTTATAAAGAGATTCCGAACTACATTATTCAACTCGAAATGTGTGTTGAGTGTTCCTTAGGTGTGTGTTTATTTCGAATATACCATCAATAATCGTCGAAGTCACAGCGGTATGCTTAACGTTGAAAGCAAACAACCACCCAACTTATTTATAAAGATGGAACCCAAAATTCGATGGTCATTATTCGGTTTCGAAAGAGTTCTCACAGTTATAAAGATATATAAAAGTATTTTTAAATATGTAGCGCCACAAACTTCCTTGTCATAGTGGAATTATTTTATCAGACATGCAACCATAGAGAACGACAAGCGAACTTCATCATCTTGTGTAGTCTCTACTAAGGAAGCAAGTCTTGACCTGTCAAAGGAAATCGAGTGAGATGAGAGAAGTAGTGACGCTTTATGAATGTCTGGAATGAATTCAGCTGTCAATCCATGAAAATTGATACCATGTATTGAATTGCTATAGAGAATATTTTTACACTGAGACAAACTTACCAGCAACCTGAAACTGAATATTCTACTACATATAACAATTGCATTGTAAGCGGGGAGAATACTTTCAGAGTATTTGCTACAATTAATCGTACATAAGAAATTGACGTCTACTATATAAGTAGGTATCCACTTGCACAAATACGATGTACAGAAGCAGTATTCTCAGACTGCACATGTCTATAACTATAACTGCAGCAATTAGCTTCTCACATTGATTGTTCGTATTCTTTTAACTAAAATTCTCAAACAACGGAAAGAAAATTAAATGCATTCATTCCCTCCATTTTACATTTAAAAATTTAAATTTTTACGCTGTTTTCGTTTTTGTTTTTATTTTTCTACCTTCATGCTACATTTGTGGCAGTTTCGTTTTCTTTTTAATACTTTTTGCCGCAAAAAGATTTGTTTACTTGTAACAAAAATTAAAAAAACCAGAGAAAGAAAACAACAAAATTGCATACAATGCTCACATTTCACAAAAGCAAAAAGCGAACGTTACTAATTTCAGAAATAAATATTAAAAACAAAACAATAACAAAAACAAAAATAGTGCCAGAAGTCCTCATCGTGGAGTCAGTATAGTAGTCAGTACGTGGAGTAGAAGAGGAGGCCTGGGGTACACTGGACGCAATATGACACAATGTGGAACAGGCTGAAATATTTTCGGAGATGCAAATGTCTCATTTACAGCAGCAGCAAAAATGGAAATTGAAAGTCGATTTGTTTACATTATATACAACTTTATTTACTTATTCGCACTTGTTGAGATTTTACGAAATATGCCCACCAGCATTTGGGGATGCATGTGTACAATCGGTTAATCAATTGATCGATTCTTTGAATTAAATTATTATTAGAACACAATTTTGTTCATATCCCTTTCGATTATTTGGTTCGACTATTAAAAAACCATTGTGTGAACTTTTATAAAAAGCATAAAAACAATTTAGTGGACAAAATTAGAGCGCCTCTGACAAAATGATACAATCAATTCAATGCGGAGGGAATTATATCAGTGAAGTATCCCTCAAATTCAAAATCAGTGTTGAGTGCCCTTAAATTTACTTTAATTATACGAAGTATTAATTCATAAATTTTAGACCACTATTGCAAAGGTGAATCGTTAAACGACGCTTCATCAATCAGGGCAAAACAATTTGTGACAAACAGATCAGTGGTGAAAATATTGTTAGCAATACTAATTTGTGATCAATATTCGATTACATTCATTGGTAAATAATAGTTTAATATCTCGTTTTAGGACTTGAACCAATTATTTTTTGTTCAAAACTTGTGTTAGTGAAAAAGGGGATGGTACCTATTCTCGAAAGTGTAAGATCCTTCTCGTTGCAAAGCTTATCTTTGCCAAACAAATTTAAATATTTTTCGATTATATTGGCTTATATGTTCCAACATTGAACCAGACGGCATATCATCTCTGCTCGATAAGTCTTTACCATAGCTTCAAGTTTCTTTGTGCAGTGATATTAGCAATGTTTCGACGAGTTACATCGGTCCACGAAGACCAATTTTAGATTATACAAATATATTGGTGGGCAGGTGTTGTAAGCAATGACCCATTTTTCTAGCGCGTTACAATGATTCTTGAAAACATCTCTTCATACCTGTAAAGCTCAGTCGGTTTCTTAACATTTTATTATTTACTTTCTATGAGAGCTATCGTATTCAATTTCTTTCCATCTCTTAATCGAATGATGTTTGCCGTTTTGTTGGAACCCTCCAATTTCTTTGCATCAAATTATTACAGCTCTGCAAAGGATCGGATCCAAAGATAGGCCGCATGATCAATCTGTGGAACTTCATATTTCTAAAAGAAATCACACAAAAATTAGTACTTGAAGCATTTAGAGTATTTATTATCAGATATAACGAAAAGAACGGACTTACTATTGAATATTTATGAAAGGGAAAATATTCGAATCTTTAATAAACTGGTAAAGTAACGTAGAATTTGCCTCACAGAAATCCACTATGTGAGCAGAATTATGATATGATATCGCTAACTGCATCTTCCGGCCGGTGTTAACTGTAGGGTAGATTTTTTCGAATATTTATGTTTACTCTCTGAGGCACATTGCTACGCAAATGATGTGAGTCGTTAAATTTTGGTACAGTGCAAAAAGTACTTGGTTATTACTCCACTGATTCTATTTACAACCCTTCTGTCTCTAATCGTCTTAATCCAAAAATTCGTAGCTTTTGGCCTTTTTTGATTTCCGATGAGACAAAAGTTCAAAGACAATTTTGTATAATTAATCACTTGCAATGTTCGTCTTATAAACAAATTCTTGCAATAGAATTCTTTATTTTTATGACCTTTGCCGTTTCATAATGGATAATATTAAGGATAAAGTTTTGTTTTTTAAAATTGGCCACATTGTCTTCCATTTTCTGAAGTTTGACACAGTTATATACAAGGAGCATAGTAGGACATATGATTTCGCTTGATATACTATAATTGGATTAAGATTTTTAACAAATTTATTATTTAAAAAAATCATTTTGTTTGGAAATCTTTAAAAACAGCCAGTCACCCTTTGGTTACTTATGAACATTTTAGAATTTGTACACTTTTTAGGGAACTAAAATACAGCGCTCCACACCGTTTATTCTCTAAATGCGGTCGGCTGGAATATTGTTCAGATAGTTTTTGAGTTATCTGTGTCTCTGCAATGGTTTCATTTCTTATATTCATAGAAAGTGACAAAAAATTACTCTGTAATCTCTTCATAATAAATCGTGTTTAGTGTTTTGGCAACATGCTTGCTTCCACATTTTTTATTGTATTTCATTTCATTTGTATATTTATTGTATAATTTTTGCCTCTTTTGTTTGGAATTTCGTTAAAATATTCCCCCAGTTTATTGTTTTGAGGATGTGTTTTTAGTCAAGCATTTCCTCAGCTATGAGAATTGTGGAACGGAGCTAATTTGTTTCCCTCTAAATTAATTTACCTCTTTGGCAACAACTTCTGCAGCTAGGAACTTACGAGAAATATGCTGGTTGGATGCCAGTTGCACTAAAAGCAGTCATTGACGCTTTTATGGCAAGCACCGAAGAGAAACACGTGCCACTAAGCGCACTCCTCAGAAGTGTCCCACGTGAAATGTATACGAGTACGTATCTATCAAGGCATCTTTTAGGTCTGAGTGGACGGGAGGGGTCGACCAGCTTAGACCAATTAATTTGTATTTCGTATTTCTTTTAAGTTTTGTTCAACGCTGTTGTCGAACCAACAAAGCGGTGAAATATTTTCAAACTATTCCTAATTGCGGGTAGCGCACACAGCACTTTTCGTCCGTGCCCGTAAAAATGTTGCCAAGTCAGGGCTTTTCAGTAGTTTTCGTGTAGTTGGGCGTCGTTTGGTTTCGCTTGGAGGTAGTTTTGCATATTTTCAGTTATTTTGTTGTTCATTGTTTTTTGATGTTTTTGTTTCCTATTTTTCATGGGGAAATTCAAAACTGCTTAATGACATGTCTGCCATCGTCACCAGTGCCGCTTAGGGCAAGTGAGTGCAGTGAGCCTCGTACGCCCGCACCCAACTCGACTGGTTGACTTCAAATGCCGCTTGTGGTAATTTACACTGTGTGCATTTGTTAATTTTGTATTTTTTCCGCATTTTATTGCATTTGTTTTAATTTTAATTAGAAACGTGTTTTGCATAATGAATAATGTGAAGGTGCATTTTTTAATGCTCGCAAAACTTGAACTCTCATTCAATGCATTACAAAAAGGACTTTGAAACATTTGGGTTATGGGAGATTTCGACAGAACTTTATTCAATGTACCAGTATGTCTTCTCTACGAGTACTGCACTATTTCTACTTCCGAAAGTAATACTGCTTTTTTTTCTTTAATGACATTACAACTTTGTCTCTCCGAGCTCGCAGGATTATTCGGGTGATAAGAAGCTGTTCATGTCCACACACTACGATTTCGGTTTCATCGTTTATCGTGCAATTATTGAAATGTGTTGTAGCTCAAAAAGAAAACTAGTTCTGGTTGAATATCCAAGGAATGTTTTTAGAAACCTTTATTAGAATATATCAGACATAGTGTAAATATTTTCTACTTGACCAACAGACACACACATCTTTTATATAAATAAAAGTCAATGTGTGTTTGTTTGCTATTGGAGGGAACACCCGAATTTGATCGAGGATGGTTCATCTGTAATTGCTTTGATAGATCATTTGAATGCACAGATATAATGGAGTATACAAATTTGAAGAATCCAAAATAATTGCAACGCGGAATTCTGCTTTAATTTTTAAGACCTGTGCATTGGTATATTTATTACATTTGTAACAATTTCATTTACTCTCTTTTCCCAGCCTCGGAGTTAGAAGTCCTTGATCTTCTTGTGAAATTATTGAATTACCACAATCATGTTAACTATATTTATTTTCATTAATTTCAATATCTTCTAGTCTTCTCTTCGGGATAGTCACACTCGATGCTGTTACTAAATTTTCTGTTTTGAAATTGCTTCAGAAAACGAAAATACAAATGTTTTCGGGAGGGCACACTTTTACACGAGGTTGATTCGGAATGGTCAAGAATACTTTTTGTAACATACTAGACACAAACTTCCTTAGGCTTTCTGAAGCGAGAAACGATTTTAGAGGCCTCTATTTATCGCCACTCCAAAATGTATCAAAGAACTGAAATGACTACTTCCTGTTTGGATTATCACATTGAAAATTCTTTGATTTTCAAGTACTTTTTGTTATTCAATATTTGGGTAACTGCAGACACTAAAATAACTTCTCACCTTTTTTACTTACTTACTAAACCCACAATTGGAATATAAGTGTTTATATGCTCTTTTTTATATGCTAACAAATCAGAGTAATGCCGTTTTACAATACTAATTAGCACAATTTGAAAGGAAATGCCACAAATGGCTCATATCTATATGGAAATATGAATAATTATTTCAATTAAGCACCATCTCATTTGCTCCTTTGCACTAAATTAAGTGCAAAATTGTTTGAGGATTATATAAGAAAGATGGATGTGGGATTACAAGCCCAACTCATATAGTTGGAAGAGGATTTTTATTAACAATTTCATAATTGATCCCGTTTGATTTTTATTCCTTCTGCCGTACACACATTACTTTGTTCCTGTGTTGCCAGGTATGTGGAGAGGAAATCTTTCTCATGCTTTGCAATTAATTGCTTTCATACTCTGCTCCCATGAACCTTTTTTGCAGGAAATACAATAATAATTCCTTTTGCAAAAGCGACGCTTGCTGACAATGTAATGTGCGCTTTATAAGAGTGTTTGCAACTCTCCCACAAGGCCAAGTCACAATTTGCAAACGAGAATCGTTCTTCTGCCTCAAGCAGAAAGTAAGTCAATATGCCACACACCTTCGTCCTTCCTGTTCCACTGCCAATAGAGTATACTCGCACAGAGCCCGCGTTTCTGGTGTAATGAGAAGCGTTACAAATGAGCCTCATAAAAATGTCGTTCATTTCCAATCCAAAGAAAACAAACAACAAATGGGCAAACGTTTTCCATGACTAAACTCCAAGTATGTGTATGTGTGGGTGTGGGTGTTGGGGTGCACGTATGTACGTATGTGTGTCTACTTGTGCTGCATCACTCCACCGTTGGCCACTTTTGTTCTTTTATTTCTTTTAAATTTTTTTTTTGCAATGTTCAAAACATTCGCGCTACACTTGCATAGAGCCCAGCACGGGTTTATCTGAAAAGCGCAACGCGTATGTGACTTTTGGCCGATTTCTAACATGTCGCAGAATTCGTTGGTAGGTAAATGAGATGCAGTTAAATACTCACCTGTGCTCGTTTTGGATAAGAAGTGGAAAATAAATAAATAAAAAAAGAACATAACAAATAAATCGCTGCTTTCTTTGTTTTTTGCTGTTCTTGTTGTTGGTGCTGTTGGTTTGTGTGTTATTGTTATGCAGTGTTTCTTGTGCAAAATTCGATACAAGACAACAACAACACCAACAATAAAAACATCAACACCAACCCACTTCCTATGTGCACCGATACAATTCTGCATTTGAGTACGTACGCAAAGATACGACAATTGTTGTTATTCGCTTCGTGGTTGTTGTTGTTTTTTGTTATTGTTTTTGCTAAACATTCGGCTGCAATTATTTCTGAGATAATTCCAGCACACGTTCGGGCCAGTGTTGCACTGACCCGCATCCCCACCCTCACCGGCATCAGTGCCATCACAAGCACGAACAGCGCGAGTTGTCAGCGGCCCGCGTTGCTCAACATTTTTGTCAGCATTTATCACCATGGCTGGTTGGCGTACACGGCGTATGTGCGCGATGTGACTGGCGAGTTCTGGGCAGTTAGATTTTGAAATTTGATTTTAGTACGTTTCGTGAGTTTTGCATTTCAACGCGCGCCTCTC
The DNA here is from genome assembly GCA_920105625.2 of Clusia tigrina. Taxonomy (NCBI): domain Eukaryota; kingdom Metazoa; phylum Arthropoda; class Insecta; order Diptera; family Clusiidae; genus Clusia; species Clusia tigrina. The sequence continues at coordinate 34,584,863 of OV050031.1, read as the reverse complement.
GATCGCGGCTGATACCGTTTCAGTTTCTGGGGTTACTTTCCTTGATTTCGAGTTGACTTCAGCTTCGCGCTCTTCACAATTTTCGATCAATCGGTTCGCAGTCGTGCATCCCACAGCCAGTTGCTTTCCCGTGTTAAAACATTTTCGCCATTCCGAAGTGAGCCTCATTATGCAAACGCGCGTGCGTAGTGACAGTTGTGTTTACAAATTTTGAAGTTCAATGTTGCAGTGAGATCCCCGTCATGCGATTTCTACTCCAGTGCTAGATTTGTGTAAAGAGTGTTAAAATAAGTTGAGAGTTCATGCATATCATGCAAATACTATATAGTACCAATTCCACTAAAACTCGTCATTTTTAAAGTTTGTACATTTTTAAAGCCAAGTGTGTGTTATCTTCACAAATCGTTGAGTCTGTTGGCAGGTCTGTGCTCAATTCGTAGTTGAAATAGAATCCGAGAAAATCTGCTTATTTTGCTTCCTTCCTTTAATGGTATTTGAAGTGATCTGGTCCAAAGTGATCTGGTTCTTTGATTCCGATATTGGTCCTACTTCTATGCAGGACATAGTTTTGAAACTTAATATCGAGGAGTGTGGCAACATTCACAGACTCTACAGTTGAATTGTAGCTGATGTTAGGAAAGTGCTCGTTTCTTTGCTTAACATGTTACGTTTAGTTCCTTCTTGATTATATAATATTTGCTCTGGCAATGGCCAGAATATATAGTATAACCAAATTGTACAAATAATTTTACTTATTGTTGGAAAAACAGATTGTAAATAAATTGGGAAATATTTAAAAAAAAACGTTTAGTTCCGAACAAAATTGGAAGTCCCAAAGGAAATGCTGTTTCAAAAGCAACGACTTCATTTCGCGTGTGTCCCTCAAAGCACCAAAGAAGTCTGGTAATGTCTATTTAGCATTTGCTAAGTAAAATATTTGACTTTTCCGAATTGTAGCTTAGTTTTGGTTGCAGAGAGAGTATTACTTCAAATACTAGTTGATAAAGGTTTAACTCAATATGGAGGCTAATAACGCAGATTGAGACTAATCTAATTTACACGTTGGAGAACTCATCGAGGAACTTATTTATGCATTGCACAGAGCTTAGTTTTCGCCTCTCCAAGTGTTTATATTCGTGTCTTTATCTTTGAAAACCTGAGCAGTCGCAGATATAATGAGCTAAAGTTACTTCGTCTATACTTACCTTATAAGCCAAGCATACCAGTTTACAAATAAGGAGGAAGGACTTTCGTGAAAGATATTTCTGGTCTTTCGACCTTATATATCTTATATTCTATAAAAGGGTATATTCAATTTGTGAAGTTAATCTGTATTTTAATGCCTTAAAAATGGTGTGTATGAAGAGATATGGATGTCATTTTTCCTCACTCTGTTTATCCATGTCCGTCCATTTCTGGACATCTTCTTTCACGCCACTAGATATATGTGAATGAAAGTTACTATGAGAATTGTTTGGACGTTAAGATAGTTCCAGATTGTAATATAGATAATATAGGACTGGGTACATACCTGTATTCCCTGGATTCATAGTCGATATGTAACATAAAATGGACATAGATTCATCCTTAGTGAATAGGTTGACACTAGGATCTATGCAGAAAGTAATATGTATATAAAACTTGTAACTGAAAGAGATTTACTGACAAAAATTTGGTATAAAAATCCACTTCAAAAAGTGAATAGGATCAAAAAAAGCAAACTCTCCTCTTTATACATATAACTCATACTTACATCGATGATAAATTAAATTTTTGTACATCGTATGGTCGAAATTAGTTTCTGTAAGTTTTCAAATCATAATTCAGGACTGGTGATTTATACAACAAAATTTTACATAATGGATCAAACTGACATTACAAAATGTTCAACATAAATTTCCGATAACGATGAAAATTTTTGGTGTTACATATCAACCACATTCATGCAGAATTCTTTAAAGTTAACAAATTCAAATCTTCTTAAAGCAAAATCGTTATTGTTTAAATCGAACTCCCTCTATATAGCTTATGGATATTTGGTATTGACATAAATCTTTGAGTGTAGATTATTTCTTAGTTGGTATGACACGATTCTAGCGTTCTTTCCGAGTTAGTTATGCACACAATTCGATACTTGAATGTTATGAATGCACCGACACTTTTAGTTTGAGCTCACACTTTTTTGAAGTCGTAATTAAATGCTATAATAAGCGCATTTATATTGGAAGTTGGGATGCATCAATCTGCTGTTCTTCGATTATAGAATGTTTATATTCTGATAAGTTCCTCTAAACCAACTATCTAAGGATATACCTTTCTACTATGTAGCTTTTGTGACTTTGGCCGTACTTAATCAATCATATTTTGTGTGGGTCACTCTTTTGCTTCCATTCATAACGTGCATAACAAAGCATAAACTTCACTTAAAGCAACATAAAAGAGAGAGCTGAACTACTCCATGAACCCGAAATAGTAGCCTAGGATGTATGTTTATCCAACGTACCAAGCGGTGCTTATGAAAACAGAGGCAAACACTGCCAATGACAATTGCGGGGATAAAGTTTCCAGCTTCTTCAACGGCCATGCTAGAAAAATATTTATGTTTGCTACTGTTTTATGTTTCTACAACGAGATGAATGAAAACACACACCATCACCGTAGTAAGCACTGTGCTGACCGCGAAAAAGCACAGCCAAGCGCGTATTGACGTACGGAGAGTGTTGTATTTCCAATGGCATTCAAGGCACTTCCAAATTTATGCAAATAAATAAATGCATTAAATTCGTCAACTCAGGAAATTTGTGAGGCGCAGCTCTTAATTAAACGAAATCCTTGCATAAAGCAACTCCGTCACTGTTCGCTCTTAGTTTGTTTCCATGTCCAACCATCTTACAGTGCGTTCGCTCGCTTGCTCGTTCCTCTGTCTGACCGTCCGAGGTATGTTCGTTGGTGGTCCTGAAGTAGGTATTCAAGTTGCTGTTGCTGGAGTTGCTGGTGGTGCGCGCTTGTGTCAAGAAAGAAAAAAGATACCAACATAAACAAATCATAAAATCTTTATTTTCTTCTCATTTATCAAAAAATGACTGTTTCAATCCGAATCAAATAAAGAAGGTCTTGGAGTGGTGACGTGTTATTATTAATTTCGAGAAGGAGGTATCTCTGTTCATTGGTCTTTGATACTCTACGTGTGCTTTGAGCCCCGAAAAGTCAATGATTGTAAATCGTGGTGAAGGAGTTGCAAATCTTAAGTGGTGAAGTTGCCCAAAGATATCTGTTTCACAGAGAACCGTTCTGCTACAAGTAAGTCTCCTTATGTCCGTATCAGCTTATCATAGTGTTGGACTGAAATTCTCCACAGAAGACTCAAGAACTTCACACGATTTTGAGAGCATTTTCTACTACAGACTTCTGTAATTGTTAAGAGTTTATCTGATTGTCTTAAAACTTTGCCAAACAGATATTGAACGTAAGATGCGCTAAAAAATAAAATAGCGTCATCAGCGTAAAAATTGTGAATGAAACGGTTCAGAAACTTATGAGCCTGTTCAGAGACCCGCGTATTCTTGAGTTAAAATCAAAATTAGGAACAACCAAAAATTTATAAAAATTTTCTTTTGTTTCGGCAATATTGGCTTTGCTGCTTCCTATATAATTAACTAAGATAGAAAAAGTAGAACTCGAATTAGAAAATTTCACGGTCCCGAAAGACATTTTGTATATCTTCACCGCTCCATTTGATCCAACACATTATCCATTCACCAATTCTGCAAATCACACTCTCATGTATTTTCACGGAAGGCCCCTTATTCGTCACTATACCAAACAACTGGGCAAATTAGGGCAAATGTTTATAAATTCTGACACGCTTAATATCGTGGCAGAAGTAGAAATGCATTCCGTCAGCAGCAGTTACTAAGTAGAATATGAGATGTTCCGTTTTTTATTAAAGTAAAGAGAATATTTGGGGGATCAAATGGTATAATCGCAAATTTTGAATTTATGGACATGTCGTGCATGATAACCCAACCACAGTGTGATGTATTTTTAACCATCTAAATTATTGAACTAGTTTCTTTCTCGCTTTTTACGACCACAGTTCATCACCACTAATAAATTATCGATGGCGTTAGTCAATTTTTGCACTTGCAAATTGTCTGATTGATTCTACCGAAGTAAATTTGTTAAACCTGAAATGTTCGTGGGGCACTCTATTGTATACGTTTAGGGTCACCTTAACACATTGGACAGGTATTCCTCTTGAGTATAGTTCTGTTGATAGAAGCAGCACTTTGGGTCTAACTTGATACTGAAAATATTTTATGATGGTTTTTTTCCGTGACTCTCCTCCACCCACTAATAGTGCACTTCTTTGCTGCGTTAGAAGTTATTTTACTCTCGGCTTTCACTAGAAGAGTTCACACGTTCACCGTAGACCGACTCAGTCTTTGATGATTTCATTCCTTTTGTCTGAAAATCAAATTATTTGTTTCATTATAAATTTAGTTAATAAGCAAATGATGTGATTGGTTGGTAAAACGGCAACAATCAAAACAACAATAAGCACAGCATCAAATAAATCAGTTACGAAAATGTTTTTCTCCAATTACAACAACATGTACTTAAAGAATTACTGCTACAGGTAAATCTTAAAATTAAATATCAAATTTAAAAAATTTCACACCTGATAGAATAAAAATAAGAAATAAATTGTATGTGAATTGTTTCTGGACTCATCATTTGCATATTTTCCCTTCTGTTTCATGTTTACAGTTCAGTATATGCAGGACCGCTGTTGACTTCGGCTGCAAATGGAATGCAATATGGCATGCAGTCGGCCGCTGGTGCATCGCCACAGCATTCTACCCCTACTCCAATCGCGCATTCGGGGACTTCGGCTGCGACCGCTGCCGCAGTAGCTGCAGCCACAGCGGCTGTCAGCGGTGTTGGATCCAGCTCCAGCTTCAGCAACGACGATTACGGCTCGCCCAAAAGCAACAACAGCGGTGGTGGCGGTGGAGGCGGCGGAGCGCTGCCAGCGTTTCAGCGCATTGCGTCGTCGAGTTACGGCGGCATGGCTAATGTGGGCAATGCGGTTGTCGGTGGCGCCGAACGTTACACGTCATTGACAAATTACAGAAATCATGTAAGTAATCGCACTCTCGCACTGCTGGAATGTTGACGGATAAATAAGAAATTGTGTTCATATTTTGCATTACGCCTTCATTCTTCTCACTTTCAGAACGACACTTGGCCTGGTCATTACGAGGCAATTAGCTACGCACCAACGTCGGTAGTAACGAGTCCTGCTCTGAGTAGCGCGCTGGCCGGCAATACAAACGTGATACGCAGCGTCAATGGACGCACAAACGGGGCGCCCACAGACGGAACGGGCGCAGCTGGGTTAGTGGCAGCTGCTGCAGCGGCGCACTTGTCCGCTTCAGCATCGCTGTCTGCAAGTAAGTTTGACACCGCGACTATGTATGTCATTAGTGAAAAAGCATATTCGTGAAGTACTCCCCTCGTTCAATATTTTTTCGTAGATATTTTTAGCATGTTTTCAGTTTCGGCTGATAAGCCCAGAGTCACTTGGGGTTAAGAAGAAATTGAATTGTTTTCGTAGATTTTTTGATTTTACGAGTTTATGGACGGTGTTTTTTATTTAGTATATATTTTAATACCCCACCAAATTAAATTTAAATGTATGGGTATAATAATGGAACATATACATAGCCACTCATAAATTGAAGTCATGATTGGTGATTATTGTGATTATTTCAATGATGTGTAGGAAACTTTTCAGCCGTCGAATCATGCAACCTTAGTGGCATATTGGAATATCAATTCATATTGTTAGCTGCAATAAATAGGATTACAATAACGAAGAGCTGCATATGGGATTAGGCACATCTCACTTACAGGATCGAATCGATTTATTAAAACAATTAACAGCACTTAGAAGGCTACAACTTTGTTGAATGACATAGGACTATGAATAGGTCGAAAGTAAGGCAGGAAATACGACCCTTCTTGTGATTCAAAATGATATTCAAGTACACTCTAGTTTTAATTAATGAATTACATATGTATACATCTATAGGCGCAATCTGGTAGGAAATTTCAATAAGGATTCAGTGATGATTTAACTGTGACTGTGGAAATTTTCATTGTGATATCGCGGACAAACTTAAGATCATGTTTTTGATGGGATGATAGAGTTCCAGGGGCAGTATCTAACACGATCAGAATATTGCTGTGGACTCACTACGTTCTTTTTATGTGAGTTTTCGGAGGTGTGGAGAACTATTGATGCTGCATGCCCAGCACACTTGTTGTCATGCTTTCAATGTTAGCGATAAATCTTTGGTGATTTTGTGCGGCCCGCTCTGACACCAATTATGAAGTATTACAAATACTAAACAGAAACCAAAACAATGCGCATGTGTGTCCGGCCACAAGCGAAATATCTCGCAGCATTTCCCAATACATTTCGGCTTTTTCACAGCTCGCACTTAGCAGTACAAGTACCAATCACTGTTATATACACATAGCATACGCATGCGTAGCGCTTACTTAGTCGTGTTCACAGCAGAGTTCGCCGGTCTAGCGCCATGTTTCCTGCTTGCTGCATATTTACGTAACCTGAGTAAACTCAACCGGCCCTTTGTACACATTGAATTGCACATCTGACCAAATGTTCGCCCAGTTTAAATGTTTTCACTAAGTGCGCAGATCCATTAAGGAGCGGCGTCAGTACCTAATTTGCGCATTTGTTTAATTTTTATGGCACATAATTAATATGTATGTTTACAGGAATAATGCCATAATGTTTTTTTACGATTTTACCATCTCAATATTTCAGTAGATTTCCTCACATTTATTTGTGGATGTGTTCTCTATCACTTCTTTACTGTTGTATGATAAAAGATGATAGTTTACAGTAGAAGCGGATTCTCAATGAATGAAATATTGTTAACTATACTCGTATATGGCTAAACACGAAAATCGGGTCCCTTTTTTAAAATGGGTCCGTCAAAGGCATATCGACAGATTTCGAGCTTTTGTTCTCTTTTTTTGAAAATTACTTACAGTTAGTGTCAAATATATCTTATTCTCTGCATTATAAAGCATTCTAGCATACTATTTTGCTCCAAAGTCTAAATAACACTCCAGTTAGTACAGTAGTGCTTGGAAGCCTTGTAGTAGTTTCATTTAATTGTTTCTTTATTCCGTATTTGTTTTTCCAATCAGTCTACCCCTGAGTTCTAAAGTGTTCTATGTCGACTATGGAGTGAGTATCACTCTCACTCAATCTAACTACGGGTTATAGGTCCATAATAAATTCAAAACTTATAGCAAGTTCAATAGGTTCCAGAAATTTCAGCTCCTTTGATTTTATTGTAAGCTTGGATTTTCGGGCAAACCGTATGTATCGTATTCATAAAAAGTATCCTTAAGGTTTTATATACTCAAATGATACTCGTAGTTAGATACCCGGATTGAATCACTGTTGATTGGCTTATTATATTATATTAAACTATATAGTTTTGTTAATGGAAAAACTAAAGTAAAATAATTTAATTTCTATTATAAAAAAAACAATCCATTTACTACAATTTTCTAAGGCCTGTAATGGTCAGTTTTGAAACCCTTTTTGAGACCGTTTCTGACGAAGTATATTACACTAGATGCAAATCTGCTGCGCATTTGTGATAAAGTTCCAAAATATTGACAATGGCTGTATTAGGACTCAGGCATGCTTTGTAAAATCAGAGCTCAGATTCACAATCGGATTCGGAGAACTGAAGTCTTCGTTCTCATTGAGGCTTTTATCTTGGCTTGTTTAATGCCAAGACTTTCATATAGTTTTGCAGCCGTTGTATTGGTTCTAGAAGTACTACGATTATTATAATATGTATTAAGCAATAATCGCAGTGTTATAAAGGGTTTTCTAGTTTTTTAGAGGGTTTTCTTCCTTATTTAATGACAAATAATATGAGGACTAAGAGACATGATTTTTCCTTATTTCATTATTGTTAATTCCTCGAAAGAGAAAACTACTGTATAATTTTTAAAAGTTTATTTATTAATCACAATATTTAGTTGTAATAATTATATTTTTAATCTTATGATAAATTCAATTAATTTGTTTTGAGTATTTTGATAAAACATTAGAATTGATGATAAACATAGAAAACACAGTAAACACACAATTACACAACAACCATATACATTCAAAATGGTACATAATAAAAATAACAAATAACAACAACAACAACAAGCATAATATGAAAAAACAAAAACAAGTAACAATTCCATTAACAATTGAATTATGATTTAATTTGAAGCATTTTTCGATGCCGATTTTTTCACTGAGGGGCGAGAATGTGTCAATTGTGGTGCGATTTCAACTCCATTATGGCGCCGTGATAATACCGGACATTATTTATGCAATGCGTGCGGTCTTTATCACAAAATGAACGGAATGAATCGTCCGTTAATTAAACAGCCTAGGCGATTGGTAATTCACTTATTCTTTTCTTTTGCAATTTGTTTATTAAAAATTAAAAAAATTAATAAATAAAAATATTAATGAATCATGAGTAAAACTCAAAAAGAAAATAAAAATTCGTATAAAATTGTGGAACAAAATTTTTGTGTCTTGTAGTTAGATGTGCAAGTAGAAAGTGTCTTATAGAAATCCGCCGTCAGCGACGTCGACGTTCTCGCTTTTTTGTTGATGAAATCCATGTTCGTATTTTTAAAAACAACTTAATTTGAGTGAAAGTGTGACCGAAATTAATTGAATTTATTATAAAACTGAAAATATTAAATAAGCACGCCTTTCTTAACAACTTTTTAGGCCTTTAATAAAAAACAAATAAATAACAGAAATTAATTAATAATTATATGAAGAAGAGAAGAGAATAGTTTTGATGCTAATTAAACGAAGATCTAAAGAGAAAAATTAAAACAAAAATTATTAAAATTGCTTTTTGCAGTGGCCGCTGAATCGAGCGGTGGGGATTTCTATAAGAACTACAATCCATTTAGTGTGCCGAGTCGGACGGCAACAGCGGCTGCCACCGAGGAGCACGTTAGTCGTTCAACTTCGCGCAGATTGGTAGGTGTCCAAGTATTTTTTTAATATACTCATAAAATAAGTAATAAAAAATTTGAAAATTAAAAAAAAATCATCAAAAATTTTGTTCTGTAAAAATTATAACGAATTTAAATATCGCATAAAAACTGTGCAACTTATTAACTTGTATTTCCGCAAACCCTTTTAGAGTGCCTCCCGACGAGCCGGCCTTTCTTGCTCGAACTGCCTGACCACGCACACCTCGTTGTGGCGTCGCAATCCCAACGGCGAACCCGTGTGCAACGCCTGCGGACTGTACTACAAGTTGCACAGTGTGAAGCGTCCGCTGACCATGAAGAAGGACACCATCCAGGTAACTACCGCGACATATACTAACAGACTCAGCAAATAGAGTCGGGCTGGTCCGTAGGAAAATCACATAATTATGCCAAATTTTTTCAATTTCAGACTCGCAAACGAAAGCCAAAGGGCAGCAAGTCCGACAAAGCCGCCAAACACGCACACAACAATAACAACACAAACAATAACAATTCATTGGTCGTAATTGCCGACGCCAACAATGGTGAGTTGAAATCAGCTCAATAGCGCGGTATACAGCATGCCTAATGACTTGTTTTGTTTTGTCTCTCTCTCTCTCCTTTCTATTTCAATCTATATTTCTTTTTATCATTTTCGCTGTGCCACTCATTCAAAATTCACCTCACTGAAAACCAGCAGAATTGAAAAATATCACAATTTTGCAACAACAACAGCATCATAACCCTTCATCCAAGCACTCAGCTGCGAGCTCACCTACCAATAGCGTTCCGTCCCCTACGCCGAATGTTGCGGTGCTCTCGGCTGCTGTGATGTCACCCATAATGAAGGAAGAACAACAATTGGATGACGAGTCTCCCATCAAAAGCCAACAACAACAGCAGCAGCAACAAGCGCACCACCACCACCAGCAGCAACAACAGCAGCAGCAATTCCAGCAAATATCCCCAATACACCATATCAATTCACCTATAATGTTCTCATCTGCATCTCCCACGCATACTGGGCACTTAAACAATAATAACATCAATAACAGCAACAACAACAGCAACAATGCATACAGCACTAACAACAATAATAACAACAACAACAATAATATAAACAACAACAACAGCAATAATAACGATAACAATTTAAAGTTTATGCAGAAATATCTCCAAACGCACCAGCACCAGAGCCAGCTGCAACACCACGACCCATCGTCGCAGCAACAATTGTTAACGCAACAGCTGCTGCACTTGACGTCGAGCGGTACGGGATCAGTGACTTTGGCCGCACCGGAACAGCACCACCAGCATCACCAGCAGCAGGATTTCCAGACACATGGCCACCAACAAACGCAATTGTGTAGCAACAGTCCCATCGGGTACCACCACCAACACAGCCCCACCGCGCCAGTGTCACCAGCCTACTCAGGGTACGGCGAGTTGCTTTCGGTGGAGGAGGAGGCCATTAAAATCGAACATTTACACCACCACCATCACAGTCAGCAGCAACATCACTTGGCGCAACAGCACATTCCGATCAGCCGCAGCTCCTCAATGGACGACGACTATGAGACCTATCATATCCATCAACAGCAGCAGCAACAGCAACAGCAACAGCAACAGCAACAACAGCAACAGCAACAACAGCAACACACATTTCAATTGCACGCCGTAGCCCAGCAACATTTGCAGGAGTTCGGTCGCAAGTTTGAGCGTGAAACTGTTGTCAAAATGGAGTAAGCTCAAAGAAAAACAGCGAAGGGAGCTAGAAGCCAAAAACCAAAGATCGAACAATTACAAAAATCTATTTAAATATTAATTTTTAAAACAATTTTTGCACATATTTTAATCCACAAAGAAAATCTCAAATCTCCAAAGAAGTTGCAAGAATAACTGAGTAGTATACCAATCCTTTTTACTCGAAAAAGGACTCCTCAAAGGAATTTGTTGGAACTATTTTATAACACATTTACTCCCAAACTAAATATAAATATAAAAAATTAATAAAAATTAGAAAAAATTAAAAACCTTTTAAAATTATGTACATAAATGGAAAAACAAATTATAAAAATTAAAAAGCATTTATTTTTAAATTAATTTTAGTGAAATTTAAAAAGTAAAATTATAGAAGAGTCAGAACATTGGGTTTGCTCTCAAACTTGTGAAAAGTAAAAATATTTTAAACCCACAAATTAATTATAAGAAATTCGATTAATAATAATTCCGTAGTCGGTAATTTTACGTGTTATCTTTGTCTGAGATTTATTTCATCGTTCTATTAAATTAATTACTCTATTCCAAAACAATTTTTAGTTAAGTTTAAGCAAAGTGAATTCAGTATCTCATTTACAGTTAGTTTGTATTTAAATCATTTTATATGCCTCTAAATAAAATTGACCAATAATATTAAATACAAATTGTTTTAAAAGTAAAATGGCCATGGATATTTATTTCAATAGATCTCATAAAAACCAAAAATACACTACAAACAATTACACACAATTTCTTTTAAATATGCAAATATCCCCTTTTATAACAGTTTTATGATTTATAAATTAACACAGATTCCTAAAGATGTGGATATATGCTGTGATGAATGTCGGGCAGGTTTAGTTGATAAGATACTCGTATGTACATAAATCGACATTTTTCATCCTTATAGTACGCAGTTACCACACACAATTTTGTATACGCTTCATATTATGCTATTGATACTTATTTGCAAATAATTTGTGAGTAATTATACCCATTAAGAATATAATTTTTTCCTAATAGAAACAGAGGAAAGAAACTTATTTCTTCTGAAACAGTTCGTTGAGCTTTGATTTCCATTGTTGGTTGAGTTGCTCGTAGAAATCCTTTATTCCTGGAGCAAAAAGAATGAAACGTTTGAAATTTACAACGTGTAGCAATACAAATTGATTAGCAAAAGTCGTTTTCTATTCGATGAACGCAAGAATGATAGAATAAAGAGATTTCGCTTTGCGCAGGTCCGTTAGATTTGCCTTTTGATTTTGACAGTTCACTGTTCAGCCGACTACGGCACAATATCAAAGCTTTTTGAAAAGTGCATTGCGAGCGGTGTGTTTTTTATAATAAATTGTGATAATTTATTATAAAAAACATTTTGTATTTGTGAGATCCTTCAAAAAAATATAAAAAATTAAGTGTGCGGTATCTGGTTGTACCAATGGCTTCAAAAAACCTGCATAGGAGAGCAGTTTTTTCTTTTCTTTCGGATTCAAATTTAGCGCGCAAGCGAAGATTTTTAAAATAGCCTGAAGTTTGAAATGGGTAAATAAAATTTTTTTATTCCGTTCTTGTGGTTATATTAATGAAAGCGCGTTTAAAATTTGCTCAGGTTTCGCATAATAAGATGCTAAAACGAGGCGCTGTGCCATCAATTTATAAGCCAGGGGAAGAAAATCCAGAGCATTCTCAACGAGTTCAGCGTCGTGAACACCAAAAAATGATTGCTGAATTTCTAAACATCACGCAAAGATAATACTTGTTATGAATTGTAGAAGACACTTTAATTCCAATTTCAACTGCAGTGCGTTTGTTTCCGACGAAGCGCATGAAGAAGCTGTTAAAAATGTAGCGGAAGTCTTTGATGGAGAAAATCAAGAATATCTTGAAGCCAACAGAATTTTCGATACATCAAACGAAAGCCATGCAAATCACTCAGTGTAAGGCTTAGGTCAGCTCTAGCGCAATAATTTGAAGATTTAAAAAAAATAAAGTTTTGTAAATTCAAAATAGCGCAATGTATATAAGTAATTGATTCACTATTTATATTATAGGTGTTATATTGAGACCTATGAAAATTACTTCTGAGGCCATTGCGCAGAGGGAGCTCAACCATTTAGAGTAGGATGGGCTGGAAAATTTAGTCCCCTATATTTGCCATAGACTGCGCGTTGATATGCCTAGCACTTTATTTAAAAGCAATGATGATCCATCGCTCTCATGGGTAAATCACTTAAGTGAAGGCTAGCATAATGGAATACGTGAGCAGTCTGGATTCAATTTTTGTTTCTTTCAATGGAGAATGTCTCCTAATAACAAATGACTTTATTAAAAAACGTGTTGAAGAAGCTTCAAATATTAATTGTAATATAAAAATTACGAAATTATTTTACAGTTTACAAAAATCAGATTATTAAATAAGAAAGTTATAGAAAATGCTCACACACGTAAAAGAAAATACACAAATCTGTTAAATTAACCAAATTATTTCTTTCTTTTAAATTTTACAAATGCAATGTTTACATTTTTGTTTGCAAATCGTATGCGAGTTTGACCACTCGCCAATACCAGTTTGATATTGTGACGTAGATGCGCGGAACGACAATTTTTTGGCACTCTATCGGCGCAATCTTTGAATATTATTATTCTTGGATGAGCGTTTCGTGGTTTACGTGAAATCCCAAGGTTCTGAAGCCACTGTATTATTGGAAAACACTCAACAACCGCAACTAGGGTGGATAGTCCAACACCTCTTCGACGCGAAAAACAAAATAAGTACGCCGATGGCGGAAGTGTGCATGTGTGTGTGAAATCCTAAATTTCTCAATTTGACGTCTTTCCAAAAAAACCGGGGTTTGCACAGGCCTCCCCCGAAAATTGATTCTTGATTTCTTTATGAATTATCCTCCGGCAATTCTCCAAACTTCTTGGGATTAGATGAAAGGCGAATGAGTGGAGGTAACTTAATACGGAGTTAGAAAACCAGTAAAGCATTGTTGGGGTTCGATTATGTATGGGTAAACATGTTATTGCCTGGGAATATCTCATCGTAATTATACAAGAAGGTTGGTCGTATGTAGATGCCTAGAAGTTTACAAGCGTTAATGGCAAAACCAAAATTTAAAATTTTTATTAGTATTAGTATTTTAAATTTTTATAATTATGGTTGAATTTTTGGGTTAATTACTTGTCCCAATCTGAATATTTTTAATTATAATTATGAACTCATAAGAGAAAAACTATAAAAATATCATACATATGCATATGTTTTTCTCATATATAGTTTGTATACTCAAATTTTGTAAGTATTTACCTATAAAAAAGAATCTTAGATTATTGATATTTTAACCTTTAAGAAAGGATTTATACTATATAAAGCAAAAATATGAATTATAGTTTCTGCACAAGCATCGATACCTGACCAAAAAATATGGTAATTATCATTTATGCCTTCACGAAAACAATATTCAAGTATTAAATATACGATCAATATGTTATTTAAGTGGTTTTGTCAGTCACGTATGGATATTCTTCTATTATTATATTTTATTATTTGTACAGATTTTATGTTTTTTCATATTTTAGGGATACAAAGTTATAAAGTTCAGCAAGAGAAAAATTGTAATCCTCTGCTATCCAGTGGTAACATGAACGAGCGCTTGCAATGCATATTTTGCTTATATAGCGAGACAGGTGATTACGATGTAATAATATCAAGGCTTCGTTTAGAACATAAACTTCTATTGTACAAGGCAGTGATCAAACCAATTTGGGCATACGGAGCTGAGCTTTGGGGTTCATCGAACGTCGAGCGAATACAACGAGAGCAATCAAAAATCTTGCGTGCAATCACGGGTGCGCCTTGGTTCGTTAGAAATGCTGACATTCATAAGGACCTCAACATTCCTCTTGTTAAAAGTGAGCTCACAGAGATTATGCTCAAACACAAAGAAAAACTACGAGAGCACTCAAATCAATTGGTAAAAAATTTACTTAGTATTAAAACAACAACACGCCTCAACAGACTGGACTTTATATTAACGGACTTATATATTAAATATTCAATAATTACAATAAGATACTAAAATGAAATGAATTTAAATCGTATTTTAAATTAAAAGGAAAAAATGTAGTGAAATTTAATAATAAGCCCAAACACTGGTGCGGGATAAATATAATTTAATTTACCTCTTAAGATTTAATTATTTATTCTTAGGCTCGAAATGAGTGAATTTAATAAATAAACTGTTAAAAAAAATTTTTTTTAAATTCAATTGTTGTTAATTCAGTAGACTAATTACTCCAGGTGAGAGCTCAAGCACAACTACTACCCAACTTTTACATACTCTCTTTGAATGCATTTTTATGTTACATATTCTGCAATATTAAAACATCATTTTCAATCAACTTTAACTATTCGATTGACTTTATTTTAAAATGTTAGCTATGGAAAGATGGATATTCAAGCGTCCAAAAAATTTCGGGAGGATGAAGGTCTTTTACTACATTTTTTAGCGCGTTCTGCATATGGACATTGAAAACTCCCATCAAGGTTCGAAAATACTGTAGAAGCCTACTTGATTTTTCGAAACACGTACTCGTACTCCATCAAATCAAGGATTTAGTTTTTACGCTAAATTATTATTATTATAATTAATCATATTTTACATTATTACAATTATCTCTTTATTCAAAAGCAGTCTAAACAAAAGCAGGATAAACTTTTATTTGTCATAGGACTATTTGCTAAGTATGATCCTGTCAAAAAAAGATGCACAAAATTTACTTTAAAAAAAATTGAACTCCTCAATTAAGAATGAGAAAATTGATTGGCTAGCACAAAACATACAAACTAATTTAACTTTATGCGAGAATATGAAATTAATTATCTCAATATGTGTGACTTGTGGTATTTGTAGGAAATAAGTAATGGAATAAGTGGAAATTAAATTTCAATTTCTCAAAGTATGATTTAAAAAGGTGGTGGCATTTAAAATTTGTGCTTGAATGAAAATGAATACTAAGTTATGTTAACGACCTCAAAAACTTTGTCTGAAGAAATTTTAGAAACAATTCCAGGTTACTATCACATAATTTTCCTATACACATAAAATTAATTTGAATGCTAAGTAAAGCAGATTGTTTCATTTAATTTGGAATTAAAGTTCTTTTTCTTCATAGAATTGAATTTTGAAGTATCGGAACCAAAGCTCAACAATAAGCAACACTTTAACGAAACTACTCGACTTCATTTTTCACGTTTGTATGCTGGAAATTTTACAATGAAACATTCAAATTGTATACTTCTGAGTATGAGCATGCATAGTATATAATTTTCAGTCTGCTAAAAGCAGAAAAAGATTTGGTAACACTGCTCTCTGGATGTAATCAATAATATAAATTGTATTTAGTATTTTGTTTTATTTAAAGTCAACTTTATTATTATTTATTTTATTACTATATTTTATAATTTTTTTGTGATTCAAAACCTAATATAAAAGCTTCGTCAGAATCTGCATCAAAACTTATGGTTCGTGTATAGAATATACGATTTAAAATTGCTGACACAGGGCGTTTCCGAAGCGCGACGAAAGACGTGGAACACAGGGCGTACTAAAATAATGTCACTCAATTTATACTGGTTATGCTACTTAACAGAGGTGCAAATGTTAAGACCATGTTCCCCGTAAAATTCATGCTAAATTCCTGTTAAAATGTTTCCAAGAAACTAAGCAACATGTAAACAATTCGAGTTATGTCTCCACTAAATTTTAAAGCTCACTCATGATAAAATCATTTTCAGAATAGTACAATTATTATATTCAGAATAAAATTGATTAAAAACCCATACTTTGTAATAAAATCTATTTAGCGAATAAAATGTAGTAGATATTTAAGGGACCATTTGTGTGCCTACACTATAGATTGCATCTTCAGTTATTCCTAAAATATTATTATTATTATTATTATTATATCTTACACCATAATTAATTATGAGTGCAAGGTGTTGGGGGAATGAGTACTAGCTGCAGAGGATTTCGACTCGAAGAGAAAAGGATTTTTTTTATAGAAAGAAGCATTTTGGAGATAAAGCATTTGGAGGCAGGATTTGAACCTGCGACCCTCGGGGTTGACCTAAAATATAACTGAAATATTTTATTTAAGAATGATTTGAAAATTCTGAGGGTGTAGTATTTTGGTAAAAATGCTATTACAAATATTTGAGTGACGTATTATTCTCCGCTCTTCAAAGTTCTTATATGCATACAAACCTTGTATAATTTCATTTATGGGCTTTTGAAATTATTGAACTTTTGCAGTAGTTTTCCTAGCAAAAATTAAAAATGAACATTGGGGATGAAATCGCATGTGAGCGAATAAAATAGTGCTATTTTCTAGTGCTCAACCCGAAACGTAATTAAATGGTGGTAGCACTTGTACTGCAATCATTACCTCTATAATTACAACCACCATAAATTCAAATTTATGTTGGGCACAGCAATTCCCAGCTTGTTGATGAGGTTGGGTTTAACTTTTCTTAGTCTCTTGACTTGAAGTGGATACCGATGTTTTCGTCATCACCCAATGAGACTATTGTGCTATTGCAGGAATTTGAACTGCATGGTATTCATTGCAGGGAAATGCAGCGACTCAGTCACCACAGATGGAGTTAGTGTTCTCTTATATGGTAATATATTCCACTAAAAATATGGCTTCAAACAAACTGTATGATTAGAGGAGTGGAGAATACTGAATACTGACTCTGATTTAATACGGATAATTCAAATTGAGCATGTATTTAATCTGTTTGTACCATAAAGGTAGTCGATTTGGGGTCTTTGCATAGGGTTCTAGTTGATTCACTTCCCTTGTTCTTTTATGTTTCTATTTCCTCGAACAGTTTAGATGAATATATTAAACAAAACAAAACTCCGAAGGCGCATAAATATTGGATAGATTTTTTTTTCCTTTATGGCATTTTGTTTACCAAAACTCATAATTGCGCCGATAAGATAAGATAAAGTAAATTTAGTATTGAAGTAGAAAAAACAAAACTCATCTTGAGCAAAGTTAGGCAGATTTATTTTTTATGATATTTATTAGGATGTGGCATAAACGTACTCACATTTACAGCCAACAAAATAAAAACGGCTATATAGAAATGCAGATTTCTAATCTGTTGACATGAATAAGCTAGAAGTTTGATCAAACATAGAACACTGAAAAATATGTTTGTATTAACCAATGATTACATCCAAGAACGATTGAAATATTTCAAACATTCTTGTGGTAGATCGCACATCCTCCGTTGCAGTACGTCGTCGCGGTATTCTGACTAAGCTTCCATGAATATCCATTGAGTTACTTTTCGTTCTACTTTCAAGTGACAAAAATGCTAAAATTATCTTTTATTATTCTTATTGTACTCACACACAACCAAATAACCAACAAATACTGTTTCTGGGAAATAAAATTAAATAATAACAATTGGAATGGAGAAAGGCAGTTTTTAAGAACGTTTAATCTACCATCTAAATTAATCGCAGTGCTGGCACTTTTTAGCTAAATGAGTTTCGTTTTGCGCAATTCCCACAAACGTGTCCGTACTTTGGCAGACTTTCATTTAGTTGACGGATAGGTACGTGCCTATTTTGGTTAAATTGTGGTATTCCATACTAGCTTCTTTGTACGCATTACATATCCAAGTATTATGAACATATTCAACTGCCTAAAATTATTTGTCCATGAATGAAGGATTGTATTGTGGAATTAGTACTAATAAATATTTAACATTTTAATCGGAACTTATTTGCTAAACAGAGATTTTTAAGTACTTGGAAGAGGCTTTATTTTCCGTCGTCTCCACCAGATAGTAAGTAGAAGAGGCCTTGGGATATATATACATATGTATATATATATATATATTAAGGCGCACCTTACTTTTCAAAGTGGAATCTATAGAACATAACTTTCTCTAGAAATGATTATTCGGCTATAAAATCATATCGAATAACAAATTTAGCTTTTTGTTTCAGCGAACAAAAGTACTTTAAAAACCACCAAGGAGCCCACACCCACTTTCTTTATATAAGATTACTGTATATGCTAATTTCACATATACAGGTGACTACGGCACGTCTTTTGTTATCCGATTACCATCATTACTTAAGGAAAAAATGTGGTCCCAGGAGTACATTGTCCGATAAAGTAGAGTTTCATATAGAACTGTACAAAAAAATTTTTCTAAATGGGTTCAATGCATTATATTCCTGAATACAGTTAACATGTAAAAAGGTTTAGAATATGATAAATTTTGTTAAAAACGTCCTTTTATTTAATTAATACGGATTAATTACTATCTGTAAACATATCAATTCATTGTAAAATGAATAGGGCCGCCATTTATTCATTATGTTGGCGGGCGCATATATTGGTATATAGGTATATAGGTATATATATATTGAAAGAAAACCAGAAAATACGAATGATTTGTACAAAACTGCAGTAGTGCAGAACATATCAACCAAGAATTTTCAAGAAAAGTAAAGAAATTTTGAATGATTAATGCAGATAATCTTTCGAATAGCATTTTCATTGTTTTGAGACAATTGATACGAACAATAGTGTACTAAATAATATTCTGTTTAATACTAGTTTATTGGAGTAGAAATCAAACATTACTCTAGAAATGATTTCGATAGCTACGAGTATGTTTAATGCGATTATCTTTCACAGTACCAGTCAATTTGTGGTGTTTCAAAAAGTGTCACTGATAGAAGTCATATATAACTCTTAGTTGTCTTCCTGCCCATCTGTCCGAGGACGCAAAATAGAGAGAACGCCAAGCTACATCCAGTTAAATTTATTGCCATCCTCATATTTATATCTTGTATGGTGGGAGTTAAAAATATAGCTGTAATCGATGGCAAAAATTAGTGCTTAGTCCACTATTATTGAAATATGGGGTCGAATATGGTGAGAATAATTTAATACGGACCACTGGAATATATATAAATATAATAAATCTTGTGTGATATTGTCTAGCAGCATAAGTACTATGCATACTGCTGTCAAATTCACATCCAATATATTTCTAAATAATCACTCGTTCAATATACGAGTGTGTATATTAACTGAATTAAGATTTAAATCGGTTGTTCAACTTGTATTCCTGGCTGATGAACGCCAGTGCACGCCTTTTCAGACTGTCTTCTCCATCTATTCAATGATACTTGTACCACCACCACGGCAGGTAAAGTTTAAGTTATAAATTACGTTGATCTTAATCCGAGATTTAACCTGAAGTCTTTTTTGATACAAACTTCAGAAATAAGAGAGAGTTTTTTTTTTTAAATTCTAAACCATGATGGTACATAAACTTTCATTACAGAAATGACTCAAACATACAGCTTCGCGGGACTTTTTGATACTGATATATAACATCTGAGAACTGCATATGCACCCAGTAATCAATCGATGAATGTAGCTAAGCATGGAGCTAAGGATTGATAGTCTAATGGTAATGCAATAATGGTATTTTTTTTATAGTTTTTGTACCAAGAATTGCTAACAGTGATAACTGCGTTTGAGGGCTTGAATTCCATAACTCACTTTACCGTAATATATTACTTGGCCGCCGAAGTTCTTGAATTGGCTGGAAATGCTGCTCGTGACAACAAGAAGACAATAATCATTCCCCGTCATTTGCAACTGGCCATCCGCAACGACGAAGAGTTGAATAAACTGTTGTCGGGCGTTACCATTGCTCATGGTGGTGTCCTACCAAATATCCAAGATTTTTCGTTCTGTCAAGTTTGCAAGTGTGTAATTTTCTATCATGACATTATGGAAACTTTTTTGGACAATGATCACAAACTTTAAATCATTTTCGGTGTAAATTATTAGAATTTCGATACCTCCACAATAGGTATTTAACGTAAAGAATGAAAACTTTATGTCTCCTTCTGCAGTCATAACGATGAAGGGTTTTTTGTTGACCTGATAGCACTGGAATCATCATTGTAAAATTACATTTTCTACTGGGTGGAATAATAGAAGCAAAGATTGGCAAATCCGCAGGAAGCCTTTTTTCACATTTGTGGACTTCCAAAAAAAAATTTGTTATTATGACAACATCTTAAATCACCGAATAGCCGAATTTTAATTGGCGAATATACGCCATCTGCATTTTAAGAATCATGAGTGGGATGAATTTAATGACCACACAAACAGATCCATATACAGCGCAAATTGTAATTATGTTTGCATTCTAGAGTTGCTACAAATGAGTCTTTGGCGTCGTTTCATGAGTTCCCTTATGTGGATATACACACTATATTTTCCGATTAGCTTGAAGTCTTAGCGAATGTCCTGCTCTTACTTAACCTATTTGCCTTTATCACTTTCGCCTTATCAGCTATTTGTATATGCGCTGATCCCTTCTTCATGAAAATGAAAACAATCATATCTGGAGAAGCAGTGCTTCTGGTATCAATAGTCCAATAGTATGCAGACTGCCTGCTAATCGGTCGTTGCAAATCCCGCACTTATCACTTGGTGGAAGGCAGTAAGAGTCAATGTGCCATTTGGAAGAATACATATTCACATATACTCGTAATACCAAGAGTACAAAGTATGAAAACTGGACACACAAGCAGCAGACTGCAGTTCAAATTTTAACGTTTAACTGATTTTTAAGCTTTTTCTCCCAGAACAAAACTAGTTATCTTGAGGAGAAAATGATTGAAGGCATCTGCTGTGATTTGTAATTATTACTCTTTACTTTGCGATCTTTTAATAAGATGACACCGTGAACAAAGTCGAATGGTATTTCTATATTTATGGTAAATAAAATTTGAGTAATTTTTTTATTCTGACTTGAAATATTTTAATTTTTTGTCATGTTCTACGGAAGCCATTCTAACTTAAAGTGTTTTTTCAAGGAAAGAAGCCTCCTCCCTTGAAATATTTTCTTCATAATATTCAAATTGGCAAAGCTTATTCAAATATGTTAAGGAGAGCAAAAGAAAAGTCTTCTGCATGATTTCTGCAAAATGCTGCTTTGTTGTGTTCTTTTGTAACACTTCATCTCGGAAGGTAGATAATAAATGCCATGCGCATCTTAAGACCTAAGAAGATGTAGGTAACAAACGATTATATCTAGATTCTAGACTTTCTACATTAATGGATAATATTGAATAAAAAATGATTTATTCTTAATTTTCTTTCATTGATATTATCTCAATAATTTAGTATTTGTGTGGGAGTTGCAGTGGAAGCAAATCGATTTTTTTACAGATGGGGCCTTTTTGGTTAGGTTATCAATTTGAACGGGTTTCCAAATACCAAAAAACGCAAATGAATGCAAATATCATTTTTCATAGTTTATCATGATATTTTCACACATGCTTTCAATCACGATATCGGGTTTTCAAAGTCTCATTTACATGATAATTTCCTGCCTTACAGGGTTAACAGAAAGTATTAATATGATATTTGGATTTACATGTTTTATGTTTCTTACACCCCCAAGAACCCAACATTGTGTCCATCCGCTTGTCGGATTGGCAGCAAACTTTAATTGCCCGGTTTCGGTGTATTCCTCAAATATTTCTTAGTTATTTCTCACTTTGAACAAAAAAAAAAGTTTAATAACGCGGAAAATAGAAAATTACGATTTTCTTTAAGAGGCTTCCTTGGAACATTTCGTATTTTACATAAGGAGTAATCAATAATTCTCAAGAAAATCCACAATCGTTAATAATTACTATAATACACTATCAATATTTGCATGAGAAAGCTAGTTCAGAGCCGACGATTCTCAGATAAAATGCAGTCAGTGTAGCTTCCGATGCCGGCGCATAAATCCACTTTATACATGTGAGATGCCTCTGTGTCCGGCTAAATTGCATTAAATTACATTCATCAGTGTATAATAATAATATTTAAAACAAAATATATATATTCTTCAAATGTACCGGAACCTCAAACACGAAATGTCAAAACACCGAGAGTGGACCTTCTTCAGAAAATGTTAAGAATGAAAAATTATATTACAAGATTTTAATTTGCTTTCTTTAAAAAAAGTTAAAGATGAAATAGTTATGCCAGTGACCCTACGAGAGTTTAAATTTGAGAATTAAGCTTGATATATTCTAGTGCTCTTATTGCATTAGTGTACGAGTACTGTTGAGTCTTCGAAATTCTTGGTGTTTTCTTGCCTGAATCGACTTCACGATAACTTCAACAAAAAATTGTATTTTATCTATTATTCTTTAGCCATTATACAGAGATCTGTGCACGGGCTTCGAATGTCGCGCATATCTGCTATTTTCGAGGAAGTAGAATTTTGTGGGACAGTGATATCAGAGACTATTGTGGATTAATTCCGGCATTTAAGTTGTTTATGTGTGCACACCGTGGATTGCAGTGAGCTAAACTCAAAGCCCTTGGACATTGCGAAATGGTTTTTGAGATAGAGATTAGAGAACGCGTTTCGAAGTTTGTAGCTTTCCATGTTCCGTCTCAAGTTTCCAATTAAAAATTACCGCAGAATTGCTGGCACAAACTTTGCTTTTATGATTGCGCTGCTCCATCCCATGCCATCCCAACCCACCCCCAACCAGCACTCGCACTTGTGTCTGCCTATGTGCGTACAGCAGACGTTCTAAGTAATATTTAAGCTGTCGCAATGCTTTGTTTGTCAGTTGCCGTTCGCAGCTGCCTTATCGTCGCCATCGCATTCAAAATGGAGTCGGTCGCTCTTTATAAATAACACTTTACGAGCATGGCGTTGCTTTTATTGCTAGAACTTAGCTATGGGCAGTTGGCTACAGGGCTGATGTCGGGTGCGGGGACAGAGTTCGGAATATTTTTTGCTGTTTCTTCGTTGTTATATATTTTATTTTATTTATTTATTTTTTGCAATTTTTTGTTGTGGTGGTGTTTTTGTCGCGCGTAATGCTCATGTTATTATTCTTAAGCTCACTCGTGTCTTAATTATAAAAATACACGAACTTAAAATATGAACAATTGCTTTATGTGAAGTTATAAAACACTTTTTTCTGGTATTTGGCAGTATTTCATTTGTGCTGTTTTTGTTTGCTTTTTTTATTTGGTTTTTTCCTCCACACGAGTACACATTTTGACATTTGCGTCAGAGTTTCGAAATGAACTAGCAAAATTTATGACCGCTTTTATGGTGGGCTCCGGTGAAGTTGCAATAATTGTAGTTCTGAACGCGGCACTGCCAAATCGCCCGTTAAGCACTCAAAACATGGCACTTACTCACCCGGGTGCTTCATGCGGATAGGAAGTGGCTCGGAAACGCTCCTAGTTCTGTTCCAACGCGCTCTCAACTAAAATCTCAACTGCACGATATCTGAAATTTTAATGAAAATTTCTGCGTTTCTTGCGTTAAATTTTCATAGATAGGAAACTTTTAAAAAATACGATAATGCTTATAAATAAGATAATATGTTTGATAAAGTTATTTACCATATTTATGGGAATACGAAGGGACCTACAAAGCGCAAGGAAGTCATGGAATGCATAAAATCAGCACTAAAAGAACGACTTCAGCTACAGTGACAGGATAGGATGTGGTACAATTTAATCTAATGTACTGCCGATAATTCTTGTAGAATTCCAATGATTTGAAAATGTCCGTGAGTCGCTAAGGAGTCTCTGCTTCTATTTCTGGTCTTATCCAACTTTGGTTTTCCAAACTATTTTAAGATAAGGCACTGATGTGCAGTGCAAACACAGCGCTTTCCACTGCTGCAACTCTCATGTTTGACAAGTGAGTGTAATCACACCGTGTCTAGAACCTACAATCTCTTGTAAATATGAGTTACCTGCTTCTGCCTGGAAGTGAGAAAAACGATTTAGTGGGTAAAAAGGTTTTATTCTTACATTTTTTGACGTGTTTTCGATTGTGACAAGCCTGGAAAAAACAAAGAAAGCAGTCAAATGCTTCCTTCCGGGGCGATAAGAAGATTTTTCAAATGGCATCTATTGCGGTACCGATTTTCGATAGTAACAACATAATTTTAATAAATTTTCTACACATGTATATAAGTTAAAATTTTCTGACGTCTAAGTGGAAAATAAAGAATAACATGTAGAAAATGCAAACAATTTTTAATAAACCCACCGAGCACTAAAAAATTATTAAGTCTAAAATATTGAAGGATGTAAATAATGTATGTTATATATATATATATATATATATATATATATATATATATGTATATATATATATATATATATATATATATATATATATGTATATATATCAATTGTTTACTTGCAAAATTGTAGTGTATATTATATATATATACGAGTATATATATATATATATATATATATATATATATATATATATACATATATATATATATATATATATATATATATATATATATATATATATATATATATATATATATATAATATATACTACAATTTTACAAGTAAACAATTGATTCATTTAAAACCACATTCATTTTGAATTGTTGCTACGTGGAGGGTGACTTTTCTGATTATTCAAATTCAGTTTTTGTTACTAGAAATGTGTAGTAACATTAACACCATATTCAAACTTCTAACTCTCACGAATGAATGAGCTATGAGTTGATTCTTGTTCCGATTGGAATGTTCAATCCTGCAATAGTTTCTTAATATAATGCTTTTTGTGAATTTTACCTGACACGGGTTTGAATACAGCTCACGACATGGTCCAGTAATACTTCTTTCTATCTCTTTAGTAAGGCTTAAGAGTATTAATATTGATACTTTTTTATCTCCAAATACTGCGTCAATTTATTGCGAATTTCAAGATGCCTGGTAAAAGAACATCGTTTGATAAAGCCCAGTTAGTTTATTATAATCACACTATGGGAAAAAGTGTTCAGGAGTTATCTGAAATGTTTTCCGTAACCATACGAACAGTATACAATATTTTAAATCGTGCAAGCAATGAATGTAGACTAGAACCAAAAAAAATTAGTGGCCGTCCGTGCAAAATATCAAAGAGAGTAGAGCGTATTTTAATTAGAAAAGTAGCTGAAAACCCACAAATTTCAACAAGGGCTATTGCAAGCGAAGTCAGGGAAGAGTGCGGTGTACAGGTTTCCCATGAAACCATAAGACAGGCTTTGATAAGAAATAAGTACACATCAAGAATTGCGCGAAAAAAACCACTGCTTTCACAAGCTCACATTGATAAGCGGAAATCTTTCGCAAAAGCTTACATTGAAGAGCCCTGTAATTTTTGGGATAATGTCATCTTTTGCGATGAGACAAAAATCATGCTCTATTACAACAATGGGCCAAACAGAGTGTGGCGAAAGCCATTGAAAGCATTGGAAAAACAAAACGTAATTCCAACAGTTAAATTCGGAAAACTGTCGGTAATGATTTGGGGGTGCATTTCCACTAAAGGTGTTGGTGATCTGGTTTTCATTGAGGACACAATGAACGCCCACAAGTATTTAGAAATTTTGAAGTGCAACTTGATCAACAGCGCCAAGAATTTTGGCTTTTATGTTGACAACAAACCGCAATACAAGTTCTACCAAGATAACGACCCAAAACACAAGGCGCTTATGAACAGAATGTGGTTACTTTACAACACTGCCAAAGTCTTGGATACGCCAGCTCAGAGCCCAGATCTCAACCCCATCGAAAATTTATGGGCTCATTTGAAGAAAAAAGTGGCCAAAAGGCATCCAAAAAGTCGCACGGAGCTGGTAAAAGTCATAAAAGAAGAGTGGAGTAAAATACCTGG
Source organism: Clusia tigrina (assembly GCA_920105625.2). Classification (NCBI taxonomy): domain Eukaryota; kingdom Metazoa; phylum Arthropoda; class Insecta; order Diptera; family Clusiidae; genus Clusia; species Clusia tigrina. Next base: position 34,558,201 of record OV050031.1, on the reverse strand, counting down.
GGAGTACGACCTAAAATCTTTGATATACTCAATGAAAAAGAGACTACAAGCTGTGCAAAGCGCTAACGGCCAACATACAAAATATTAAATTGTATTATTCTCAATGTTTGGTACAATTTCCTAATCGTAAGAAATAAAACATATTATGTGAAAACACTTTCTTGACACTATAATTTTGAATAAGATTTTTGTTTTTGTTGTTAAATTTTTATTTTCATGCTAAATTGTGTAGTTTTTGATGCTATTTGTAAATAAATATTCCACTGCTGGTAAATATACAAAAAAATTAATATAAAAATAACCATATATATAAATTTTATTAACAATTTGAAGCAATACCACTGCATTTATGCAATGTGAAAACACTTTCTTGACAAACTGTATATATTTTTACAATCTACCTACATATCTGGACATTTAGTATTACTTATACAAACTCTATTGGTAACATGTGTAAGAATGTTCAATAGCATTCTTTACATTATGTAAATATTTAGGAAAGATACATTTTATATATGCTGTTTAATTTTTTCATCATAGTTGTTCTGATTAATAATTTTAATTATTGGCAATAGTGCATTTCGATCAATTGAATGTTTTGTACGAAGCCTTTATTTATCTATCCATCTTGAAGCTATTGATAAACTTTAGCACTTTAGTGGGTTCCATGTTCCAGATCGTTTAGGGTGATATATTAGCAGACCTCTTCTGGAGGCATCCTACATTATTAGTCCATTGCCGGGCAAATTTTAGATCTGCACATTTCCTCAACCAATCTTGGATGTGGCCTTTAGGTAGTCAACAGAATGGTTCAGGACTTATTATTCCCTTTTTGGCTAAATGCTCGGCTTGTTCGTTGCCTTCGTGTCCTTAATGATTTGGGATCCAAATCTATTGTATTAAGTTTTCCTAGTTTATTTAAAAGGTATCGGCAATCCTTAATTAGTCTTGATGTGGCCACAAAGGCCTGTAATACCTTTAAGACTGCCCGGGTGTATGTATGTATATGCACCAGAGATTTGCCTACGTCAGCATTCCTTTGTGCATGAATTGATTTGCCTGGAAGATTGTAGCTAGCATTCCTAGTCATAGGCTTTTTGGAATTTAGGGATATAAATGCCTCCTCTTACACTTCCACCATCGTGTTTATATCCATTTGTGTACCAGACTTGTGAGTCTGATTCTGGAATGAATTTGTGTTATCCTTTATATTTATTTGAGAATTCCACCATTTTGTCGGGGACCTTCAGAATTGGCTCATTTTCGAAGTGTGTTTCGAGTGTGATCATGTGCGCCTTTAGGACCCCAATCGTAAATTGAAAAGAGTTAGTTAGTTTTAGAGCCTGAGGGCAAGCCTCCCTTTTGATGAGAAAGCTTGATGGAGGCAATCCTAACAGCACCTGTAATGCCATCGTCGGACATGTTTTCATTGCCCGCTTGTACCTATGCATTCCATACGTTGCAGTTGGTTCAGTTTGTTTGCTGCAGTCTTTTCTTCAACATTGCGCCACGAGGAGTCGTTGGTGATAATCGGTTTGACGATACTGTTCTAGGACCGTATACCAGTTTCGGTCTCATGTCCCATTTTCTATCATAAAGAAACGCTTATTGGTTACACTGTTCAGTCCATGTCAATATTTTACCAAGAATCACTCCCAGATATTTCATATCATCCGAGAAGGGTATTTCTTTTCCCTCTAGTAAAGTATTTTAAGATCTACGTGTCTTCTTCCAGTGAATGGTATAAGTGCAATTTTCAGTGGAGTGAAGGACAGTCCCTTGTCCTTGCACCAAATTTGAGTCGCGCGAAAGCTTTTACATTTGACTCGATATAGTGAACTGTGGCTGTGGCATATGATAACATCATTCACACGTCGTAGGGTTTTGAGACTTATATTATTCGTGGTCGTTGCTTTTTTGATGGCTGTGTATGGCGTGTTGGCAAATGCTCTGTCGATAAAAGCGCATAATGCCATCTGTGTTGCATCTGAAGCTTGTGCAATTATTTTTGTTAAGTTTTCTATTGTTGTTATCGTAGATTTGCTTGTTTGATAGCCAAATAGGAATGTATGAAGAAAGCATCCTTTGATATACGCTTCACTCATTTGTCGATTCAATAAATTCTCCATTATTTTGTGATTTAAAGAGTTGGGGCTGATGGGTCTATACGACTTTGTCAACATTTCGTGTTTCTTGACCGCCTTTGGTGGACCAAATGTTTATTATGTTCTTAGAGTTAGGCTGGATTTGAGAATATTTGGTAGGGCATGTACCAGTATATTTATTCTTTGCTGTAAAACACACGATTGCGTGCAATCTGATCGTATGAATTGAAACTGAAATAAAGCCCATTGTATCTTTTCCGGTAAGACAATTTTGCTGACGAGGCGGATGTCTCTACCATTGGCAATATGTTGGGAGCCTGTCACTGCTGGGGACGCCACTATCAATATGCCCAGGGAAATGAGTTTCCAGTAACAGTTTATTGGTGTCTTCTGGGTTGTCGCTTTTATGAGGGTACCTATTCTATTCGAGTCAGGAAGACTATAAATTTTTTCGCAGTGCTCCCTTCACGTGGCCCTTTTTAAACCCTTCTCAACAATTGGTTGCTTTCAGTAAGGGTTGTCTTATATTCGGCACAATCACCCATTATTTTATCCTTGTTGAATAATCTCCTAGCTTACCCCTCAGATCGTCTAGCTGTCTATTCCATCATGGGATGCCCTTGCATACATAACGCACTTTGATCGGATAGATTTCGTGATAACCTAGGAAGTCTTTTGACTGGAGGCTTTGGGCCTCCGGGTGTAGCTCGTGAGTTCGTATTGGTTGTTGTAAGCGGTTAATTAATTCTTCAAGGTAGAACAAATATATTCCAATTAATTCTCTTGGGATTTCGATAAACTTGCCCCCTTCTGGGAGCATTGGTCCTTGGCGTGGAGCTACACGATCCCTTGGCCAACAGTAGTTTCAGACACTTTCACCCAGCCCCTGATAGACGGATTTTGTTCGAAGTTCCCTTGTGAGGAATGGGTTGAGAGGGCGTTTTTCTCATCCATTGGGATTATCGGATTGTTGTCACTGTACTGGATCCCCTGTCATAGACCCATCATCCATTGGAGTCCCATCTTTGGTCGGATCTGGCGCCCAGGCAGCAGAACGGTTGCCTGAAAAAAAGGGATATATTGGGAGTCACATAAGACGTCATCGTTTTCACGGGTAATTTGATCCCCTGATACAGATGTGACATCTATTATCTAGATATTTCGCTATTAGGACCTGAATCCCTGCTGGCCGAAATAAAGTCATCGCCTTGGTTGTCTTTAAGCACTGTTGCCTACTGTTTTTTTGTTTATTTGTTTAAAGGGGTCTCTAATGTCCCACGAGTGTGGGACCCATTACACTTTTTATTTATTGCTTCATACTGTCCCAGCTTTAATAGAATCTGGATGGATCATACACAAATCCTTGCAGTGTTTGGCGTATAGTGTTACCCTCAGATATGATTCTCAGCATTTATTCCATAATTTCTGCAACTCCTGAATAAACCCTGTTGCGTGTTAAGGAAGATGAGAAATGTCTTCGGGTGGGTCAGGCACAAGAAGAGCTTTCAATATATTTCCGTACTTACATTTGCTTGCTTTTTCGTTTGTCATTCATATCATTTAGGAGGCTAATGAAGTTTCTTTAAGTGTATGGCGATTCGGCTTGGATTTGTCCCTTTGATTCTAAATGGGTCGTTTAATCTAGCATAGGTATGGAGTTACTCTTTACATAAATAAGTACTTCTCACTCAGACAATCTTGTCTGTTTTCTTTTCTTGCTTAGACTTTGAAGGGTGATCATTTTTACTGCACAGATTTCGGCTTGGATTATTGCCATTTAATAACAGTTTGTACTCGGATGTATCTAAATAATTTTGCTTCCAATATCATGTTCTGCTTCCTTTGAAATCTAAATTGTATATGGATAATGTGCCAATATGTAAACACCGAAATTACTACGAACTTAATCACAGCAATTCATTAACCAGTGATTAGATTCCCCATGCAGGGAGCGTGGTGATTCCGATGTTAAGAAATGAATGAATTAATGAATGAGCAAATTGAAATTCAAAATATTATCGCTTATTATCTTGGGGCATTATCAGTTCAAGCGCTGATACTGATACTGTGGCAGATACAGTTATCCTACGAAACGGAATTGATAGCAAATCTTCATTATCTTAAAAATATTGCTAAATAGCGAAGATTAGATACTTTTATCTAGCTGGGTCAGTGGCCATGCAACCAAGGAGGTGTCGAAACGTCACCAAGTAGCGAACGGTACTCGTATAGAGAAGATATCGGCAAGCATTTTATTATCTAAGGTCTTCGGCAGATACGTGGCACATATATCGGGCGACGACTGATATTCGACTTTTGTAAACGGCAGTTTCGGATCGAGTAAACAAATATTTGTACGTATACAAGACAGCTCTAAAAATGTTGAAGGTTGCAGAAGTTTAGCCACAGTCCCAGCGACGACAGCTTCGAACTGTGTTCGGCGTGCAGTATGGCGCGGTATGGCGGAAGGGACTGAGCCTTAGCCCCATAAGATAGCAGACAGACAGAACTTGGAGTAGGTTAAGGAAATTACGCGCCTCCAATTCGCGTGCTGGTGCTGGCACGTTTATCACCCACTGCCGGAATGTTGGGGAACCGAAATCTCTGAGGTGATACGTTAACTTATCTAATACCACTATCTATTCTGAGATATTCGATGTGTTCCTTTTTTGTGGTGTATTTTATTTGTATATTTGTTGCTGAAAATAACGATAGGAAAAATCACTTCGTTGATAGGAAATATCAGTAGAAAAATGTGCTATTACATTTCTGTTTCTACGAATGTGGGAAAAATTCATTTAAACATAATCAAAATTGTTCAGTTGAAAATTGACGACAGTGCACGACGCGACTAATTGTTTAGAGGCATGCGCAAGGACGAATATCGACTGCGAGGGTTTTGTTTCGTTCGGCAATGAAGCACAGTCTCCACGTGATCATTTTGTGCGGGAAGTGTGTTCGTAATGAGAATAAAGTGCTACGAAATTTAAAATTGGAAGTTCACTCTTTACGAAATTCATGTTAGGGCGACTGACTCATAGCAAATAATATTTATATAAATTTTTTGAATTATAACAGTTCTGCGTCGATTTCGTACAGTTGCCGCTTTTTTCAAATTCAAGTGTTTGTGTCTGGCCTCACGATTGATCAATCGATATGTCGATCCATCGTTAACAGCATTTATATTTTATGTTTTTCTTTATTGCGAACTGCTTAATACTTTTATTATTTTCCTGCTGCCTTTACGTGTGGGGTTGTGGCCGCGACCGTAAACCGCCGCTCTGTCCGCTCTAAAGTTACCTGCCGTCATGTGATTGACGCGTGGGGAATCGAAAGTCTCGTTCGTAAGCCAACCAAAATAAAAAATCAATAAATGCGTGTGTAGATAATAAATGAAAATAACCGAGTAAGCAAACATGAAATACAGAAATTATTAAATTGTATTTTGTTAAATGTTTTCACCAATAAATAAAAATTAACTTTTGTCATAGCTTGCATGTTTTGACAAGCGGTAGCCAAGCGCTACTGTCAATGGGGCAATAAAATAAGAAACAAAGCAAAACACCAAAACATAAACCTAGAATTGACTCAGCAAAAGCCGGTAATCAAAGGTGTGAGCCAAATTTTAATAAGAACGAAATTATTGAAATAAAGGATAAATTGATTATCCAGTGTTGGAACTAGCTTAAGTGATTCGGTCTTCCTTTAGTTGGACTATTGTAGAATGATGTGACTCACTGTAGTTGAAATACCTATGAAAAATTCATCAAATGAGCACAAATCAAAATAGTTCACAATACGAAACATGCAGAAATTAAAACTAACAAATTATTTTTTAAATAATAATCAGATAGCACGTCTTGTGAAAATAATCAATGATTCTGTTAAGATACATTCGAGAATTTCTGAATTAAAGATAGAACACAAAAGACAGTATACAAATTGGGTGAATGGGGAAAAGTGAACTGCATTTATGTATACTGAAACAGTGTTCGATTTCTGTTCTAATATAAAATATTCCAAATAACGGAACATTGATGCATTTCAGTGCAGGAAGTATTACAATATTCAGTAACTCTTATACTGCATACGATTTCGCGTAAGTCCTTGGAGAACTTTGGGTTGAAAGGAAATAGCTGAGCATTTGTTCATAGATTCATTCCTTCGAAGTAAAAATTTTACTGTGGTACTTAAACCACGAAAGCATACGTCATTATTGGCCAGATAATGGATGGCTGTATCGATGTTTGGTACATTTTTATTCAGGTTTGTCGTTTTTGAGCAATTGTTTTTCAAATATTTTAATATGCTCAATTTAACACGATATGCAAAAATAATCAGTTATTCAGTTTGCTCATGTATTCTATTAGTTTTTTGTTCGAATGTTCTTTTCCGAGATAAAAACTTTTAATCTCTGATCTGTAAGCGTCTCCACAGACATTGAGTGTGATGATTTTATCGATAAGGGAATATAAATTATATGCAAAAAACTCTACTAACAGAAATGTTTAGTGTTAAATTATATGAGTCCAATATCGCCAAAAATTACCTCGCGAGGCAACTTAGATTCTATGGGCGTATTAGGATACATTTTCTAAGGTAAAGGGTAATTCGAAATTAGTCAACTGGACTTCGGCCGTCTTTGCTGGTGTCTTCAATTTCTTTTGTTGTTCCATTGCACTATATAAATATATGTCGGTTTCTTATAGCCATTCATATATTTATATATTTGAACCACGAATTTTGGCTGCCACTGTTTCGAACTGTGCAATGAAAACGTAACCATACAAATCACTTGAAGGCTATTGGTGCAAGTCTGGGTATTCGCAGCTGAGACCTTTGAAATGAAACTGAATTTTATTCAATACTATAAGTTTGTGGTGAATTGCTGCTCAAGCAGTATTTTATTGAGGCATAGTGGAGGCGATACAAGCGGTGCTGTACTTGAAATAATTCAAAGAAAATAGAACTATATATCAGGTAGAAAGGTAAAATGGCTGGCGACCTCGGGTCACCTCAATTAGCAATAGTGCCGTTTTGTTGCCATGTTCTCGCGAGTCTAAACTAGAGCACTGCCCTAGACTCTCCAGAAAAGGACTTGCGAGATATTTGAGTCTCAAGCGAGCGAGGGCTGGGCAATCACAGAGAAAGTGTGCGACTGTTTCTTGCTCCTGTGGGTCTTTACAGCTCCTGCAATGAGCATTGAACGGAATGCCCACTTTTTCACCGTGTGTGTTAATAGTCCGATGACCTGTGCAGATGGCTATAAATCTTCTAATTTTATGTCTTGGTTTATTGAGAAGTTGGTTAGTTCTTTTTGCACTGTAATCAGGCCACATAATTCTAGAAATGGCCCATGTCGCAGTGTTTTTCCACTATCGCGAGCCTTGCGGAGGAAGTGATTGTAAATATTTCCCTTACCAATAGTTAGGGGGACGCCCACGTCCATAAAGGAAAACAGTTGATCGGTTTCCGATGAGCCTCTTCGTGCTAGCTCATCAGCCCTCTCGTTGCCCTCAATGTTCCTGTGTTCCGGAACTCAAGCAAGGGATATACTATTTTCTGATATTGATTTAAATTCCTCCTTGAGAGGCCGACCAACTTAGAGCCGGTAAAAGGTGACGCTACCGCCTTTATTGCCGCCTGGCTGTCGGAGTAAATAGATCTGTTTTTGGTCAGCTTGTGCCCCTGCAACGCCCTGCATGCCTGCCAAATTGCAAAGACTTCTGCTTGAAAGACACTGGATGTCGATGGCAATTTGAAGAAGAGCAGTAAATTGAGAGGTGCTGAAAATATTCCCGCACCCACCCCAGATTCCATCTTGGAACCATCGGTGAAAATAGGCGTACCCCCTTTCGCGCACCTTTCCCTTGTTCCAGTTATTCCTACTTGGTAGAACTGTGTTAACACAGCCCGCAAAATCCAGATTGCGAACGAAGAAGTCGGATCTCGAGGATACTATGTCTGGTGGCAGTTGGCTCAAAATGCTACCATGACCATAGAGGGTATCCCTCCAGTTACCGGATTCCCTGAGTCTTAGTGCACTTTGTGCGGAAATACAATAAGCATGAAGATCTATAGTGAGGAGGTTTAGAATCGCGTCTAAAGCAACCCCGGACTTAACTCGTTATTAATTCTTATTAACCCTTGGTTTTCACATTCACTGGATCGAAAGTGTACTTCCTTTTTTGTACTCTTCTAGTACTCTTTAATTTAAATGGATTATAAATGTATTTAGTGGGGTTCTTCTATGGGGAAAAAACCACCAAAAAACAACATTTTTTGTCTTTCCCGTTCCTTATTGATGTGATTGGTCTTCTGCGGGTTTCCTTAATCGAAATTGTGTTTGGAACCATAGTGGTGCTTACAATATTCGAAAACAAACCGTCTGCACATTCGTAGAAAATGAACTACAAATGCTGCTCGTATCAATACCCTGGCTCTTCAGTACTGCTGTCGCAGTGAATTCAGCTTCGCTTTGCGTAATTGGAAATTTGTTTGTTCTCGGCGCTTTAATAAATGGCCAACAGGTTAAAAATAATGGCTGAACTCAATTTGGTTCCCCGGATTCGTGGCGTGGTTTCTGTTCTCACCCCTTACGGGAGGCGCTTCACATGTCGGCCTTTGCTATCGTATGTTTTTCGTGGTAGATATTTCCACGTGAAAATCTACCCCAATTCCTGCGTGTTCGGTATTTGGTGGAGTTTTATGAAATTAGTGTGCGGTAATATTTTCATATTCGTTGTTTTTTCCTCATTAAGCCTATAATGGCATACACGGCTTTTATGATACTCGTAAATTGTTGTTGTTCAGTAATTATCGTTGTTGTTGTTGCTGCCTTCAATAGCTTTTATACTAAAAATAAAAACGCTTATCAATATTGCTAAGAATTGGAAACATTTTAAAGCAATTTAAAGAAAAAAATTCAATATTGACGAATTTATTGCCCAGCCTGATCGAAATTTGAAGATATTCCCCATGCGCTGGAGTGCTGATAAGAAGTGGAGGCCCACTGAGCGGAGATGAAGATGTGGAGAGTGGCAATGAAAACAAAAGCAAGTGCTCACTCAAGTACGTAAATCCTGCCAATGCACTTGTGGAGAATTGTGCAATATTCGTATTGATTTTGCACTTGCACTCAATCCTGATATATGTATTTACCAGCAGAAACTGGAAAAATCTTAAACGCCCCTCTCGTATTAAATAGAGATATATAGGTACTCGGTCAAATGCAGTGAGTTTCACCCCTCTTGAAAACATTCTCCTAACTTGTTCCTTTAATAAGAAAACCAGAAAATGTAATGAATGAATTTATTTCCAAAATTATGATAAGGATTCAAGTCGTATATACAAATCGGCCATCGCTGCACAGATTCGGCAAATATGGAATGTGCTCTGGAATCATTTGGCGGTTATGGGTATACGCTTTCTAATTCAACTAACCCCGAAGAGTGATATACCGAATGAATGATAACCCGATCGGTAAACACTTTTCCACTATCTGATTGATTTTTCATGTTCTAATGCAGACTGCCATCACCTTGTGGAAACCACATTTGAAAAAAGAGGTCGTTTCATGTTAAGATAAAATTGATTGTTAATATCACACCTCGAGCAGTTTAGAAAAAGTTCGGCCAAATTATTCACTACTGCGAACTTTTAGGTTGTCCGACCACAATTTCACTAGATCACTGAGTCGATTCAATCTATTTTATAGTTATACTCTCAAAAAATTTACTCACAAAATTTCGTAATGCACAATTTTTTTGGAAAATGAAAACTCATTATTCTGTCATATACCGATCCACGAGTACACATGCTAATGCTTCTTAATAACAAATAACAAATATCAGCTGTTTACACCAGCTTCCACCAAAGTATTGTGAAATATATATTAAAGCCTCCAACTGAATCTCCTTCGACAAGAAAACAACAATGGTGAGGAATTCTTAAGCACTTATTGAAAGCACCGCCAGAATTATAAATGTAAAAGAACATAATCTCAATAACTGGAGCAACATAATAGAAACTCATTCACAATTTGATAAATATTATTATTATTATTATTATTATTATTATTATTATTAATGTATCTTACACCATAATTAATTATGAGTGCAAGGTGTTGGGGGAATGAGTACTAGCTGCACAGGCTTTCGACTCGATGAGAAAAGGATTTTTTTATAGAAAAAAGCATTTTGGAGACCAGACCCTTGGCAGGATTTGAACCTGTGACCCTCGGGGTGTGAGTCTTGATAAATATTATTATTAATAATTACGCGTATATCCAAGTTCGAATGCTTTACTTGTCTGACACCATTACCATCCTGTCTTCATTTAAGACTGGTTTGAATGCATAGAAAAAACGGAATAAATTGTGGTTTCGAAATCTCTTCGAATTGTAAAAGAATTTTATATATTCAGACTAAAGCCCGATTTCCGTAACTTTTTACTTTTATTAAAACTTATTTTGTTATATTTGTTATCCACGGAATTCACTTGAAAGTTTTTATTGCATTTCGTCAATTGCTGGGAACGCCCAAGATAATACGCAACCGGTTTGTATTTATTTTTTTATTGATTAATATCATCTCAGTCTGAGATGAGCTGTATAGTTTCGGACCACAGATACACTGATAGATCTATATTTTGGAAAACTGGAATATTTCAGGAACTAAACTATATGTAAGAAATTTTGTAGTATGTGCTGAGTCAAACTTAACATTTCTTTTTTTTATCATTTTTTTTGGAAGACACATCCTATATATGATAGAAACACACCCACATTCCGACTTCCTTTTAAATATCATAATGAATAAAATGATACTGACGATAGGCGGTTCGACCGACTATATATATTAATTATTTATTATTTTTATGTTATAATTTAAACTTTACAAAACTAATAAATTCATTTCCAAGTCCACTTTTCCATGTTTACTTTAAAATTGTGGCCCAATTGCAATTTATTGAAATTAACTAGAAAGAAAGGGGCAATAAGAATTGCTCATTGATATTTGTTTATATACCGGATAAAAATATTTATGTATATACGAGTTCCTATTTGTCACTATACAAGGAAAGAAAATTGCGGACATATTCAAGTATATTCATACATATATGTATATAAATGAGAGTAAATGATATCTAAGATATGCTGCGAATTGATCTTTAGCTTGGTAAAATCAGACTCCTAGTCTTCCAGAATTTGTGTGATAATTATTATTTTTAATCTGTAGTACCTGGGGTTGGGAATTATAGTCGTCTCTTTAGTTGTTGTCTTGAGATTTTCAAATGTTTACTAGAATTTGGTGGAAGTGATACTAGATGTTACATCCGTTGCAGCCAACTGAATGGAGTATTACAGGTGCAATCTTTCTAAACCGGCATTACCATTTTTCCAACTTCTTCAAAATACGTTTCCTATTTATGATGGATTCTTATATATTTTAAATCAATATTCCAGATGTTAGTGAGACTGTCCAGTGAGGGGGCTGGAGAGATGATTGGATGCAACACATATGGAGCCGAAATTAAGGGAACTATTTCTGATACACCTCCTTAAGGGCTGTCTTCTTGGATGCAAGATTTCCAGTTTGTTTCCTGTCATAAGTTTAATGTCGACCTCCTCGACACCAGCAGTAGAGTAAAGGTGAATAAATCAAGAAAATAATATAGCACTGAAGAGAATCTAACACGATTTACGTTTATTTTTGAAACTTTGTAATAATTCTCATGTAATCAATTCTACAAAAAAAACTTAAGTATTAAAGTAACGTAATATCACAAATATTTGCGGCTATTTCGATTCAAAATTACGCATTGAATTTGCAAGTGAATCACAGCCGAATAGGCAGCGAAATATGAAACGAACGAAATAAAGAGTAGTTAAGACCGAAGGTATCAACTGGCATGAAATTCTTGGCTAGCGCCATTCATGACAGCACTGAGCCGCCAGCTCTGCGTGCAGGCATGTACAAAGCTGGATCAAACACGCAGTAATGTTGAATTCATGTTTCGCCATTTGTAAAATGTCAAAAATATCAAGCACACGGTTGAATGCGTTTCATTTCGTTTTCATTTTGGTTTTCTTTTTCTGATTTTGCATTAATACTTTTGCGCTTGAGGAAGCGCACAATGCAACTGGAGGATAATTAATCACTACTGCGATAGCTTGCGACGCAAATGAATGATGATGAATTCCGCATGAAAACGCCAAGACGAATGTGCCCAGCACCAAAATGCGCCTCCAGCGAGCGAAGCAAAATGGAGGTGGGGATGGGAAACCAATTGCAGCGAATTGGTGGACTGATACTGTTTGAGTGGGCTTGTCATTTATTACTCAAATATCTTAAATGCACCTAAATTTGCAATAAAATTATTCGATTGCGACTACTGTGCACGGATACAGCCACGCAAATGAGCTGCACCTCTATGCGGCGGCGCGTTGCAAGCCTATTCGGAAATGCTTGCATTATTACCATCATCATCATTACGATGGACGCCAGCTTTTCCGATGGGCGGTGAACCCGTTTAGCTTTGAGATTAGTGACAGCACTCTCAGATTTCTCCTGCTTTGATTCTTCGGCGTTTCAGTAATTTTTATTGTTATTACTGCAATTAATAGTTTATATCAGCAACCGAGCACACACTCGTGCACATAAGACGAGCTTTTTCTGAAGTTGGATTGCATCTGCACGTTGCGATTGGAGGATAATCCTCTAAAGCAATCACCTCAACCACGTGCACAGCGGAACAAATGAGACTGAAAAGTTTTCTCAAATATTTTTATAGAGAAATTGGGAAAATAAGAGATATAAAAAAAAAGTTTTGAAATACTGAACCGAATGTAAGGTCTATTAACTAAAAAAGTAATTGTGAAACTCAGGAATTATAAAATATATATCGATTATTGTAATCTGTAACTAGGTACATATATACTCGTACATACGAGGTTTATTCAAAACGTATCGCGAATTTTGAATTTTTGCGGGCTACGGATGTTCGATTTTCGATCTTTTTGTGGCGTTATGTTGGTACTCATGTCCCTCACTTATGTTGACAATCTCGGCCATTTTGGATGTTCAGTCAGTTTTTGACAGCTATTGTGCGTGGACGTGTTTGAGCTTGTCTTCGATTTTTGTCTATCCCGAAAAATGGATCAAAAAAGTTTTATCAAATTTTGTGTGAAAAACAACATAAAGTGTGCCGAAGTATTTCAAATGTTGACTGTTGCATACGGTTAACCTACTTTGGACAAAATCAACGTTTATCGGTGGTACAAAATGTTTTCAGAGGGCCGAGAAGATGTGAGTGACGAAGAGCGTTCCGGACGCCCGAGCACGTCAACAACAGTCGAAAACATTGATGAAGTAAAGAAACTACTATTGGCCAATCGTCGAATCACTGTCAGAGAAGTTGCTGAGGACCTAAATATATCGATTGGCTCTTGTCATTCGATTATCACCAAAAGTTTGGGCATGAGGCGGGTCGCTGCAAAATTCGTACCAAAATAACTCAATTTCGACCAAAAACAGCATCGCATTAACATTGCTCAGGAGCGAATTTTTGGACAAAAACAACACTGTAATAATGCCGCAGCCGCCGTATTCCCCAGACCTGGCCCCCTGTGACTTTTTCTTGTTCCTGAAACTGAAAAGGCCCATGAAAGGACGACGCTACGCCACGATTGAGGAGATAGGCAAAAATCGAAGACAAGCTAAAACACGTCAACGCACAATAGCTGTCAAAAACTGACTGAACATTCAAAATGCCGAGATTGTTAACATTAGTGAGGGACATAAGTACCAACATAACGCCACAAAAAGATCGAAAATCGAACATCCGTAGCCCGCGAAAATTAAAAATTTGCGATACTTTTTGAACAAACCTCGTATACGAGTATGTATATAAATAATATAAGGTTTTTATCTGCGTTTCAAACAAAAATAGTGAACTGATTTTGGGAATAAGAATTGTTTCATGGTTATATATCTGGAAAATGTATCTTTTTGTTCTTATTCAAGAATTCTATAAACTGTCAAAATGTAAATTCAATAAATCTTGATTGACCTACAACTATATCACAGAGTTTTACTTGATTTAATATTCTTGGTCTAGAGCGAAACTTTATTACTCAGCTTGAATCCAGTGCTTCCAAAGGTTACTTTTTCCAAAGGTTACTGACAAATGTTGATATAATTTCAACTGATCGTTTGTTTGGGAAAATAAGTTAATTGGTACACGAACTTCGAGAGCAGTACAGTAATATAATTCAGAACACTTTTGAAGCTTAGCGACAGAGCGAGGGATAACAAGAGACAAAATAATCATATACGAGTACATAGTATTGCAGGAACTCGGTAAGCATATGTCACACTGGTAATAATTTTTACGCTTTTATGTGGATCTCATATCTGGCATCCAACAGAGAAGCGAAACAACTTCAGCAGATCAACATTATTTCTATAGCCTGATTTTTATACATAATGAGTACAATTTTCACATTCACTCTTAAAAACTACGAGCACACTAAACTATTCTATTAGGATCCGAATGTGTGGTAAAATTTAATCTAAAAGGTTGAGATACCTCCGAGAAAATTTGAAAAATGTAAGTGTGTAATATTATAAGGGGCATGGCAGAACTGACTTTCAGATCTTGGTACTTCTTACAAACACCATTTGTTGTAGAGGAACTGGAAAGGAACTGGAGTTGACGGAGCTAGCACATGCGTCAAGCAATCGGTAATATTGATACACGGGAAAGAAATCGGATGGTAATTTCCGCTAATGCAAAGTTTTCTAATATTTTTTTGGAATCAGAGAATGAAAATGTTTATTGAACAGTGGCTTACTTCATATTCAGCTTAACTAGCAACATATTTAGTTTATTATACAACATATTCAACCCATAAACGGAGATGCTAGCAACAGAAGAATGCAATACTTCCGATTTTATGATATTTAAACTTTTAAAAATAAAATTTTCTAAAAATGTATTTGATATACGGGCACACCAGTATCTAAGTATAATAAATAAAAGCAAAAAGAAAATCTTATTTTTTAATATGTATTTATGTACTAAATATGGTATATAAAGTATTATAAATAAATAAATAAAAATATAACGAATTTTATTCTCGCAAATATGACAAATGAATAAATTATGTTCAGACTCGTATGTAGATAGAAGGGACTAGAATAACAAAGCTTCGGAAGCCTAGGGTCAACTGTAGTTACCTATATACATATATGATCTTGAACATCACAGATCTATCAATATACGACTTGACAACAGATGAAATTATAAAAGAGCTATGTTATCTACCATGAAATCTGCCTATATCTCACATCAGTGGAAAGTTTCTAAAAGTACTCTTTTTCCAAAGTCTAGAAAACCAAAAGTCGCATATTAGAGGCCGATAAGATTTATTTGTGGTTAAAGGTTTACAGTCAGATTTTTACAATCCAGTCCTGGAAGCCGCGCAGGCATTCGATAAAATCTGCCAAATATTTTATACTAAAGAAGTTTCAGCCACAAAAACATATTTGGACACTTAGAAACCATATCGTAATAGGCGCCATTTCAAATGGTTTTTCAGCACGAAAACTGAACCGAAATTTTCCAATTAAAGGCAGGTGTTCAGTATGTTTACACCTTGTACTCTATTCGTACACTAGCTTAGAAATAGACTTACACCTGACAGGACAGTGGGGAAACTGCATTTCATGTTGACGATCACGTTACAATAGGAAATCTACAGTAGTCTATGTTCAATAATAATAGATGTGAGCTATTTTGTAAACGATTCCGTCTACTTGGTGCTAGTATTTAACACTAAATACTCGCATTGTCTCAGGTTTTCTAACTGGGCATTTTAGGGTATACATGAAGGCAAACTCAAATGACTATTGTAGGTTCTGTAACGAAGAAGAGGAAACATCTGAAAATTTGTTGTGTCAATGTAACTGTCTAATTTGGAACAGACTTCGTTCTTAGGTAATTATTATCTAGAACCCCCAGAAATTGCGGACAAATCTCCTAAAAAGATTTCAGAATTCATAATGAATTCTAGACTCTGGGATGTTTTGTAACTTCAGGTCTTGTCACAATAGGTCCAAAGGTGACTTGTTCTCGCTCTCAAGTAATCTAATCTAATCTCAAATAGATGCATCCAATCTGTCCATAGAAGTGTAGTACAAATATTTCTGTAAATATAAATAACAACTTTGACGAAATTTTTGTGTGAAGAGCGACTTGGAATACTGTTGCATGGATCCAATTTTCGTCTAATGTGTATAGTTTAGAGTCCAGAGTAATTAACAAATTAATCTAAGCTCAGAGCGAAGATCTTTGCTGTCTAGAAAGTATATTTTTAATTATTTATGTTTTTGGGTGAAAGAAATCTTCCTTTTCTCCACTCCCCTTATAATATAAAATCATTCCTTCCCTAAGAATGTAGAATATAAAATGAAAGACTTTCGAAACTTGCATCAGTGTATGTGGTCACACCATGGTTTGCAATAGTAATGACCAAGTCATTCCTCAAAGTAGTGACCAAGTCCACCAAGGCCAAAGAAGACTATATAATAATTTGTGTCACTTCTCTTAAGACCTGAAAGAAATCTATGCAATCGTTTGTGTTACGCATCTATTATAAACTGTTTCTAAACGATTGTATAGATTTCTTTAAGGTCTTAGAACCAAGGTTTGAGTTTCCAAAACTACTCTCGTATGATAATTTTACAGAGAATTAGCATGTGGGCATATAAATATCTGCACACACATCTACGAGTATTAAAAATTAGGCTTATCTTAAAATACGACTTTTTTTATAAATTTTTAAATTTCTCAATTTATTTTATCAATCTGGAAGAGAACCTCACTAGCTTAAAATTTGCTTACACAAGTAAGAATAAATGTCCGTGTTTGATTTGGGAATGGTGAGAAACAACACTAGCTTCCCAGTTTCACTACAAGTCACATCCTATCACCCGTCACCTGTCTATCACTTACTCTAACAACGATCAATTGTACCAAATCGACGATATCAAATATCTGTTTGGAAATTTTGGCCAGGGTTTAATAAGGCAAAATATACGAGTATCTTTCATAAGCGCAAAGATTTGGATATCGAATTTAGCTCCTTAGGTTAGATCATGAGCAACAATTCTCAGCGAATACTTATTTTATATAAAAACAAGTAAAGAAGACTGAAATCGGATTATACCGACTTTGAAATACCTTTGACCCTAAATTAATTTATCAAACCATGCCCATATAAATAAAGGGGTCGTGCGGAATAAACCACGGCCATTTAGATCGAAATAACATATTAACTTCTATTATCTTTCTTATTGTTGAATTCTATTGGAAAGTGGGCATGACGACTGAATTATTACGCTCACTATTGTTCATTATCTACTTTTGTAGCGAACTTCGTTCATAAATCATTATAATTATATCATATTAATATTAATAGTGGGAGTGGCACTGTGTAATGATGTCAGTGTCGATGCTCAGCATAGTCACCTAATAGAAGTGGGATTAGAAAATATTAATATAGAAAAGCAACTAGAAGCAAAACAGAATTAAAAATATACGAGTACTTTCATAGGACCTGTTTTTCTCTATGGTCCAGATTATTGGATAGTTGCAAAAGATGCCGAAATGACCTAATATTATATATTTCCAGGAGCTATACTCTTGAGGCTCTTGAATAGTAACGGTTCTCCGTAAAGGTTCTGATTAGTATTGTTAATGGAAATAAAGTACCACAACCTATCTTTAAAGTTGAACTTCTCCCTAACTCAGTCCAGCTTAAAAAAATGAGCCGCACCCAATATATAACCTAAGGTATCTTTTACACCGCAGAATTACGGTTAAAGAACCGCACAAACGTAACCACCCAATACAATGTACGAACTGTCAAGAATTCGGCCACTCTAAATCCTGCTGCACTCTGCGCAGTGTTCGTGTAGTTTGCGGTGACACATCCGCAAAGAAATGCAGTAACTGTGGTGGTAGCCACCCGACTAATTACAGAGGTTGCCCTGTATATAAAGACTGCCACAGAGTATACAAATAAAACGTAACCTATCCCCCAATCCTATTTATATTCACCCTGACACCACAAATCCTCTATTATTCAAAAACCTAATTCTGGTCAAGCAACCTACGCAAGTGTTATGGCAACGCACGGCAAGTTAACAATAACACTGCATCTAGTAATGGAGTAGAAGACATGATCTTATTGTATGACACAATTTATGCCTACAGTGCCAAATATGTTGCAAGATTTGATTAAAGTTCAAAATCAAATGATCCAAACTCTTGGAAATAAAAAATTAGTTTGTTAAAAATATGCTTATGGAAATATGCTCAGCATAAACTAGCCCTTGACAAGTTTCTGCATGACCACGAATTGATGTTATGCTTTTGTCCGAAACACATCTCACAAACAAATACAACTTTCATCTGCCAGGCTTTTTTATAGCCTGATGGTAAGACACATGGCGTTACGGCTACACTAATTAGAAATCGGCTTAAGCATCATCTTATACAAACGCATTCGATGCAATGGATGCAAGCTACAGAGAAATCGTGGCAAAGTCCCGACGCTCTCAGCTATATATTGCCCACATCGTTTTACAGTAACAGAAACTCAATTTAAAGAATTTTTTCATTCCCTTGGTGATAGATTTCTAGCTGGCTCAGATTATAATGCGAAACATAAATACTGGGACTCCCGCCTAATCCAAAAGGCCGACAACTGAATAATGCAATAGCTAACAGAAATGGTAAATTAGATTTTGTCCCACCACAGCCCACTTATTGGCCAACAGACCCAAAGAAAATTCCTGATCTTATTGATTTTTCTTTTCTAAAAATATAGATAGGTCTTTAGTCTCAGCGGAAACCTGTGTCGGCCTATCCTCTGATCACTCGCCTGTAATAGTAAACCTTTATGAACAGCCAGAATATATAAGTCCAATGTTGAGCCTAGGGACCAACCAAACCGATTGTTTAAAATACAAAAAGTATATTAGTAGTCATATTTCTACAAGAGTTGGAGTAAAACATGCAGATGATAGTCGTAGTGGCAACGCCACAAAATACTTCTAAACTGTGCAAGTATGCCCGTACAAAAATCCAAATTGAACGCGTAGAAACCCCGGTTGGGCCGAGCATGGTTGACCCATCGCTCACCCATCTCTAAACAGAATCGAAAAGCCGAAAGCCGAAAGTGCTCTTAAATATGCTCTTATAAAGGAGGAGGACAAAAACCTAAAAGAGTACCTGAAGAAGGCAGCCCCAAATTCTACAGAAAGGTATTCCCTCTGAAAGGCATCGAAAAACTATTAGCCATCAATAGAAGGTGTAAACCCCCCCAGAAACTCGACTCTGCTTTGCACGACATCTGTGCAATGTGTTCCAGCCGAATGTGGCTACAAACGCCTTTGCATTGCATCCGTACATCCGTAATGATGATATTCAAAAAGACCTGAAAATACCTACAATCATCACAGAAATAAGAACTAGAAAGCAGAAATACATAGCAAAGCGGGAAAATCACCCGAATTCACTAGCTAAATCGCTTGCTAGGGCGACAAGCCGATCCCGCCTGCAGAGAAGAGACTTTTCGGTGTTTTGAAGAGCGAAGTAGAGCCGAAATTTGGATGGCCAAATTCAATTTGGGTTAAAATTATTTTTTAGTTACTACTTTTAAGGTTTGATGTACTTATTGTTAGGCTTAAGATTTAAGTAGATTCAATAAAATATTAATTCTTATTATAAAAAACTTTGCAAATCAGAAAAAAAAAATGTTGGTTGGGTCGGGCATAACCTGTGGAAATACCAATTCGGAATTTGCAGTTTTGGAAGAGAATTTTACTGAATATTGATATTGGAGCACCCTGCTGGAATGATTGTGAACGAGCCGGCGTAGCCACTCCCACTGAAATGCTGCATGGTGAAGACTGTACTTGTTGGTGGAAAATAAAATTAAAACTGTTGACTAATGCTTAAATATTTATTGATGCTACAATAAACGCTCCAAATGTTTATGACGCTAATTAAATTATTGCACAATGCTCAAGTAGACCGCAACTTATCGTCGCCTAAATTGAAGAATTTGTTACAGGAGATAGAAACTACTCACATAGTCATGGAACATTAATTTCAAGAGAATCGAATATTGAAATGGAGTGCTTCAAATGATGAGGTTTTTTTTATACATGTAGGCATATATTTTTATTTTTTTATATTTGTGGGTTTTTTGTAAACTTCTAAATAGGAACGAACGTTATTTACTTTAAGACTCTCTAGCATTGCAGTGCGTTTGACACACAAATAAACATGAAGCGTTTCAACCGCGCCAGCCAACAGAACAACAACAGAACCAACAAACCGAACACGCATGCGCAATTTGTATCTCACAGATACTTATCGTCGCGACGTTTACCTTTTCGTACGCTTATCGCGGGCTGCGATAAGATAACACACAACTACATCCACAGGTACATTGCCGGATAGAGCGCGAATACTTGTGGGTACTCGTAAATAAATCATAATTCACACACAAACACAGAAGTGGCGCAGAGCGTTTTCCCGCTCGCCTCAATTGTTCAGGTTAACCGCGAGCAGGCTGCCAGGCGGTTTCGAAAGGTAAATTTTGAAATAATTCCGCATGCATGTATGTGTGTTCACAGTGGTGGTAGTGATGGTACTGGTGCTACACCGAAGGTAGGTGTGATTGTGTTGGTTTTAATTGGAAGGAAAGGTGCTAAACGAGCGTATTGCTGCGGCCCGTCTACGAAGACTCTGAAAATACCAACTGCAGGGAAGCGTACCCACAGAACAACAAAATCAGATCGGAAAACAGTTTTACTTGACGTACTCGTACATTTTGTTCACAAATAAGTTCGTGGAATTTTCAGTTACTGTCGGTGCTAAAAACGTGTCGCAGGTCTCCGTTGTGGGTGGTGGACTTTCTCCAGTGCCTTGAATACGGATCTAATTGATTCTTAGTGATTTAATATAAGCAGGATTAATGAAAGTGCAGCCTCACTCAAAGACAGTTTGTCCGCAGCAAGTGTAAACGCTGTTGTTCTTTATACTAAATTAGAAACACTAAACAATATAAAAATACTGTCTATGGTTTGCGAAAGTAATCGTTTGAAGTTCAAAATGCAACTGAAGGTAAGCAACTGCAGGTGCCCACATTTCATTGATAACGAAACATAAACGTAAACAAGGACATAATCCTCGGATTTCACCTACAGAATTTCAATTATAGTGTTTAAAGCGTTAAATGCAGATACAATCTTTAAATAAACCTATGAGGCACGATTAAGCCTAGTGGCCTAATCTCACCAAACACTTCGTCCTTGTGCATGTGTGACATATTTTACTTCTATGGGAGGTTCTGATCTAAAGCAACCAATTGGATTACCGTCTATGTCCTCCTCAATATTTATATATAATTGTTCAGTAATGAAAGATTTATCATTACTAATGATCAATGTAGACACTATCCCTGTATTATTTTCCTTTATTAACAATTTGTAAATTTTAGAAATATTCTATTTAGTAGAAGTTAAGAAAAAATAGCATTGTGGACTATTGAACTTCGGTACAATCCAGCCCACACTCAATAAGAATATGTCACAGTAGTATGCTTCTATATAACTGTCAACTTTTCAACTCCTTTTGACATAATCGAAAATGAAACGGTTTCCAGCGAAATCAAAATTAGTAGGTTTTACCACATCCAGAGTTACTCAAAGCTGAATTCTAAAGCGGGGTTTAAACTTGAAAAAAAAATTGCAACTTGAAAAGTAGCCCCTGAATTGCGAAAATTCTTTGGTTTACATGATACTCATGCTCAAGTTTTTTCCATGGTTTGAAGAATGGTGTAAAGTTAAGTTAGTACAGCCACGTCGGGTTTCCTTGTTGGCGGATGCAAACTAATTATGTCAGTTATTTTACAGTATCTTTTATTTCCGTGTGGCTTCTCCGTATTTCTATTTTATGCGGATCATGTTCCATTTCAAAATTTTAGACATTTTTTTAAACTTTTGTTTCATATTGGAGTGACACTGTTTTCCATTCATTTCATATAAATATAATATATTTTGAAGTAATTCCAGTAATAAGATTTCAAGGCTGATACATTAGAATGGCATTATTCTTATCGGCAGACAAGGACTGGTGTCCGTGTTACCTTTTCAAAGTTCGGAATTTTGGTATATATTCAAATAAAAGGCAGATTGCTTTAAATGAAAAAATCAATCCTCCAAGGTCTGAGTTTTCTGTAGTGTTTTGCATCCATGCATATCCGTTAACTTTCCAAATTTGGACTGATATGCCTTAATTTTGTTTTTAAGGGTGGTAGTTCAAAATTAAAAAAATAGATGTGCCCACTCATTAAATCTGTTTCAAGAGAAGAAACTAAAACTTTATTATAATTAGGTTAATGTATTTAAGTTAGCAGGGAACATGAATACAGATCGAGATTGATTTATATATATGGCAGTTGGTAAAGACATGAACACATTTCTCGAGAAGTAAATAACCCTGAAAATGGAAGTAATAGAAAAATAATAAAAAGTTCACATTTTTGTTATGTAGTCCGTGTAGCCTTCGCCCATTAGTAGGCTCTTTTACATGAACGCATATTCAGGTAAGTGTGACGCGAAAAAACTTGTCAACCGATGCTGCGTTTATACTGAAATATAAAAATAATTCGAAAAATATTAAAGGTTTACAAGATGGTGCTATATACCCTACTGTAGGCTTCAGTTAAAGTCAAATAAAGGCAATATTTACTTTGTATTATTTAAACATGAAAAGAACGAATAAAAAGCTTTCAAAAATTAAACACAAACAAAATCGAGAAATTGATCATAGCTAATGTTTATGTAAAAATTCATACTTATTTCTGGAGAATATTCCCCAAATACACACAAAAAAGTTAATTTTGTTCCAGAAACACCTCAAAATGTCTTGGATATGTGGAAGAAATAAGTGGTGTTCACTTTTCACTTTGACATTTGATAATCATCAGCAAATAAAATTACTTTTATTTATCAACTTTGGTCGTAATATTTAAGAAATCGTGTAATTTTTATGAAAGTGAATATTTTAATAATGGGTAATTAATTGTATTGAAAAAGATATATTTAATTTTTCGTGTGATCTAAACGAGAGAATCAATTAAGACTAGTAACCTTTTAAAAGCGTAAGATTTATTCTGTGGGTTTGTCAGAATCTTGAATACTCGCGTATTTTTATCTGCCAAATTCAGTTAACGACCTCAGAAAGTGCGGCATTGGAAATTTTGTCCTATCAAATTTATAATTACTCAAGGAAAAATATGCTACTAGTAGAACTACTGTTTATGTGTCAGTTTTTCTTCATTAGCGTTCTTGTTAATGGTTAACGAGTTGAAATGGAAGTGTTGCAAGTTTTAAGTAACTATATTTCTAATAAAAAGGTAATCGGCCTCGAAGCTTCATTAAGTTGGTGTGTTATTTAAGGGGAACTGTACTCTTTTCTGTATGTTGTACATGTTTTCTTCCAAAATATAAACCGACTCACTACGATAATAATGAATAAACACAGAAGGTATATCTGGACGTCAACCAATGAATTAGCCGTGCCCAATTGAGGAATTCGCCAATTTGCATGTTTCTCTTTTAATGTAAATCACTAATTGACTGACATTAATCCATTCTCTCGCATCTGTGTCCCTGTGACATTTTAAATATTTTCCTTGAACTGGGATAATTTCAATTGAATTCCAAACTTTTTATGGTGTCTTCAAAATTGTCAATTATGCTTTGCATAGTACTTGGTTCCTTAAAATTATATTTGTATCTTGCTTTGGTGCTGCATTGTTGGGATTTTCTCACTGTAGGAATACACCTTCACGTGAACAAGCCACAACTCTTTAAACAATTGTGCAAATTATGAGCAGAGAAGTACATCACAGTAAATAATGTAAAACAAAAGAAAGCAATGTACCAGTAATTATTCCGAATTGCATCAATGTTGCCAAGTCCTTAGACTATGAATACAGAAATTCAAGTTACTACTTAAATAAGATTTCATCATACCGAAAATGTTTCTATTAATATTTGCACAATAATATTAATATTTACACAATAAACTTCACTGGAGGATCAAATACACTCATTAGGATAAAAATAACCGATGGGAGAAAATAGTTCTTGTACTGATCTTTCAATATATTACTAATAGTTTCATAGTTCACTTTACGTTATTTACTATATTAATAGCAATAGCTGCGATATCGTGGTAGCAGAAGAACTTTAATAGTATAAGTGAGCTTCCCCTGGAACCTGCCTCTTTATATAAAACTAAACTAACGTAATTCTGAAGCCATTTCATTCGTATCTGTGAATTAGGATTAATGCAATTAATGCAACTTACTACAATGGAATAAGCATTACTGTCGAGGGAAAATTCCCATTCGATCACCGTTTGACTTTATTAGTTTAACAAGTTCTGCCATTAATGATGTTATCCATTAAATTTCCATCTTTTACAATGCCCAGAAAACTCCTGTGTTACTTGGTGGTAGCTCTTAATGGACGCCGGTCCTATCGCGCGATCAGACATAATTAAATGCCATTTTATTAGTGGACACATTTTCATGCTATAAAACTATAAATTATCAACATGAACTATACAATGGAGTTTTATGACGGCGCAAATCAAAAAAGGAAGAGAAAATAAATTATTCTTTGGAAGTAGCCATTATAAAGTGGTAACACCCTGTCAGGCACTCCTACTATGAAAGCACCAACACCATGGGCGCCACTGCACAATGAGAGAAAGTAGTCAAAATGGAGGAATACAAAATTTTAATGTGCGCTAACAATTTCATCAAATGGCCCAGCGCGGGCAATAAACAGGCGCGTGTCTAATGCGTGTATCCGATCCCGATACCGTTCCAACTGTTAAAGTCCTTAATTTGATTGGTCCGCGCTCGTATCAGGGTCGTTTCCTGTTTGGCATTTCTTTATTTTTCCCGAATGCGTTACTCATCGCTCATCCCTCACGTTTTACGAGCATTATGCAGCCACTTTTTAAAGGATTCATTCACGAATTATCGTCGCTATTATTTCGATACCGAATCAATTTCAAATTGTCAGCCAGCCTATCCATTTCAATTTTCCGCCGTTTTTCCACGTTCCCTTCCGACACCATTTGCCTTACCTGTCCTTTTAACGCGTTATCCTGGCCTTCCCATCGCTTGCTATCCTCTTTTCAGCTGAGGTGATAACGTTGACATAATATTCTCATTCCATTGCTATAAAAGTCATGTGCATCATCCCTTTTCAGTGGGTCAGTGCGACTTTTCATGAATGAACGCTGCCCGGCGCGTATTGAACATGTTTTTCTAATTTCTGGCCACTGCCAGTTGTTTTTGACTCTATCGTGACCGGCATTTTGGGACATCTTCTGCATTTTTTGTTTTGTTCGAAGGAATTTTGACGCCAGCGGCACATTTCGTCCCTCGTAAAGATAATGGATCTTTCCACTCTTTTAATGGGTTTCTGTTTGCCGTTTGGACTGCGAAAGTGTCGCATCACTTGCCAGTCTGTTTTTAGAGTTTTTGCCGTCATGTTGCCCTGGTGACTCATTCCTTATAAATCAATTTCCCTTATCTTTCGTCTGGAGTGTCTTGAAAATCTGTTAGAGTCGCTGCTGGCCACGTTTTGTGCTTCAGTTTGGAGCACTTCTGCGATATTTTTCAATTAAATTAAATTTGATTCGTTTGCAACTTATTTGAAACGCCGTCGGCCATTGGAATAGGCAGTGGGCCAGTTTTGGCAAATTTTTTAGATAACTTGCGGCTATTTTGTGGGGCCACAGATAACAAACAAGATATACATATATATTTTATATGGAAATCCAAGAACAATAATTTGTTGACAACTTAAGCGGTGGGACTTCCTTTTTTACGCTTTTGTTTTGCCAAATTGTGAATATGTGGCAAACTGATAGAACTGATTGAAATATTTTAAAGATTAGAACGAGTGAATCTAAGGTTGGTTCAAACTGTGTAGGGCACACAACTCAGCACATTTCGGATTACAAACATTAGAGAAGAGGGGGAATGGCACAGAAATGTATCTTCTTTGATGTTGCCATTCTCATGGAAGACGTGGCAATTAACCTGAGAATTTGTTTCACAGACTTATAAGCTATAAATTCGTCACTACGCCTTACATTATTTACCAATCTCTTATACCTCAGTAGTCGCCATACAAAATGGGAGTCCCTTCTAAGGGTTCGAAAGTTTCAAATGTATATTTATTTAAAATGTAATTAAATATTAAACATCCGTTTAGAGAGTTCACTGTGAAGGTGGTGTCAATTGAAACATGCCTACTTAACAAAAATTACCATATGCTCGCTCATATTTAGCTTTACTTGATTGTTATTGCGATGTAGGCGATTATAATGTACTAACAGTATATATGACCAATAAATATTATTGTTTGTAATATTTGGATATGCGAGTATTCTTTTAAACATTTAATTTGTATTGATAAATTTGGCTAAAAATGATTTGAGAAATTCGTGGTTTTTAGGAATTGAATAATTTTTTCTATAGTGTTTAGATTAGGTGAAGAGATGCGAGTTACAGGGCTTCGCATTCGGGAAAAATCGTATGCTTAAGATATAGAACTTGGGGCAAATGGAAATCAAACGCGATATGTTAATGATATTAATGGGTATGAGTAGGTTGCAGAAGGGACAGGAGGACTACTGTTGTTGCTCATCAAGTGTTCGTGTATTATTTTGATGTGTCCGAGTCGGAAGCAGTCGAATTTTAATTTTATGTCTGTGTGAGTGAAAGAGTTCTGTTTAATGAAGTGGGTGGGGGTGCCCGTCATTAACAGAATACGATTGAGAAATAAATCGGTGCAGTGCGGTACCTTTGTTATTGTTTTCTGGTGATCCTCAAGATGTGTGCCAGCTATTAAAATCACAAGTAATAACAGTGGAGTTAGTGTTGTTAAATTGAGTACTTGTTTAAACTATTAGAATATTACCGTTTCGTAGAAGATAATATTAAATTCAAATGCTAAACATATTTTTAGAGAGTTCCAAGGTGTGAATTGCGTTATGTCTACTTAGCAAACTATGCGCTATCAAACCAGTCTCCATGAAAATCTTGAATAATGAATTTATGAGTCATCACAGTGGAAATTAATGTACATTACGATAGTATATATAAAACCGAAAATGGTCTGATTTGATCCATGTAGCTATTCACTACTGTCTCATAGCCAACAAAATGCTCATGGTAATGCCTAGTAGAATATGTTCAAAAGTTTCGAAGTAAAGTGGCCAGAAACAAAAATCTCAGGAAGTGACGTGGGGATATATGCATACCTTCAATAATACATGTTATGCACTACAATAATTTACACAATCAGTATATCTACCATTACCCATTTTCTTCGGATATAGGAGTTTTCTTGCTTAAAATTTCGAAATACCTTAGGTCGCTAGATGGCATTCCTCGCATGTTTCTCGAGGAATTCCGCATAAATTATTTTGAAAGTGATAGATGACATCTCGTAGAATTTACCAACAACCACAATCTCAAAAGTTGTATATTATAATGGATATATGGAGAAGATTTAGAAAAATGCTTCAATGATGATAGCGAATAAAGTAAGGAATCGAATTTAAGAAAGAATTCGAATTTTGCATTCTCAAAAGTATTCAGTGAACATATACCAAGTTAGTTTTGCTGCCTTCTCCGATATTTTGCAGCTAAATCCAAGATTTATAAAATATATTGTAGTTCAATGGGGATTTAGCCGAAGTATTTGAGTTCTGGCTGCCAGGATGTTTATACCATCGTTCATTTGCTGGAAGACTGTTACTCGTAAAACTAAAAGTTTGCCATTTTTAATGTGTATGAAACAAATGTACTTTAGTGGCGATCTTTTGAAGCATGATATTATATTTTGAAAATAAGTCGATCTAACTGAGAATAAAAGTATATTTCCGTCAGACACAACTTGAATCCATTTAGGATTTTTAAGTCCATGGAACATTAAGTGGATTGTTTTCTATGAATATTTCAAAATCATGAGACACAGGTCGCATTCCATTCAAAGGTCGCATTCCTTTCGAGCCATTTGGAGCTTTTAATGAAGCAGTTGATGGAGCTAATCTTTTATTTGAAGTATCTCCCAAAGGGTCCAGAAAGTGCTCACCCAGGAAAGTGCGCCACCGTGCGGTGTTCAATGGAATCTTGCTCCTCCTAGTCCAAGCAATTCCTGCAGACGTCGTTAGAGGCAATCCTCAGCCTACTGCTGTGAGTAACCAAGGTCCAGTGACCCGTTTAGATATACTAAATCTCTTGAGCGTTTGACATTTATTTCTGGTTAGGTTTGTTTAGCTATTTTGCTTCCTGTACCCTCAGACCAGCGCCTGCCCCCTGTGCCTAAGGATGTATTTATCTAGAGCTTACATGTAGCAATAAGAATACCTACATTTGACTTATCTGGTTCAATCGGTATGGTAGTATCCTCAAGGGCAAGTTTATCCACTTTACAATTCCTTGGAATCTCCCTGTGGCCGGGAACCCAGCACAGATGCAGACGGGTCCGATAGGTATCTCGTCTAAAGGTTTGCGGCAGCTCTTGACGGCTTTTGAGGTGATAATAGCCGAATCCAGGGGACGCAAAGGTACTTGGTTGTCAGATAGAATGCAAATATCTTGTCCAGATTTCTTCTTCTTCTTTATCCAAGACAGTCCTGCCTCTATAGTCGCGACCTCAACCTGGAAAACACGGCAGTGGTCGTGAAGCCTAAAGGACATGTTAATTTCCAAATCTTCTGAGTATGCACCTCCTCCCACCCTACTCTGTTTTCCTGTTTTCCGTAGATATGTGAGAATTGTGCACATGCTATCGTGGGAACACTTCCTCCAACGGCCAATTACTGTATGTACGTTGATAAGTTAATAGCTACAAAAGCGATACCAATAACACGAACAATGTGCTGAAAGCTAATCCAGCAGTGTAAACTATTCTGGACAATAGCAAATTTAGCAATCTTATCGATGCCATCCACGAGCGATGTGCACTAACTTTGTGGAGGAGCAACACTGCAGCACGCGACTTGACGCAACTCCCCAAAGTTCGAACGATCGATGCGACTTCTGCCGGAGCGGAGCGTTCCGTTTTAAACGCTACCAACTTTGTAAATACAAAAAGTGACAACAGCACTTGTGAAATCGAAAGTATTTTGGAAGAACTGCTGTACACACAATTGGCGCGATTATAGCCAATATTTTTGTTTGAATAGATAAAACCGTAAACGTAAATCACACTGCACTGGTAGTGATGTAGGGGCGAGGTGCTGGCGCAAGGCACCCATCACTCGCCACCAACTCCATTCATAGTTTGAGGCCTTTATGTGGCCACCCGCCTTGTACCTCGATAGCCGTTCAACATACCACCGCATACTGTTAATTTTCGTTCAGTATCTCAAAAATTATCTGATGGCCATATCTGGAAGTGATAATAGTGCAGATAAAGCCGTAGCGCCTAGCGCCATCTCAAGGTGATTGGTAATCTTCGGGCCGGTTGGTAGGAGCTCTCTTGTGCCTTTGCACACATTCATGCTGGCCTGTTATCACAGGAGACCAAGTGTAAATATACGTAAGCGAGCCCCTTATCGGTCGCTGCACACCGACCGGTATCTTGTAAGTACTCATTCCTTTTAAGCAATCATGCGAGTTATTTTTGCATACCGAATTATTGTGTTTTGTTTAATCTGGTATCAATGACGTTGTACAAAAGGAAACCCCCTGCATGATGATAACGATGGATAAGATACCCTGCAACTTGTTCAGATAGTGTGTGAACCGAACACTGCTTGCTGTGAGGCGATGGCGTGTGGTTTTGTAGAAATGATGACGAACCCATGTGTGTCTTCTGCAAATAAGCAGCTAACTTTACAAGAAATTCGATAACTACATTTTTTCTGCTGGCGTATGACGTGTCCAGTAAAACTGATATTGGGACATTGCTCAGTACTTTGAAACACAAAACGAATAAAGAAAAGTTAAAGAAGTTACTGGATGACTCATTCGGAGGTGGGATTTTACAATATTGACACTTTAAGTCCAAGGATATTTACTGTCTCTATAAATAAATGTGCAAAATACGTCAGAAGAGAAATTACTTTTTATAATTTCCTTACCACATAAGATTCCACTTTAGAATGTCCTTTCGCTTTCTACCTGCTGTTCAAACTTCGGATTGGTGTAGACGATTAAAAAAAGGGTAGTATTTTTGTATATTAGTTCGCGTAAAGAGAATAAGAAATTCACTTCAATATGGTACAAGTAGGGTTTAATCTGACTAATTTCAAAGCAGACACTTGCCTTTCCCCTAATGTCAGCCAGTGTCAAGCACAGATATAAACATTCCAGTTGCTACTTCAACACTTGAAAATATGTTGGTTCATTTATCAACATGATTTTCAAATTAGAATGTCAGAAGGAAATGCTTCACTAAACATATGAGGGTAGACAACCCATATCAAATGGATCTTCCGATCCTGCACTTTAAAATAAACTAATTTAGAAGAACCATCAACAAAACTTTAAAACAAAATCTGCCGGGCTAAGAGCTCATTAGGAACAAAGTCCTGGAGGACTGCACTCAGGCTAAAAAATCATTACACAATTATTAAAAGTGATCATACGATCTGGCCTCTTCCCAAGCTATTGTGAAGAAAGTCAAATTATCCTTATTCGAAAACCTGTGAAACGGACAGAAGTGGTTATTTCGTACAGAGCAATAACTTGCTCCAATACTATCTAAAGTCGAAAAATTGACACTGAGACGACTCCGTCCAATTACAAGCTATTATCCCCCCTCAATTTTGGTTCCGAGCAAATAACGCTACCATAGAGCGAATAACGATATCGCGTATATACATTTGACCGGACGCACTAGAAAAAAGAAGAATATTATTCGGCCGGATTCCTGGATGTCACCCAAGCATTCGACAAGATGGGACACCAAGGCTTGCTGAACAAACTGAAAATGCGTTTACCTCATCACTACTTTGCCATATAGTCTTATCTAGAATACATGCACTTCAAGGTTAAATCGACGTATCTATATTTTATCCAATTAAAGCTATATTTCATCCAGTTAAAGCGAC
Source organism: Clusia tigrina (assembly GCA_920105625.2). Lineage (NCBI taxonomy): Eukaryota > Metazoa > Arthropoda > Insecta > Diptera > Clusiidae > Clusia > Clusia tigrina. Next base: position 34,526,855 of record OV050031.1, on the reverse strand, counting down.
GTATCTATATTTCATCCAATTAAAGCTGGTGTTCCACAAGGAAGTGGTTTAGGATCTGTGCACTACATACTATTCACGGCAGATCACATATAAGATGACATGCACCGCAACTGTAGCATATGATATTTTTGTGATTGGAAGCAAGCAAGACCCTGAGATGGCTTCGAACCATTTGTAGATGAATCTAAACCAATTTTAGCAGATAGCTCAAGAAGTGAAGAATAAAAGCAAATAAAACAAAACATGTCCGATCTTTCTTACCATCACTAGATAACTGCAAACTTTCCACAAGCAGACCATGCGAAATACCTTGGGGAAAATCTCGATCGGCGCCTTACCGTGGCGCTATCACATCGTCTCCAAACGGAAACAGCTTGGACTGAAATTTAGGTCATTGTTCTGGCTACTTGGTCGAAGATCGACACTATCTCTGGAAAATATAATCCTGATATATACGAGGAAACTGCTGCCTATATGGACTTATGGTATCCAATTTTGAAGATAGGCATCATAGTTAAGCGTGGACATCCTCGGACGAATTAAATCCAAAGCAAACGGCTTGTAGCATCCAAATAACATGGCAATAGAATAGATAAAAAGCGACAATAGCGTGCGCAGATTAAACGAGACTTCCCTGAGAGTTTTACTCTTTAAATGGAGAGAATATAAGTGATGGACATTCATTTGGACCGGATGGAAATAAAAAATAAACAAGGAATGTGGGTTAAAAATTTGAATAATTTTTCAGCACGGAACATTTGTGATCTCCAAATATGCCACAGAACATCAGCGGATATTTAGAAATATATATGTTACTGAATTTTGATTCACCTTCCACTTTTTTATCTATTACAGATTTAGAATTATCCAATATTGAATCTCTTGTTTTGAAAATTTGGGCGGCTTGGGCACGTTCAGCCAAATGCCGATTTATTCCCGATTCCTTTCCTTACAAATATTGTTCTTCACCTTTCTTTTTTACATTGTACATATTATTGAGTGAATTGTTTAAAAACAATGTTTCACAAACAATTCCAATTCTAGTGGGAAATACGCCACATTTAAAGTATAAAACAGTTTGTATAAACAGTTCATTTTGTTTCCAACTGAGGTCCCTCCCACGATCAGTATCGAGGTTAACTATGGGTGAGGAAAATACTTGTCCTCAATAAAAAATCATTCACTCTGTGCGTACAAATCTGAACAATTATAAAATTTCAAAAAGTTTGAGCGTACTCTATAATCAAGGTTAAACTGCATGATACATGGAAACATATTTTTTATACGTGAATAATGAAATTTTCTCCATGAATATCAATTTCAGCACCAAAGGTGTTTCTTCAGAATACCATTGCAGAATTTTGCTTCTTTTATACTCATTGCCATTAAAAGGAGAATGCTAATTTTGAAGATATGCTTATGTGCTTTATTTATTCTTAACTTTGCAATTATTCTCAATGTTCTTAATTTCTGCTTGTGAAAGGTTTCCTCCTGCGGCATTTTCAGTATTAGATACACTTAAGGAAACAGTATATTAGAATTGAAGACTAACTTAAACTAGGATGCGGATCCGAATGCTCTGGTATATTTTTTCGTAGGATTCAGTTAAATCTAATGCTCAAGATCCCCTATTTCTGATATTAATTACATTTAATTATTGAACTTCTTCGGTAATTTATATTGGTTAAATGACATAGGAACATTCATACTTGCATGAACCTCTACTAACGAAGTGGCGAACTGTCTGGTGGGTGATGGAATATATGGGTGTGATAATGTGAAGTGCGTTTTCAATAGAATTGCTCAATTATGCCGTGTAATTATTGGTGATTGTTATGTTTCTTGTTTTGTTTGGCTGCGAAATTGTCAACTTTGATTTCCGATCGACATATAACTCTGAGACATTTAAACAAACAAATAAAGAAATGTTTGCAATAACCAAAAAACAACTGTTGTATTCATTAGTTGGGGGAATTCTTGGCCGTCGTCGAACGATTTCCTCTTGCTCTAGAAAATGAAAAGTGAAAAATAGTGTTGACACAAAATTGACGCGCGAACAACACATACAACAGACGCTGACACTGCCGCAGAGGAAGGCGATGGCGACGGCGGCGGTGCCAGCGGCGGCAACAGTACGACATCATTTTTATTGTAGGTGACAAATTGGCTTTTTGTACGGAGCAGAATGCTTTTGTTGTGTGCCGCCACACGCATCGACCGCGCAACAACTTGCCAGGTTTTTACGATCATTTTGTGAGTGAACCATCGAACGTGCGAGTGAGCTTAACGGAAATGCGCGTTTCACCGACAGAGCATGTGTTTAGCACTTGCCAATATTTTCTTAGTCGCAAGCGCTATTATGACCGGAACTTGAGCCGCGCTTGCATGTACAACATGAACATTAGTTTGACAGAGGTCTCGAATAGGGTCTTACTCACTTTTCATTTGGATCTCGTTGCAGATGGAAGCTCAAGCACAACAGCAATTGCAGCAGCAGCACCAACATCAACACCAACATCAGCAGCAAGCACTCGCCAAGCACCATCAGCAATTGCTGGTTAAAATTAAGAGTGAAGCTAACGGAGAACACCTGCAACAACAACAGCAGCCGCAACAGGCTTCCTCCTCTACATTGGAGGAACAACAGCAGTCGCAACAACTTCAGCAGGAGCAACAGCAGCAGCAAGCATCTACTCATTCGGCGCAGCAGCAGACGTCCACCTCTGTTGGCACGGTTATTCCAGCTCCACCAAGTGAAGAGTTTGTACCTATAACGAGAACGCAGCACCGCCGCATATTAACCACAGCGGGCACTCTGTAAGAAGAGGAATGGTTGACACTCTGTGAATTTATTTGCCTAACCAAACTTATTATATTGCAGCGAAGTGAACGAACAACGGGAGACAGATCAGCCTGACCCACAAGTTGAGTACCATCGCCACCATTCTCCTGCAGACTACGTCCACATGACACCACGTCACGACGAGCAGCCACCACCGGGAACAACAGTTTACACCTATGCGACAACCGAGAATGGCCAACAAATCATCTGCACAGAAAGTGTAGGAACCATCAAGATTGAAACCATTGATAAGGACCCCACCGTACCCGAAACGCAAGCGCATTTGCACCAGCAAACGCACCACCAGTGCCCTACACCAAACGGCAGCTATGCTGACTCCATTGTCGTCTCCTCTGCAGCGCTACATCATCATAATCCCCAAAATGTCAGCAATCCAGGTCACCAAGTGACGCACGGCGGCCCGCCAATGCGTTTCGATGACGACGTTCGTTTCGGGAGCAGCATTGCGGATAATGGTAACGGGCCTCCTTCAACCATCTACTACGATGCCAGTGTGATAGACGCCAGCACTCACGCCAATGAGGCCAAGACATTCACCGATTTGGGAAGCACAGCTTATCTCAATTACGCACCACCCTCTTCGTATACACTCGGCCAAAGCAACGCCATTTACAGTGTCTCCGCGTCCACCCAACTGATCTGCAAATCGGACCCAAACTTGAGTTCGGTGCGACAGCCGAGTCAATACCAACCCATGCAACTGTTTGACCCTGTGAACACAGGAGTGCAGGAGCAAGCTCTGTGGGCAACTCCAAGTGTCGATTACCAGAATGTGGGATTTGTAAGTATCAAATTACCCCCTACACTTAGTTTTGCATCACATTTGGGCATTCCCTATAAATAAACCTTTATCCGAATATAGCTCAATTAATTTCAGATGTAATCAAATATTTTACGCTTTCATTTTCGCACCTTTCTAAAATAGAATAACTATCACCATCAGGTGGTGGAAGATTACGGCCCCAGTAATATGAACCCAGCCCATTGGCCCCCCACTGGATCGATTTCAGCATATGATCCCACGCTAACTACGTCGCTACCAGAACTTAAGTGCGAGAATTGTAATGCGCCCTACCTGCGTAAAGGGAATGAGTTCTTTTGCCCCTCCGGATGCAATTCGGCGGTCAGGCAATCAATACGCATGCCACCGCGTCAAGCTAAACCTAAAACATCATCTGCGGCCAATAATCGGAGAACTGGTGTGACCTGCGCTAATTGCCAGACCAATTCAACAACACTGTGGCGCCGCAACAACGACGGAAACCCCGTCTGCAATGCCTGTGGACTTTACTTTAAGCTCCACAACATGAATCGGCCGCTGTCGATGAAGAAAGAAGGCATCCAAAAGCGTAAAAGAAAGCCAAAGAATAACTCCGGACAACCACTTCGAGCTCCTCTGCCAAGTAAGTATTCTTGCTGTGTCCTTGTTTGGCATGCTGTAAATAATGTAGATGAATACTTTTTTCAAGGTATGCAACAAGGTGTCAACTTGATGGTGAACAACGGTCCCCTGTATCCATCGCAAGTGACAACTATAGGCCTGCCATTGAATAGTCAGTCGGCGGTTCCCAGTGAACTGCACGATATGTCAACTGGCGGTCCTCGGAATATTCCTATTGCCCATGCGGAAGTGGGTACGCTCAATATGACGCGGCATCATGTCACTTCGGACAGTCACTCGCCCTACAGCAATCCACCTTCGCAGAGTCAATCACCACATTTGCCGAATTCCAGCACTCTTAATCGACAAATTACTCAATCGTAAGTTCAAAGCAGGCCAACACCAGGGTTTCTAAATATCAAAACGATCTGGGACTTGACGAAAAGATACAAGATTTTCCCCATTTTTCCATACCGATTTTTCTACCAATATAACAATCTAAGTTATGATCTACATATAGATAGGAACGTAAGGTACTTTCCTTTTAATTAATCCTAAAAATTTCTCTTTCGTAGGAGGGTTGTTAAAATGTCTCTAGTCTGCACATAATACGGAAATAAAACTTATCAATGATCTATCATTCAAGGCAGCTAATATTCAGTAATATTTTCTGACTATTAAACTGGATAATTAGGATATTTTGTATCTTTCAAAGAAGCAACTTAGAACTATTCCCAACCACAGTTTCGAGTTTGATCTCCTAATACTATTTCTAAAATATATAGGCGTTATAAGCTTAAGTATATATTATTTATCCGTGTCATATATGATATAATGATATATTCAGCGGTGATCGCCTATCTGTCCTCATTTCTTCCCACAGGTTATTCTTCATTCGTTAAAAAATCAATGATACTGCCCTGCAATCAGATATAATCTGTTTACCTTCAACAGAATAATCTATTCGCCTCTTTTCGCATTCATTTTTACATAGTTACAACAGTGGAAAGAGATATTGTGTGAGAATATAGTATCCAGGTACGAATATCCCTACTTAATATATATATTACCTAAAATCAGGCATACATTTATTATGGGAGGCAGGTGACAAGCAATATGACTTATATAATTTCTACGCATTATGTGTGGGCTTATTGGACTTTGATAGAAGTTGTACCATCACGCATGGAAGATGGTTTTAGCGTTTGCGGATTATTTGTACCTGTTTCTGACCTCCTCGTTTAAAACGAAGCCATGAGTTTAGTGACAGCCAAAAATCTCGCGATGTGTTACGGTCAATATATCATATATGTATACTAAAATGGGGTATAGTCAATCCGTCATAGTTACGCAGTACATGTATTCTACTGTCTACTGTATTCTCCACATATTGCTGAGAACTTTGGTTCAACTTATAAGATTAAGCTAGAAAACCTGAGCTGTTCGGCGTTTGGTTCCTGTTTAGTTCTCGCGTCCATGCTGAGGCGAAATTGACATTAAGCTCTTGGTGTGTCAGATAAGTATGACTTCTCTTTTAGATGTGGTGCCTTATCTCCTTGCTTCTATAGATGTTACATTGTAATTATATCCACTGCTACGCCCTTCCAAGATTTCTTAACGAAATGGTGATAATGATTCCAATTGAGAATAAAAATGTTTATGCTACAGATGGGCGCTAGACCTTAATCTGCAACGCTCACAAACATTGATCACTCTGCAATATGATACAAATTAATTGATTTGAAATTTCGACATATAATAGTAAAACCCAAAATTGTTCAGCTAGAAGTTCGACAGAAAGATATCATAGATGTAAATAGGAAGGAGCTTGGGGAAGATCGCAGAAACATATTATATCTATATAACGTTGCTATATTCATGAACTATTAATTCTATTTGTAGAGTACCTCCAATCGAAGTCACACGCACAGCTAACGGCGAAATGGCCACAAGTGTAATCACCCGCACCGGACTACCAGAACGGTCATCGAATAATTAGAAAGCATGGATCAGGTCGGAGACCAGTATTCGCACTTGCCAAAAATTTCAATACACCAGAGGATAGTTTTGAAAAAATATAAAAAAAATTTAGAAAGTTCCCAGTAAATCAATTTATAAGTTTAAGAAAATATTACCAAAGCGAACTATTTTAAATAATTTGCAAATGACAGATGAAAAGTATCCATGATGCAGACAGTCTTCAATAAACACATTCGCTTGTAGTCTAAGTTATTCCACTGTATTATATCAAACTGTTTTGTATGCAGATCGATCGTTCTTGTAAGTTACTCGTAAAATAATAAAATAAATGAGTTATAAGCCAAGTTATCGCTAATGACATAATTTATTAATTAGTTCCAAATTCCTGGCGAATTCCACACCAGTTAAGGGCATATTTCATTGTCAACAATTTGGCAGCAACCAAATTGAACCAAATTAATTTTAATGACCTCAGCAGGCAGCAGCCAGCCGCACTCCGAAGGCAAAAACAAATACAAAAGAGCGCACAGGCGATCTACCAGCAGCCGCGCTACAGAGGAGAACTCCTAAATAGCGATTTGGTGTCATCGCTTAAAAGCCTGTCGCTTGGACGGTGGCTCTGTCGGTTGATGCGGGCAACACGCTGGCGCAGGGCACTACATAACGAGAGGATGTGCTAGCCGCCAAGACATAACGCCACCACTACAGAGTCAACCACCACTAAAATCAACACCGGCACCACCAACATTGCCGGAACTTTGCCGACTTTGATATTCACTGTTGGCCGAGAGTGTGGGGCGGAAAGAGGACTGCGAAGAAGTCTGAAATAATACCATATTAACGCCTTGGCTGGTGCAGCGGATGAGACGAAACGAGACGTCAAAACCTTTTTGGCGTACGCGCGATCAATTAGGCAAACTTGTTTTACGATCAGTTTTATTAGTTGAGCCACAAAAGGCGATCGAGTCGGTTTTCTCTCTTAGGTAGAGCCGCTAGCGCAGAGCTGAGCGACGAAGCGCATGACGTGATGCAATGGAATGCGTCGGTGGAAAGTCGTGGCTATGCAGATTGGGATAATTTGTTGTGAGTGTGCAAAAATTAGCAGATTGATGGAATTCAATCGATGAAATACTTGCATGCGTTTTGAGATGCTCTACAAAAATATTTACCTTTTTTGGAGGGAACCATCTTCAATCATTAGAGTATGTATATTTAGAGAACACAAAAGTTGGTTTTCATTCCCCGAAAATATTACTTGGGGAAAAAGGTATAATTAGATCGGTTGAGCTGACTTTATATTCGCCAAAAAAGGCTTATGTAAATGTATTTCATTTCATTATCAGAGTCAGTTTCATAAGGCATTTTACCATGTTTGATCTGTCCGTTGGTGGCCTCTTTGGTTCCGAACCCTTAGAGAAGTTTTAATGAAATTTTATATAAAGAGTGCTAAGGAAACGCCGACTTTGAATTGAACTTCAAATATTTTACAACAAATTCAACAAATAGCAACACTGAGAAACCCCCTTAAATCTATGTTAGAGCCAATATTCACTATTGATAAATAAAATAAAATAAATAAATAAAATAAATCCAAATTAGACCGAATATTCAAATAGATAAATTAGTTTTTATTAATAAAAATGAATCTATCAAAGTTCAAAACTTCAATATACTGTTTTCAGTTTATTTAGTTTTATTATATTTATTAAGCTGAAAGATAATTTTTCCTTCCGAATACAATTCTTTGGGAATCGACTTGGCAACTACACATATGCTTAAAACTATATATCTGAGAAGCAGATAATGGGAAAAGTAGAACTTGGACAAATTGGAAAATAATGAATGAAAACAGAAAGGCCGATTACGCAAGAAGAAAAAATCAACAATTTGTGTGGTGTTAAATTTTTTGTAGATTATTTTATTATTAAATAAAATTGTTTACCAATATTTTGCCCGCATTCTGTTCATCAAAATATATAAATTCTTATGGAACTGTTTCATTTTGCTTTGTCAGTGTGAATTCTTTTCGCTCTACCGAGCGAAACCATGGAGCAAAAGTCGAAATATATAATACCATTTTGGGCCTCAAATATACCCAGACGCACTCGGTGTAATCTTCTAACTGACTGTGATTTTCTGTGGGTCTTGGTTCGTGCAATATATAACAGTTTACATTTATTTTAGATACCTTCTATATAATGACTATATATTATAATATATGTGTTTAGGCTGTTATTTCTGCAAGAATTTAAATTTTTCTTATTTATAAACAAATAAAGAAAATTTATACTGCATTATTAGCAGTGTGAGGGACCTTAAAAATTAAATAAAAAATATGCAGGTTAATATGAGATTTCCTTTGATTATATGTGTGGACACGGTCCCACATCTAACAAATGGCTTTCGAGTTCTTTAAGTGTTTTTGGATTGTTGACGTAGATGAGCGATTTTACTTAATCCCTAGATACGAACTGTAATTTCGTCAAATGATTCTAGGAGACCAATTTACAAATATTGCTTTCCAAAATTATTCCATCTCTGAATTTTTCGGCTGAGTGACAAATGGAGTCGAGGTTTTGTAATTCCCTGTTCGTAAGTTTAATATTCTGTAAACAGTACTAAAAGAAATCACGACTCGTATTGCGGTGCCTTCCTGCATTGATGATTAATGTTCATTCTTCTTCATCCTAAAAAATGTGGTAATTTATATTAACAACATAGTTTCCCCGGATGCAATAAGCTCTAATGCAGGTTGGTTTCACCCAAATTCGGAAATTAAACTTATTAAACACGCCATTCAAAACATGATGGGAATATTTTAACAAATGCCAGATAATTGCTTGAATTAAACGATGATGTTGACCGAATATTTCATGTCAATCACTGAAGCGATTGTAGAATGAAAAGAGAATTTTGGTGATCAATTCTATTTTATGGTCATTGCATGCGACTATGGGTTCGTATGGCAATTTACCTTGCTAATGACGTTGGTAAGAAAATGCCAGCACAATTCGAAAATTCAACGATCTATCTCTCCCTTATATACTTTTTCGCACGTATCAACCTTACTTTAGAAACAAGAATTATACAGAAGAAGATTACGCATTGCACAGGTCCGTTATTATTTTCTCTCTGAGTTTGGCATTTATCTGAATGGCTGTGACGCCACAGTAGCTTAAAAAAATAAGAAATATATAGTGCGGATTGTGTATTCTTAATAAATAATTAAATAAGTAAGAAAATAAAGACAATTGTTAAAAAGAAAATGTGCGGTGGCTGGTTGCAAAATTCGTATTTCTAAAATTGTACAATTCTTCTAGGCCTCACTACGTGGAGATTGTTGAAACGCGGCGCTGTGCCCACTTTTTGAATAGAACAGACAGCGCTGGGAGGCCTGGACTACGATGGTCTTGAATATATTGCTGGTTACATATGCCACAAATTGCGTGACGAAATCGACCACACTGCAATTCAAGATATACCGATTCATTGTATACGTGGATTAACCATTTAGGTGTAGGGGGGGTTATCAAAACCAACAGAAAATATGATGGCATATATAAGTGCCTTACAAAACATTTTTGAAGCAATTAATGGAACCGGTTTACTCATTGCGAATAATTTTATTCAAGTATATATTGAAAAATTGTTTTTCCGGCCGAGAATGTTTTTTAAAATCCGAGATAAGCTTATACAAATCAACAAAAAAATCAAAATAATGTGGATTCCCAGCCATTCCGGTATTCGCCGGAACGCATTGCTAACGCAATGGCCAATATTGCCCGAAGGACTCCAGCTTACACTTCCAGCACCATCGAAAAAAGCCATACACCAAATACAATACAACTCTTGGGCTGACTACGTACACCATTATGCTTCAATCAACCCATTGAGAGTATGCCCTAACTACCCAGCACATCTTAATTGGTTCGAGATCCGTCCGTTCATTCCCCTCAGACTAGGGTATATCAGAATTAGCCACGAACACCTGCTAAATGGATCAGGCACGCCAAGTTGCCATTTCTGCAATAAACAATAAGCTTCAATTATCCACTTATTGGACGAATGCCAGCACTTTTATAATGCGAGGAGCAATCTTCTTTCGGACTCATATTGCGAGGAGCAATCTTCTTTCGGACACAATCCCCAGAGAGCTGCTAAAGAATCCTTCAACAGATAACGTACAAAATAATTTAGTTTCCTAAAAAACACTAATTTAAATAACTTCATTTAAAAATATTAACATAGTATAACACAACATGTATTAAATATTTAATACTAGTATAAATACTAGTATAGCATATTTATTACATGAGAGCTGAAAACCGCAGTCGCTAGTGCTCCTCTTCCAAATTGTACACAAATTTATTTTTGTGCAAATTATAATAATAATAATTATATTATACTATTATTATTATTATTATTACTATTATTATTATTATTACTTATATTATTCTTGGTAATAAACTATTTGACAATTCACATACACTTCACTTTTGTTCGCACAGCCTATTTATTCAATTTAGCATTTACGATGATTGGTTTTCTAATAGAAATAATTGCTATTTAAATTAAATATTTGCGTTAATATATTTGTAATATATTGTTATATTTATTTCGCCGAAAAATGTTTCATAGAAAATAATAAATGTTGCTATTTTTAATATTTCACAGTTATGTTCACTTTTTTGTTTACAAAATGTATGATAGTTTGACATTTCGCTTTGCAACCAGGCTACTGTGACGTAAATGCGCAGAACGAAAAATTTTTGTACACCGCTTTGCGCAATCTTTCTTTCTATTATTTTTGGTTTAGAAATGATTGTGGTTCAATTTTTCACTGCTCTTTTGTTTCAGCAAATCGAGCTCGTATTTGCGCAGCTCATCTTTTCTCTCTTCTCTACTCTTCTTCAAACATTCAGCTTCGTCGTGCTTCTTCACACTGCCGTGAACTGTTGAGTTCACCATGCTTATCTTCGGTGTAGATCTCGTAGTTTGTAAACCATTCTCTGCTGGTTTCGTATTTCATTAGTCCACCTGATCAATTGTCAATTGGGTATTATGTTCATTGGGTATTATGGTGTTGAAGTTTCCCTACACTTAATTGATGTGAATATAAAATTATTGCAAAAATAATTCTCTTAATATTAGCTGGTCTCTTTGCCACAGCTGCGGGCCATCGGATGAGGAGGAGGGCATCCCACAATTGTTGCGCTACTGCTCTGCCCTCGCAAGAAGGATTCGATTCTTGGAGGCATCTTGTCTCGAGGATCTTGTTGAGATACCTCCATTAGTATAAGAAAGATCGCTCGCTTCATCAGGGAATCCCACTGGTTCCCCTTTCAGTCCCGGGGCGTTTTATTTTATGGGACCCTTGTCTCTGTGGTATTACAATGGGCCAATTCTTGGCCTAGCTGAGCTTCCTTTTGCTGCCAGCCTAAACTAACATAATTATCAAACCTAAGTGGCCATAATAATTATTTGTATTTATATGGAATTATGCGCACTTAAATACAAAAAAACGAGTAAAGAAGTCTGAAGTCGGTTTAGACCGACTTCGAAATACCCTTTAACTTTCCTTGTGCGTGCGAGTTCAACAATGGGGATGTTTTCTTCATAAATCATCATTAAGAGAATATCTACGGTAATTTTCGGTCGGGCACCTAGAATTGATTATATTAGTGGGAGGCGTGGCATTTATCTGATCTTCCCATTTCTTGTATATGTCTTTTTGTAGAATCCATATATGTACTAATATAAAATATCCTCCAAAAATATTGTATAGGTCGTAAGTTATAATAATATTTTTTGTGCGGTGTTTAATGTTAGTACAACATTCCTGTGAAATTTCGTTGATAAATAGAAACACAGTAATGATTTTTGGTTAATTGTGGGCGTGGCAGTTGTATTGTGATCTCCATATTCTGCATACACACTATTATGGACCCCATGTATATTTCAGCAAATTTTTTTCCATAGATAGGCTAATTTTAATTTTACACCCGAAAGTTCCTTATAACAGAAGTGGGCGGTTCTTTTCCCTGATTAACCCTATTTGTTGCAGATACCTTTATAATGTCCACATGTTCATTTCCGTAAAATTTCGTCCATAAATCTCTACCAGATCTTAAGTTATTAATATTTGTAAATAGTGGGCGTGGCAGTTAATATATACCGCCCACTTTTTGCATAGTGTTTAGTAGGACCCACATCTTCATAACTGCCAATGGCGTCACTATTTCATCAATTGGACCGAAGTTATAGTAATTTTAAGAAAGGTGAGCAAAGTGCCTTATTTGGGAGGTAGGCGTGTTCTTTGTCCAAATCGGCCCATTTAGCAATCTGGTTCTGTATCTTTGTCAAAATTTCATTAAGATAGATAACAGTGTAGAAAAAAGTGGCCACAGACGGACAGACAAAATAAAGATTGCTTAGAAAGTGATTCTGATCATATCTGTATATATATGTGCATACCTACCACGCCTCCTTCTTTAAATTGCATCCCCTCTCAAAAGCACAAAATTAGTATACCTTTTTTAGAGGTAAAGGGTATAAAAATCTATACATTGTGAACGACAGGGAACCCACTACGACGATGAAAGGAGAGCCGAATATTCTGGCGAATGAAAGGCAGTCAGTCGTTGCTCGCAACGGGACAGAGAAAACTGTGCTTTGATATTGTTAATTGGATTATAATCTTTTTGTATTTTTTTTTATTTTGTGGAACCTAATAATAAATATCTTGACAATATATACACAAATTTGTTGTTAAGAAATATTTCTTATCATAAAAGAGAAGTCGTGCAATGCACTAAATGCCGAAAATACGGACATACAAAACTACTGTTCAAGGGATCCAGTATATGTGAAATGCGCTGGAAAGCACCGAACAAGTGAATGCAAAAAAAAAACTAACAAAATCAGCTGAAATGAAATGTGCCATATGTGGTGGAATCATACTGCAAAGTACAAAGGCTGTGAAACACACAAAGCCATACAAATTTAAAGGCTTCCATCTTTACGCAGAAAGGATCCATTATTACAGACCAAAAATATGGATAGATCAGCAGTTAAACCAGTCGTAAGCTATGCCGACATTGCAGGGTCGTCAAATCAAAAATAAAACTGAACAAAATACAAAAAATTCATACGATGGTGATATTAATGAACTTAAAGACATGGTGAAATCCCTAATCACTCAAATGACTAATATGATGAATATCATTACAATGTTACTAACAAGCTTAAATGGTCGAAAGTAATAGTCTTAAAATTGTAGCTTGGAATGCAAATGGCTTAACAAAATATTATCTTGAATTGAAGCAATTTTTGTCTGACAAGAAAATTGATATAGCACTAGTTTCAGAAACACATTTTACGAACAAAAACTATTTAGTATTTGATAGATATAAAAATTATGTGACAGATCATCCTGATGGTAAAGCTCGTGGTGGGACAGCTATCATAATAAATTTACTATTAAGTCATAATGCAAGGCAACCATATGCAACACCTCATATTCAACCCACTACTGTGCAAATTGAGGATACAAGTGGGACAATACTCATCTCCTCAGTTTACTGTCCACCCAGACACCTAATAACGACGGTTCAATATGATTACTACATAAAGACGCTTGGCGTAAGATTCATTGCAGCTGGAGATCTGAATGCAAAACACACTGACTGTGTATCTAGGCTAACCAATAAGAAAGGACGAAATCTGATAAATGCTATAAACAAAAATAACTGCAAATTTTTAAATTCAGGTGAACCCACATACTGGCCAACAGATAGGAAAAATATACCAGATCTAATCGACTTAGCATAACAAAAAACATAAAGTGTCACCAATTCAAAATTAAAGCTTCTTTAGAACTTTCTTCGAATCACTCTCTGATACTTGACTACACAACTGCCATCAAACCCATAGAACCAATAACTAATATTTTTAACAATAAAACAAACTGGAATGAGTATCGAGAGAATATTGAAAATCAACTAGAGATGTCAATCACTCTGAAAACACAATTAGACATTGAACGTGCCATTATTCACTTCAACGATGTGGTCCTAAACGTAGGAATCAAATCAAGCCAACAGCATAAATTAGAAGAAATAAACCTACAACGGATATTTTCATAAGAAAGCAAATTCTTGAGAAGAGACAGCAGAGAAAGAGGTGGCAGCTAACTAGATTGCCTGAGGATAAATACAATTTAAATATAGCCTGCAAAAAACTCAAGAAAATATTAACTAAAAAACAAAATATAGAAATTGAAAATTATCTAAAAAACTTGACGCCTACCCAGGAAATACTAACTATTCATTATGGAAATGCGGAAAAAAACTAAAAACTCAGATAAGGTATCAGCCACCACTATAGAAAGATGACAACTCATGGACTTCTACCAATGTAGAAAAAGCAACAACATTGGTTAAATACTTTGAAAAAGTCCTATCAAATGACGAAGATAAATATATTAAAACATACAATGACTTAAATATAGAAATTACAACCAAAATAAAGAAAACAAACAACAGAAATAATAAATTGCATTAAAAAACGAATAAACCACAAAAAGGCACCAGGATACGATATGTTGACAGGCAAAGAACTCGCTGAGCTACCTAATATAGGTTATAATTACTTAAGGAATGTTATCAACCTCGATGTTCCGACAAAATCTTTTCCCAAAGTATGGAAATTTGCTGAAATTATTGCACTATCGAGGCCGGGAAAAGATACTGCTTCGTCGTATAGACCAATTAGCTTACTTCCCATAGTCTCTAAAGTTGTTGAAAAACTATTACATGATAGACTTAGCCGGATCCTTGACAATAAAAACATTATACCAAATCATCATTCGGCTTCAGAAAACGACATTCAACGATTCAGCAGATCCACCATATAACAAACAAAATTGAAACAGACAGAATATAAGCGGTACTGCGTTGCTGTATTCTTAGACGTTGCAAAAGCATTTGACAAAGTATGGCATAAAGGACTGGTGCATAATCTGAAGACGATGCTGCCACTTGACTACTATCTGATTGTTGAAAGTTATCTTAGTGATCGTTACTTTTACGTCAAATATAATGAAGAGTGTTCGTCTATTCATCTTACAACAGCTGGGGTTCCTCAAGGGAGTGTTTAAGGACCACTGCTATATGTCATATTTACCTCAGATATCCACTTCCAAAAGAACTGAATACCACAATTGCTACCTTTGCTGACGACACAATCCTCTTAACATCTGACAAAAATCTAAATACTGCCACTGCAAATCTGCAGATATACACAGATAATGTTAAGGAATGGTTTGACAAATGGTGCTTGAAAATTAATGAAGATAAGACCGTACAAATAATTTGACCAACCAAAACAAAATTTAACCCAATACCTATTAAAATAAATAATAAAGATATAAAAATAGGGTCCACTACTAAATACCTTGGTATACACATGGACTCAAAGCTAAATTGGCACAGCCACATCAAACAAATAACGAATCAAATAAAAAAATAATTTAGGCAACTATATTGGTTAATGGGTAAGCAATCTAAACTCACAATTAACAACAAGTTGCTGTTATACAAGTGTGTTATTAAGCCAATTTGGACATACGGACTCCAAGTATGGGGAACGGCAAAGCGGTCTCTCATAAAAAAATTCAACGACAGCAATCATTTTACATTTAATATTTTATTAAGAGTGATCATAAAATCTGGTTGGTACACAACAAATGAAGACATACACCGCAAACTAAATATGGCAAGAATTGACGAAGAGATAAAAGGGATATCCCTAAAACACTGCGATACACTGCATGGGCATAAGAACGAAGAAATAAACGAGTTGCTAGAAGAAACCACCATGCGCCGTTTAAAGAGAACTCCACCAAACGACCTAATGAACTAGGAAATCCAGCCTACACATATTAGTAGTATTGTAAATGCAAATGTAAATTATTATTCTGTGAGTAATTATAATTGATCATAAATTGTTATTATAATATAATTAATGTGAATTCTTATAATTAATGTAAATCATTGTCATTGTATCACTTTTTGGCACTGGCCAAAATGTGTTTTTTAATATTAATTTCCAAACAAATTGTCAAATCGTGTACTAGGTGCCAATATAATGGTGACAGATGTATGAAATAAGGAGTAAAAAAGAATTCATATTTATAAAATTTTTTAAAGTGAATTAATGAACTATTTTAATTTTTCCATTCAAAAAATGAGTATCTTCTGCTCACTGGGTACTCGTATGTCCAACAACTCTCCTCGATAGAAGTGAAACTAAAGCCTCAGAAAGTATTTCAACGATGTGCTATATAATCGTTTTGCTGTATACATATATACCCATACTACAAGTGGCTGTAGTGACGAGATTCCACAAGAGCTTGCAAGCAAACGACAGCAAGCTACATAGCTCGATACAATCTCATTCATTGTTATACTCGTATGCAATGGCCACGATCTATGTTGATCGTTCAGTTTTCGCGGCTACTCATCTTTGACTGACAGTCTCCGGCACTAACATCGTATAACGTTATCATTTGCTTAGTAACATAGGAGCTTGGAGTCGAAACAATAATAAAAATGCAAGTATGCATAATTAAGGTCAATACACTCAAATGTAATGTACAATAAACATCAATTAAAGTGGATCAAATAATTGTTTCTGGGTAACTTGTATGCACAGGTGCCATGTATACGGTTGACAAGGCGGTCAGCCCTCCAACATTGATCCACCAACTGACTCAGTCTTATTACTGACATTCCCTTGAAGTATCAGAAAACCGAAACACACCTACAAGCACTGCTAATAACGGAAGGCCTGGACACCCCAATAAGGGCTTCACAGCAAAAATACACGAAAAAGTGAAATGGGCATCGTTAGAAGGATGGTATGTTGGAAGTGCTCCTAATTGCCGCAACTGGAGGCATCTCAATCGAACGGATGCAGCAAATTTTCTAGATCATTTGAATAAGAGAACACATTCCGTAAAATGATTGATTCCTGACAATTGGCCATAAGCTCACAAGTATGGCAGCTTCAAAGAAATGTTTGACGATTTTAAAGTGCATTCTAAATGAGCACGATTCGTACCTGTGGATGTCACATGGACTCATCTCTGTAAGCCAGGAGATCAAGGATTTTTGATGGACGCGAACTAGCAGCGAATAAGGCGGTGGCCACAGTTTTCTGTAATACCACAGTTTGCGGAAGCTTTATAACTAGAAATTTTAATTGCAACTTATTGGATTTCAACGTTTACTTTTTCAGCGAAGTAAAACTTCCAAAATCAAAACCATGTACCAACATGGATCAGAGTACGAATTCTTTTGGCATCTCCGATATTCTCCAGAGTTAGCCACCAGTTTCCGAACTTGATTTCTTGGTGGAAAAGGATCTAGCTCCAATCATCACTGAAATAATTATTTCAACGCCGTTAAAGCATATTACTCAGGAAGGATACAAAAATTGGAATCGATAAGGGCCGTCATACTATGTTATAGCAATCGCATTAGTAGGGCGGTTTCAAACACTTCTAAAATTTCATTGTAACTAGATCCCGGAACAATGCTACTTTTCTATATATAACAAAGATGAAGCGAAAAGGTGGCTAGGACTGAGAAAACGATTGCGTGACGCATTCCACTCAGAAATTTCGTTTGGTACTTAGCGAATGCTTATCAAAGAGCAGCTCTTTACTTGCTCTAGCCAAACGTGATTCCTTTGACCCGATTTAAGTGGACCATAATTATTTGGTTTTTGGCATCGGAATCGGACCAAAAGTTCCATTTAAGTAAGCAGAGAGCAAATACTAAGCTACTATATTGGCCCACTACTTGATAAACATATATGTCAATTGTCTTGCGATTACCTATTTTGACTTCTGTAGAAGCCCCTCAGAGGAGGGGCCTAGTGGAGTTCATAGTTACCTTTGAATACTCTAAAATGACGCGCAACTGTGAATGGAACTACCCTATTGGTATTACAATGGATTTTAATTGGCATGAATGCATTCCTCACATCCAACTTAACCCTCCGATTTATAATTTTCAATTTAACATGTTTGTCATGGTTTAAGATTTTAGTATATTTCGTTTATGATTTCCTGCACTAACACTTTGTATAAGTATGATCCCTACTCCTCTGAAGGATAAAGAGGGTTTATCACTAAAAAATTGTAAAAAATTTTACAAAAATGAAATAACAAAGTCGCGGGAGTTGCCTTACATAAGAAGCCATTGTATGTTTGAAGTGGATCTTCCCTCGTAAAGCATGTCTCTATTTAGGTCCCAATGAACAAATTGGTTTTAATTAAGCACGTTTTTATTCTCTCCACTTGGCTAGTTACGAAAGCTCCACTTAAATATGGAGCGAAATTGCTCAGCTCCCAAATCGCATTCCTCAGTCAATGTATGCGCTGGCTGCTGCGGTGGCTCGTATGCTCTGAGTTCGGCGGCCCATATCTACACTTTTATCTATTTTAACTGCGAGATTTTAAAGCGCATTTTCTTGTCGTTTGTCGATTTGTAATGCTTTGGCACCAGCGCACAGTGTAACATTTGGCCAATCTAGAAGGACAAAAATCGAATTGTGAAGATATTGAGTTCAAATTTTGCATGTACGTTGCTAGCGATGTAGAAAATATTTTCCCAGAAAATGGGCTGGGTGCAATACCTGCCACGCCCCTTTTTTAATAAAAATACAGAATAGAGGGAAAACTCTAATTTTAACGATTTTTTTTATTAAAACATAACGTAAATTATAGGTTCAAGTATTTATGTATATACACTTTTAAATTATATATTTTTTAGTCCGAATGTGATAGCCATTTGGAATGTTTTTGTAAAAATGTTTTTTTCGTTCGATTTTCTTTTGCCCATTTCGATTCAAATTTACAACATTCTCTCCATATAAATTGTTGCAATTTTTTTACATCGACATCTTTCCCAATTACTTCTATTACATACTTTAATAATGATTTTGATTTATCAGCACCTTTGTTACCTAACCACTTTTCAAAAAGATGTAAATGTGTCATATCAAAATTCATTGTAAACGATATGTCTGTAATGGAAAGAAATTTTTTATATGGTAGTGTAAAATTATTTTTATAGTACACACCTTTTAATAACAAATTAATAAAACAGGATCAATAACTCTAAATCGGGTTGATTTTACTTTAATCGCAATTTTTTAATTCTTCACTTTTGATTGTTTATAAACTAATTATTTTTGCTATTGAAAAAAAAACTTTGACGCGAATAAAATGACAAATCTGTTGTTTTTGCTATTTTCTTTGAATTCTTGTTCTTTTCTTCTACACACTCCAATCAATACAATAACAACAAATTTGCTTTATATTGAAACCAAACAACTACAACAACAAACGAACCAGTGTTAACAAACACAGAAAAATTTCAAAGTATATTTTAATAAAATCGGCATCTTTTAAAGTGCAGTGTTTCATAATTTTTGGCAACTTGCGGCAAAAAATTTTCACTATTATTCCTAGAGGAGGTACAACTCTAACTCCAGGTTACATAATTTTTGGTGGAGTTTGGTGGAGTCGTAATGTAATGGCCCATACAAAAAACCCAATCAAGCGAAATTTAATAAATTTTTGGTGCATTATTAGAAATAAAAAAAAAAAAAAAATATATATATATATATATATATATATATATATATATATCACTTTTTAAGAAATAGCTCGCCGTATAGTGTAAACACCATAAATTACTTTTAAAATAAAAAAAAAAATGGTTAGAAAAGGTGCAGAATAAACAAGCTACGAGCGTTGAAAGTTCCCCTATATTTAACAAACTATCAATATGGTATTTTGAAGATTAAAATGCCCAACTTTGAGCTACTATATTGTGAGAAATAACAGTAAACTATCATTTTGATGTTACTTTCTGTTTTAATGGGAATGTTTTTTATTATATACAAAAATATCTCGTCATTCGAACAACTTTAATATTTCGATTTTTGTCCCTCTAGATTGCCCAAATGTCACAGTGTGCAGCGGCCGCAGGCTCAGGCGCAGGCCCAGACTTTGGCTCCGGCAGCGGTTACGTCTGCGTCTGGGTATGGGTATGGGTATATCGATTCGCATCGCCATGTTTGACGGTATGCTGCGGTTTAATCTCTTAAGTCGCTTAAGTGGCGCCTAAGTACAGCTGAGGTCACTTGCCTCATCTGCATTGAGCGGGCGAATGGAGCGAGCGCACATACAAAGGTGCGGCACTCCAGCTTCGCTATGCGCGTAGGTCAAGAACAATTTATGGCTTCATGGTGGTCTCTTTCAAGTCAATTACATGCAGCACCGTTGACAGCTTCCTTTTTGTGTTCATTGTAGTTCGCCCGTAGCTCTTGTAACACTGAGGCACACCCTGCAAGCATGTGTTCCGTATTAGAATTTAATCACGTTCAACGGAAATTAATTACCGGACTCACTTGCAATTAACTAAATACGCTGCAGCAAACAATTTAATCCATTTGTTCATTAAATATGCAGCAGCGGACCCGATTAACTTCGCATGTGCAGCGCGTGCACACTGGCTCTGGTACTCGTATCTGTTGAATTGTGCAGCGCGGCAGTCAAACTCGCAGTTTTCATGTCATAATTTGAGATAGCACCCCAAGTGCAGCTACCAATTTGAAAAAGCAGCCACAAGTGGCACACGTTGTCATGGAAGTGAAAATGAAAACGACGTGAAGAAATGGAAGCCATCCGGAGCGTTCAGACAAGTTATCATTTTACGAGTATGTACCCAGCTGAGCAACTGGCATGGGTGCTGCAATTATTAGTTACTTTCTAGGTACTCTGTCAGTGTACGAAAGGGGTAGAAATATGACAAAATGCTTGCAATGTCAAATTGCAGCAGCCAATAGCGGGGAGTGGGAGTGATTAAATGGATTTATAAAATGTGGAAATTGCCTGGTGGTATCACTACATTAATTAAGATTGTCAGTATGGCGAAAATTATTCTTATTATTGGTAGTGCTCTTAGATTAAACCTCCTCAATTTGTATAATTGGAAGACTCTGTATTTAAATTAATAATCAAATTAGCTTTTCGATTTTTTCAAGATTATAATACTTTCTTCAAACCTTTAGAATTTATTCCACTTTATTTGAGAAGGAATTTTCTGGGTACAAGTGTCTAGTGCCACAATTTATCTGAGTGTCCACATTTTCTTCGAGCGTCCATCCGTCCGTTCGGATTATTGACACTAAATCAGTTAGTCGATTGGAAGGATATTTTGGTTTATGAGATTTGAAACAGAGTTTATTTTCATTTTGCCAAAAACCCCGGGAATAGGTTAGTTTACTTAAACTCATAAATCTAACTATTTTACACAACGGTTCCTGCGATTTTGTCCTTATTTTGTATGAGGAATCCTGAATGTCCTAACATATACCAAAAAATTCTCGTAACTTTTCTCGCACAAATTTTGAATCGTCAATTCCATTTAGCACTAATTCCACAAATTGCACAGTCATCATGATTTTGGTAACACTCATTTTGCAGCCGAAAAGTTAGTAAATAGTGTCACTTGAGTTTGTAGTATATATTGAATTCAGCACTCATGTATCCTTAGGAATGTTTCATGTTTTCATCCACAATCAAGTTTAATTAATCGGAACAACCAACAAATTCACGATGATAATTAAAATTTGGCAGGATCAACCAGACTCAATGGATACTGCGGGTCACGAAAGTATTGGAATTTGAATATTACCGAAAAGGCGGAAAAAAAGTTGTGGAATCTTTATATAAATTACATGGTTTACAATGTAGTATATTTATTATTATTATTTATAATAAATGAATTGAGTAGGCAATGAATCAGAGACATGGGAACTTGTTAAGAGCATTTTAAATGTCATTAAGAAATGACAAAATGAGATTCTGTTTAAAAGTTTTATTTGTTGGTATTTAGTACCGCGGTTACTAGTTGGTGCTGTATAACGCATTCTGGAGATAAATATACCGAAAACTTTCTTCCTCAATCTTACTTGTTTACAACATAAATCAAATACTCATCTGTAAGATCTGAACACACAAAGTTGCTGACCACTGCTCTCTACCGGATACCATTGGAGTTAGCACAATGTCCTGGTGAGTTTCTCAAAAAAATTCCCCGATGGTGCCGGCACCTCATAAAGCTTACCAAACAGCGTTTTCTTGAGTTTTTAAGGGATTTTCTTAACTCGAATTCGCCAGTTCTGATTTTACGCCAGAAATGAGTTTTACCGCTGAACGAAAAGTGTTCTGTAAATATTTTAACTGACTGATTTTAGAAATACATTTTTGCAGTGCGGAATGTGATTCCAGTGTGAATCAGTCCATGGTAGTATTCCAGAGTAATCAGCACAAACGTCATATTGAATTAAAAAAAACACAGCAATTTCAGCTACCTCTGTTTATATAGGAATGAATTTCTCATTAGAATTTCATTTCACCACTCCACTACCACGCTACATCATTGTACGAGATTGTCCCCTAGTGCAAACGAGAGTATTTGGTTGCACCTATCGATTACTTTATATAAGTACAATTTGTTTGTTGTTTAGTTGACTATGAATTCTGAAAAAGCTATTTCGTCACATCACTATAAAAAGTTTTGCATCTTTCAGTATGATATTCTCGTCGCTGCCAGGTTGGTTGTAATTATGGTGAAAATCTGAATAAAAAGCGATCTATACCCGGTGCTTTGTGTACGGTCAACTTTTATGAACTTACTTGTTTCATTTCTTTGGTGGTAAATAAGGATGCTGAGTGTGTTTAGTACCGCGCCGAAACTAATGAGTTAAATTTATATAGAGGGAACTGCATTCTCTTTATAATCAATAATGTCTGCTTGCAATACAATTTCAGACTTTGAATGCTTTCGCTCGGGAATTGTTGCGTGGTATGTGGTTGAAAAGACAGCATGCACAGTCCAAAAAATACTAATTTGCATTAAAAATTATTTTCAAGGAATAAATTTATAATTTTTAATACAAGTCAGGAAGCTCCGCATATGCTCCTACAATAATCAAATCACGATTCGTTTTAGCTGAATATTGTACCTGACATCATTTGTTTTTCTTTGTCCTTGTTCTGATAATCCATTCCAAACGGAGTATTTCCGCCAAATTGCTTTTTATGATCGTTTAATTCAACTGCACAGCTCAATATTCCACATCCACTTAAGCGCTAGGGAATTGCCCCTGCAGCAGTTTGTCACCTTCATTCTCCGTTCTAAGATGCAAACTTATCGTCGCTTTTAATTCCCAGAAATCACAGCAAATTTCAAGGAAAAAACTATAAAATTCCACGAATTAAATGAAATCTCTCTCGCACAGCCGAGGTATTCCCTTGCAACGATATCTACCAACCAGACAGCCCGCAAGCCAGCCAGCCAGCCAAGATGTGTTTGTGTCCCTACCAATTTCATTATCATTCGCTTTAGCAGTGCTCTCCGTGTCCCACAATGCACTATGCCTTCGTTACTAATGCCGGGCAGCTGGGCAGGCAGACGAAACCATATTCCCAGCATCCAATGCACAGGCCGAAGATTGAAGATGCGGCGCTTATCTACTTAAAAGAGTTCATCTGGTATTCGAGGAGGGGAGCAGTGCAGGGCATTTCAAAAAATGTATTTTTTGTTCCTTCTTTCTTTTTTTTTTGGTTTGCTTGACGCTTATCGCTGAGTTTGAGATGTACTTTTTTTGGTTTCAAGCGATCCGCATTTTAATTGAGTCGAGGGACAAAATGGATGGCAAAAAAGGGTTTCTGGATGACAGATATAATAAAAACAAAAAAGAATGTTTAAAAATGTTGTGGCGCCCCTGGCAAGCGAGAGAGAAAACATCGTTAGCCCACGGATCGCTGCTGCAGAGGAATGATGCATGCATCGTTCGCAGCGGCACAATGCAACTCGAAGCCGAGGTAATTTAGACGGCGCCTCAGACCTTGTTCACACTAATGCACTCGCGCGACTAGCGGAACAGTGTTCACATTAAATATATTCACATGAGTGAGTGTGTGTGACGGAATTGGAGCTGCTTTTCATCCTTTCTACGTGATGTACGTGATGCGTATACGCTCTGATGCTGTTGATATCGAAATTTAAAAGTTTCGGCAAATTTATATAATTCATTTTGCAGATGCAATAATTTTTTATTTATTTATTTCTGTTCACAATCATTCCGCTACACTCATCAATCAACACACCCGAAAGTAAGCGCCCTCCTTGGAAACGGTCTGAAGTTTATCTGTTGTAGTGACATTTCAATCATTCCAATGGCATGATAAAAAAACTCGCGGAAGCTTTGCTTTAAGAATATTCCTCGATCCATGATTCACAATGCCTGCTCGGAACTTTTCAGCAATTCCTCATATTCAGAACAATAAAATTAAGCATTACTTCGCTGAATGCTTTAAAAAACCACGGTTGTTGAGTGTTTTCATAGCAAACTGTCCACATGACAGGCTTTTATTGCGCTTACATACTTGCAACAGTTTCCATCGCATCTGTTTCGGAAACGTTCCTTACGTGTACGACAATATTTTCAATACTTTTCAAAGCTATGTTTGATAAGAGTCTTTGGTTTTGGCAACAGTAAGTGGGGACTTTAAATTGAAAAACTGTACCAAATGTATCTCGATGCCTAACTGGTATTTCTATAATTCAATGCCATCCTGTTAGAACAACGTCTCTATCGGGTCTATATCACCCATATTGATCATGGTTTGAAACGATCACAATGGACCGCATTTTGGAAGAAGTACGCTGTGGCTTGCAATTTGGACTAAACTATGATTTTTTGTGGATATAGTCACTAAGAATGCGATAATTTTGCTCATTACCCCTCAAATACCCGTTAAACCTCATTTGACGAAGACTACTAAGTATGAGTTAAGCTATGGCGATATTGCCAACATTTAATATAGTAATAATCATCATTATAAGCACGTTTCTATAACGAATGGCGGCGGACATGCTACCAGAGAATACACAGAAATTACTCTTGCTTTGTGCACACTTACACATGTGCCAAATTGTAGTAGAATTCTGGTTAACCAATGATAAACAAACCTATTCATATAGGCAACTAATGATAAACAAAGGCAGTTGTCTTTAAACGTCAGAAAATTTCACGTTTAAGTGTCGGTTCTCTGTGTTCTCTGATGCTATTCTCACTACGATAACTAAAATAATATAGTGCCATTATATCAAATTATTTACATATTTCTTGTATTGGAGTTAACCTGTCCATTTTTTGTTTGGCATTTTGTATGGTACTGTGAACCATCTTAAGTAATTTCCTCGATGAGTCTTATATAGGGACCCAGTAATGAATATTGGGATGAGTACATCAGATAATATATAATGCTTTAAAAGTAACTGGAATGCGAGTGTATTCATGCTTAATAGTGACACATTCAATTTATGACAATATACTTTAGGACGGTATCATTAGTTTCCAACCACCACCAACCCCACTTGAAGTTTGAATATTCATTCATATTCATTATAATGTAACTATTTCAAATATAATGTTGACCTCCGTGATGAAGATATTTCGACACTGTTACAAATATTCATTAATTAAAGCTTATAATCTATCAAAAGTTTTGTTATTGTTATTAAACATTAACTTAATAATAAAAATGTTGTGCTCATATGTATACTTATTTCAGTCTACTGATAATTAAATCTTACAGACTATAGTACAGATTTAATTAAATAATATAAAGTGGCTTAACCTAAAACGATTTTCATCTTTATTGATGAAGAGGAGTCTATGGGACACTTAATCACCAACTGTGATGCTTTAGGCCACAGGAGACACAGGATCTTAGGTTCCTATATACTAGAAAATGAAGACCTTCAAATGCTCTCTCCAAGTGTATTAAAAAGTATTAGGTATATTAAATAATTAAGTACGAAGGGGCGCACAATAGATCAAGTTGGTCGCAGTGTATAAAGGCCTTAACCTAACCCCTACAACCATTACCATTACCATGCTCCGAACTAGCGAGACATAAAGTGCTTTATTGTTACTGGATCTTTGAAATTTTGAGTATTTCTTTTAATAAAGCCAAGCATGGAGTAGGACTTTGAGACCATATAATCATAATGATAGTTGAAACTAAAATTTGAGCTAAAGATGACACCCAAATCTTTCATCTCTTTTTTGCGTCCCAATACATAATTATTCAGTCTATATTCATAAAAAGTAGAGTTAGTTGATCTGGTGTAAGTAACTACACAACATTTATTAATGTTCAACTTGAAATTGTTCGATTCGCACCATCCATGAAAACTTGATAGGCCATCTTCTAGCTTATAACAATCAGATACCTGTGAAATTTCAAGAACCACCTTAACGCCATCAGCGAACATTATGAAAACCACAAATAAAAAGACATTTATTTATATAAAAAATTAAAAGGGGCCACTGTTTGTCCCCTGTGGTATACCAGGCAAGGCGTCTATAGCAATGTCAGAGAAAATAGCACCGATCTTAACGAATAATTTTCTATTGGTTAGGAAACTATTATAAGCCAAAATTTTTCAATTTTCTAAGAATGCTGTGATCAACCCTATCAAATGCTTTTGCAAAGCCTGTGTAGACTACATCTAATTGGTTCCTGTTATTCAAAATATCAACAATATTTCTCGAAATCAAAGTCAAGTATGTACACGTGGATTTACCAGGCAGAAGACCATGTTGGCAATCTGAAATTGCGTCTTTTACATGGTTTAATAATTTATTTTGAATAATATGATCGAGTAACTTAGCAACAATTCCTTATTTCACAACTGCTCTGTAGTTCCTTACGTTACTTCGATCTCCCGGTTTAAAAATTGGAACGACTGTGCATATCTTCCAGGACTGACGAAAAATCCCATCCATTCATTGTTTCAGATATAAGGCCCGCGGTGCTTTTAAAAAATATAGGCGGAAAACCTCCTTGTTCATAAATGTAACTTGGTTTCAAATCTGATATACCAGACAGAACATCGCTCTCCGTTACAACAAATTCATCTAAAGAATCCAGTTTTACGGATTTAAATTCTTCCATACTATCCGAGGCCTCTTCATAATCTTTATATACAGTTTGAAAGAACTTAGCAAAGAGATTGCAACATTCAACTGTATTATTAGATTTCGCTCCATTTAACTGCAAAGTTGTTGGAAAACCATTTGATATTCTTTTTGAATTTAAATATTGCCAAACGACGACGGATTTGATTTTAAGTCCTTTGAACATATTGGTTATATAACAACTTGTGCAGAGGATCAAATTCATTTCGTATTTGCAAGAATAACGACCGTTCCGAATTTAGACCCGTTCTTTTAAACTTTTTAACTGTTTTATTCTTTAGATTTTTCATATTCGCTAATTTGGCATTGAACCAATCATTGATTTTTTTTTTTTTAGAACGAATTTTAAAATCGCATTAGCAAATGTTTCGCCAATAATATTATTGGCCTACCTTCTCCCAACAATGCTATATGGTTTTGAAATTTTTGCAAATTGTGATGCAACTAGCAAACGATAGCTTAATGTCCAATTTAATAATATATATTATTAGATTTATTTAAGGGTGTTATACACTGCGACCTGAAAGATCTATTGTGATGCCACTATTTATTTGAAAGATGAGGATAGTGTCATCTATAAATCTTCTGTCAGTTTAATTTCAGACAGGAATTCATATATTTTGGACGAATCAAGTTGAGGGATCTTGCTCATATCTAAGATATATTCTCCAAAACACCTGAGTCTTTTGTGTGCCAATGGTCCGCGCTTGTGATCAGGTGCAGTGAGGACAGATGGCATCTGAAGATATACCCAACTTATTCATATGGTAGTTGAGTCTACAATGTCCGCTTAAAATGCCTGTGATGATTCTTAATTTACTCCGAGGCATATTTATATTAGGACAGCTTAATAAGGTTATTACCTGAAGGTCCTAAAATCAACTATAGACATTAATAAATAAATAAGGGTCCTCAAAATAATTTAAAATAGTCCAGTTATTGTTATTTAATGACTCATTTATTTTGGTGAAATCGCCTTTACCAAAGTCTGGTTGTTCAGAAAAGTCCGCTGCAAGTTTATCAAATTTTTATACCCTTTACCTTTAAAAATGGTAAATAGGGTACTAATTTTGTGCGTTTGAGAAGGGTTGCAATTTCAAGAAGGAGGCGTGGTAGGTATGGACATATATGAACAGATATGATCAGAATCACTTTCTAAGCAATTTTTTTTTGTCCGTCCGTCTGTCCGTTTGTGGCCACTTTTTTTCTACACCGTTAGAGCTATCTTAATGAAATTTTGCAAAAGTGTAGCCTGGACAAAGATACAGAACCAGATTGCTATATGGGCCGATTTGGACAAAGACCACGCCTACCTCGCATATAAGGAACTTTTTTCACCTTTTTTTAAAATGAGTATAACTTCGGTCCAATTGATGGAATAGTGACGCAATTGGCAGTTATGAAGATGTGGATCCTACTAATCACTATACAAAAAGTGGGCGGTATATTATAACTTCCACGCCCACCATTAACAAATATTAATACCTTAAGATCTGGTAGAGATTTACGGAGAAATTTTACGCGAAGGAACATGTGGACATTATAAAGCTATCTGCAACAAATGGGGCTGATCAGAGGAAAGATACGCCCACTTTTGATATAAGGAACTTTCGGGTCTAAAATTAAAATTAGCCTACCTATGCTCGTATTGATACCAGCGAAATAAAAATTTGCAGACGTATACATGGGTTCCATAATAGTGTGTGTGCAGAATATGGAGATCATAATACAACTGCCACGCCCACAATTAGCCAAATATCATTACTGTGTTCCTATTAAAGATTTACCAACGAAATTTCACAGGAAGGTTGCGGGTACTATCATTAAACACCACACAAAAAATGGGCGTGTTATTTCTACATAACTTACGAACAATACAATATTTTTGGACGAAATATATATTAGTACGTATATGGACCCTACAAAGCCATATACAAGACTTGGGGTCCATCAGATGAAGGATACGCCTCCCCCCATATAATGAACTTTGGGGTCCCCACCTAAAATCAGTTACCCTATATATGCTTCTAGTGATGATATATGAAAACAAATTGGTAGATGTATACACTGGGCCTGTACTAGCATGCATTCCAAATATGGGCAGATTATTAATACTGCCACGCCCACAATTAACCAAAATTCATTGCTAGGTTCCTATTAAAGATTTTTCAAAGAAATTTCACAGGAATGTTGCGGGTGGTAACATTAAACACCACACAAAAGTGCGCGTATTGTTGTTACAGCCACGCCAACTATTGACATATTATTATAACTTACGACCTATACAATATTTTTTGACGAACCCTACAAAGCCATATACAAGATTCGGGGTCGATATAATCATTTCAAGGTACCCTATCAAAAATTACCGTTAGTATGCTCCTAATGATGATTTATGAAGAAAACATCCCCATTGTTGAACTTGCTCGCACAAGAAAAGATAAAGGCTATTTCGAAGTCGGTCTAACCCGACTTCAGACTTCTGTACTCGTTAAAACTCAAATTTGATAGTCAACGCCGAATGATGCAGGCTCTTCTTTATTATAGGCGCTACATTAATTTCACAAATAGCTCTCAGTTCAATTGTTTCAAATACAACGTATAAAATCCAGTTGATGAAAATAATTTGAAAGATAATAATTACAATACATTATTATAATCAAAAGCCCACGACAGATTGCCTAAGTAAAAATCACCTAAAACTATAAAGGGAAGATTTGAATCTCAGAAATCTATTATAAAACTTATATTTTTTAAATGAAATGCTTACAAGTCAACGGGACTATTTGATGGTATATACGATACAACAATATATAGTACAGCGTCATTCGAAATAGAAATTTTTGCACAAAGCTGTCGAATTCGTTTGTCATTCACTGACTATAACAGGATAAGCTATATATAAGCTTTGGCAGCATGGGCCTTAAGCGTGTTTACAAGTTTATCTTTTACTTAATTGTGTTTATATGCTTGCATGCTTTTAAACTTTTAATTTAGTTGTTAATTTTGGTTAAATATGATATTATAAATTAGTGCATATGATAGTATAAATTAGTTATAATTATGTTAATTGTTTCTATATTGTTCAAATTATGGGAATTTATTAAAGTGAAGGGGTTAGTATTCTGGAAAGTTGTGTTCCACACTTAAGAAACTTGGGGCAAATTGAGGTCAAGTGCGGTTTGTTACTGGGAATGGAAGGTTGCAGAAGGGATAGGGGGGGTGTTGTTGTTCATCAGGTGCCCGTGTGTTATTTTGGTACGCCATCGTAGGCGTTCGAATTTTATAATGTCTACTTTCATTGTAGTTTGTGCTCCGTAAAGCGTCAGGAGATTCGTTAATTGCTTTTTTTTGTCACTTAATATTGGTGCAATCTTTGTTTTTATTTTAACTTGTTTACTGTGACTGGGTGCACTTGGGTGATGACTTAGGCACGAAATTAAGTGAAGCTTATTTGTTGGAAGAATGTCGCGACTAGCACGTTGATAAGTATCGACCGTTCGGCATGAAAGCTCGACGCAGACTGCCATCAAAAGTGTTATTCATAATTTTCCTTTGATTTTCCTCATAATCGCTATCGACATCTGCTCCAAATATCATTGCAGTTCCTACTAACACAATTTGAGCAATTTTTCCTAATAGCGCTGTAGTTTTTGATATGATGATATAAAAAGTTTGCAGCAGAGGAAACAAACATTTCCATTAAATCCGATTTAAATATCATGCTCACCTTTTCTTCAATGCGAATTTGCTTTCGCTGCCGTATTACTCCGGACTGGGTACTAACATTAATTAAATAATTATATGTTAAGTATTTATGATAAACCTGAAATCTTGACAGCTGTCTGAGAGTTGAACAAAGAATCTGCAAGTCAAGCATAAATGTCTCCAAATGTGCAGCAAAATCGTATGTATTCGTGAAGAGGCCAACGAATAGTTGCATGCCGCTCGTGCGGATTTGTGCCGCATCAGTTAAGCAATTTAAAATTTTTAGAATGATGATAGTGTCCGTTCTTCCAGAAGCCTCTAAGGAGGAGTTACTTAATAAGCATTGCAAGCGCGCAATTTGATCAATCTGTGAACACTTTTAATTAAAACTTGTTCGAGTTGCCATCGGTGCAGAGTTTGCCGCAACATGGCATCACACAGTGGCGTCAAATGCAAAATGGTCGCCAGTGCAGCACATGCAGTACACTGCAAAATTAAGGAATAATGTGTGCCTACAGCGAATAAGTGTGTCTTAACTTTACATCAGTGTAGATGAATACACCGAATTATATTGGTGCTATTATTGGTAATAAGAACTATGGACAAGTCTAGCCTTTTCTTGGTCAGAGACTTCAGCACTTCTCCATAATAGTTGCGGCATCTGCAGTTGTTATCCGCGACAAAAATTTTAATTTGTCATGGGTGCGAACATAATGCAAGTAGAAGGCTTCTTCATAAGATATTGTTTCAATTAGGAAAGTGAAAATAAATAAACAATAAAAATGGATGGATATGGATACATTTTTTAAAGTTTAAGTGTCCTTTGTATTTCCATACTTCCAGACTTCGGACATAACCCTCTCGAATAATGATTTCGGCCGTCGCAACTTTTTTCAGTGTGCCCACATTTGCGTGCCTAGTTGACTGTATGTGGCTGTGTGTGTCACTGTGCAAGTCGCCGTCTAAGCTTGTTGCACGAAAATTTTGCATGTTACCAGCAGAATTTATGCTGTCGATAACTAATGAACTGCAGCCACATGTGCATTTCGCCATTTGACAGGGGGCAGTGCGAGGTGAACGAGCAACTCTCCTGAATGCTTTCTTGGATTTTGCAAATTCATTTTTTCCATCATGGGGAATGCATGAGAAGAAAAACGAAAAATTTGTGGAAAGAAAAAATAAATTTTGTTGTTGAAAAGTATTCAGAAAAAAAGTTAGCATGCATCATTTGTTGTTGTTGTTCTCTGCATTTTAGTGGTTGTTGTTAGATTTATGAGCCTCCTAAAGATACGATGGCCGAACTCAGGCACGCGATATGTTAACATAGCCACAATTTAGACACAATATTATTTTATAACGTTAGATAACTCGAATGCAAAAATATAACGTTAGAAATCTACGAAATGAAATTACCGCGGCTTTGTTGTGCACAGGCAGGGATTTCTTTGTGTGTAAATTTTCTTGGAACGGAACTGAGAAGCAGCCTTCTACTTTTCTTTTAAAGTAACTTTTGTTTTCAAGTCTCAAATGGTGATGCAGATATTTTCAAATGCCCTCATATAAAGGATGTTTTGATTTTTAAACTACCAAACTGATGGGAAAGTGGACGTGCTCGGAATATCTTTCTCCAACGACAGAAAGACCGCAATTTTTCTTTAAATGTCATAAATTCTTGCTACTAATATTTGTAAAAGCTAAAACGGCAGGAAAACTCAGTTTGAAACTCGTTTATATTTGGATATGCGATTTTCCAATGAATTCCTATCGTGCTATAACTCTAGATGGGAAATTTGGTTGGTTTGAACATACTGATACCATTTCAAAATATTTTATGACGGCCATTTGAAAGTAACACTAATTTAAGGCGAATAATCTTATTATACGGATTTTCTTAATTACAGACTGGAGTATAATTTGGTATGATGTCCTGTTATCTCCAGTAATGACTTATCCTTCGTCTGTATTCCAAAAACATGTCTTCGTTTCATCTGTGAGGAGCACTTCAAAATAGAAACTGAGTCTCATCAAAAATGCAAAAATTGGTCCGGTAAAAATATACGTTTTTGCTAACTTCTAAACGAATGTGAGTAAACAAATCACAAGTATCCCAATTAACCTAATTTCTCAATTTTTCAGCAGTGTACTCAGATTCTGTTAACTTAAAACGTGAGTTCCGGGCAATATGATTATTTAATTGTTATTGTCTATTGAATTGATTTCCTATTTATTTTGCATTTTGTAACTTAAATAAGTTTATAATTACTTTTATTATTAATAATTCGAACAGCTGGTTTAATAACTTATTTTGAAAGTATTTTTATTAACAAGCAGTCACTTGTACTTGTAAATTTGCCCAAGTCGGCTTAGGTGATTTCTTTTTTATATGAAGTTAATAGAATTGACTTGGAATCACCTAAGAACTTAAGTGATTTTCCGTAGCAAATCTGTACTTTTTGTCGTGGCCTTTGGCAAATTATGGAAGTATTTGTATGAGGAAAGAATGAAAAGACGAATAAGAAGAAGAGTATAGAAAAAATTTTACCACACAGAGTTCGATTTTCAATTTAGTTGTTGCATTCAGTACAAGATCGCCTCAGATATCAGGTATAGGAACTCCTATACTTATACTTACTTACATTCTTCCTGAAACAGTGCACGTGGATAAATATGCGATTATAAAAAACTAATAAACTAAACGATTTATATAGATATATAGATGGATATATTTAAGAGTTTTATACGCTGCGACCTGAATGATCTATTGTGATGCCCCTATTTATTTGAAATATGAGGGTTAATTTCCGACAGGAATTCATATATTTTGGAGGAATCAAGTTGATGGATCTTGCCTCATATCTAAGATATATTCTCCAAAACACCTGAGTCTTTTGTGTTTCAATGAGGTTTCGTAACTTTCTCCACAGAATCGACAGATTGCATCTGAAGATATACCCAACTTATTCATATGGTACAATGTCCGCTTAAAATGCCTGTGATGATTCTTAATTTACTCCGAGGCATATTTATTAACTCCTTAGCTCTTTTAGGATTAAAATCTCCCAGAAGAGCTTTGGACTGTCTTAGTCCCGGAAGAGTTTTCCAGGTTTGACTTCTTTCTGCATCTGTACACTTCTTCAGCAGACCTCCAATGGTAAGAACCCATTGATTTGGTTCTAGGCCTAAATACTCCTGCCCCAGTTCCGTCCATTGTCTTAGAACCGTCAGTATACCAAAAGAGGGAATTTTCTCTAATTTTATAAGTCTCAGTTAGACCATTCCATTCTTTTTTGCAACTCATCTTTGTACTGTATTTGTGTGCAAAATTGAATTTTCTTGGCATAAAATCCTTCTGAGATTTTAGTATATTTCTTGAATATATAGTATTCTTGAACTGAATTGTTACCCAATATATTTTGGGTGTAATTTGATTCTCTCGAAATAATTTATTGTATTCTGGTAAGAGATTTAGTAGCAGAGTCTTGAATTACTAGATGTAAGGGTGTTAGATATACGTAGTATTATTTTCATTGCAGCCGTTGGACAGGTGCGCAAAGATCCAATGATAACAAGGCAGACAAGGCGTTGTATTGTACTTAACGTAGATTTCGCTGTCTTAAGTCTGACTCTATTTGACTAGGCTACAGCACCATAGGTGATGATTGGTCTTACCATCATGGTATACATCCAGCGAACGATTTTTGGGTTACATCCCCAAGATTTACCAGCAAGCCATCTGCATATCATTAAGGAAGCTGTAGCCCTCTTGATGGTTGCTGTCAGATGAGCTTTCCACAATAACTTTTTGTCGAAAATGACTCCGAGGTATTTGGTCTCAGAGCTAATATCGACCTGTGTACCATTTATAAGAATAGGTTTCATATATGGTAGAGATATTTTTCTAGTGAACGGCACAATGGTGGTCTCTGAGGCATTGATTTTCAATCCTGTTCGCCTGCACCATTCAATAGCTGCTAATAAGCCCCTCTGGATTATATCGCAAAGAGTGGATTCAGATTTTCCTCTAGCTATTATCTTAATGTCGTCCGCATATCCTTGATATGATATGCCTAGATTTGTGAGTTTTTCCAGAAGATCATCAACTACTATGCTCCACAAAATGGGTGATTATACCCCACCCTGCAGACATCCTTAATTGACTTTGGCTTTAATAGTTTTGTCATCTGCTTCTACTGTTAAGTAAAGCTCGTATTCAATTGGAAGTGATATTATCTTTTCCTCTATTTTTAAGAGCCCTAATCACATATTCGTGAGGCGTATTGACAAAAGCTCCCTTTTCAATACGGTCTCAAGGAGATGTATATGAACTATTTTCTCCATTGCTTTTAGTACAAAGGATGTCAAACTGATAGGCCTGAAGGATTTGGGATGGGCCACATCCTTCTTGCCTACCTTGGGGATAAATACCACTTTAGCTGTGCGCCATGCTTCCGGTATGTACCCAAAAACCAGACTTGCCCTAGTGATATTCACCAGGTGCGGATTCAGTACCTCACCGCTCCTTTCGAGATGGATTGGGAAATACCATCCGCACCCGGCGTTTTATATGGCTGAAAAGAGCTGATGGCTCATCTCAACTTCTCAGCAGTTATGATTTAAAGATTTATATATATAAATAAAATTAAATAGTAAATATGTTATGATTTCTTTGTTAAAAAAATTTCAAAAGCGTTGATGTTTGTCTGAAAATAATACAGGTGAGCTAGTTTGCACAAACAATGGTTGTGGCCAATGTTTTCGTAGAGTAACTGCATTTAAACAACACAAAGAAAGTGCATTCAAAGGTTTGCGGTTCAGGATTTGTACCAAAAACTGCAGTTCTCGATTATAGCGCAAATGCGAAGAGCACATTTTGCATCAATGGACTGCTCTGTAAATGCTGAAGAGCTGCCACACGAAAGTAGCAAGCAGCTCATAGAAACTTATCGTCAACAACAAGTCTTAAGTCCAGCTGATAGAACAGCGCTAGTACACACTATAATTCATTGAGAATAACCTAAAACTTACTACAATTCTGTGTCGAAAAATTTTCCAAAAGAAATAATGTTTGGAAATAATTTGAATAAATTGTTTTTGTCGCATTAATATCAATGCATAATTTGATATGCCATTTGTTTACAGGATTTATTTTTCAATCAAATAAGAAACTGCCACCGAAAGGGAGAGATACCAAAGCGCAAAAAGGTGTTTGGAGAAGCTCACTTCTTATATGCCGAAGTTAACACTTAATCACCCTGAAATACCAAGGGAAAGCAATACTATTTCAATTTATGCAGCCGAGTTTTTGGAAATACACTCTGAATTAAAACATTGGGACGAAGTTCTAAGGAAATGGAATGAAGTTCTAAGGAAATGGAAAATTTCGATATTATATCGTCAGCATAATATCAAGAATCTCACTCTAGGACAAAGTTTTCAAGAATGGTCACTCTACAAATATTCCCGAGCACCAGAGTTGGAAATGTTTCTCAAAAAAATTGGAAAATCATCGCAATTCATAAAGAACGATCATATGAGTATTTCATAGTGGGAACGGTTTTCTTTGGGAGCGGAGGAGGTCCTTAAAAGATATATAAAAGATCCAACCTGGATTGCTCTTCTAGAAGAAATGGAGAAAAATCGGAGTGTAATGAGCATCGGTAACGCATTTCTTTTTTCTCATTCTTCGTGTTATTTCCCCTCTTCGCATTAAATAATGTGTAATATACATGCTTTTAAATAGCTTAAATGTAGCTTATATGAAACTACTGCACGGAGTTTTTATCCCAACTTCCAAGGTTCTTAAAAACAAACGGATTAAATACATGTGAACTCCCAAAGGGCTTTTACAATAGAAATAGACCAAGTCTTAAAATTAAAGGAAAAGAGACAAGTTGCACTTCAAAACAAGGACACAATTCAACCATTTCTTGTTGCCATTGGATCGAATATATCTTTTGATGTATTTTATGTTTACGTTGATGGCGCTTAATATGGATTTGAGTCTTATATGGGGGCATTGTAATATTGTTTCCAATTAACGTTTGTTTTAAACTTAAAATATCCGAGCCATTGCTTCTTGGAATGGAAATTTTTCGAAAAGTATTGTTACGAAATTGCCCTCCTGACAATTTATACTGAATCTCAATACTCGAATTCGTACCACTGGATTGTGTAAAAATATGTAGTACGATCAAACAATCGCTCGGTTAAATTAAAATAATTAACTTTATTTAATTATTGCAATTTACACACTTAATCTTAGCCTTGAAGTTTACTTTAATACAATTTTGCACTTTATTTAATTATTCATTTTTATAAAATTTTTTCTTATCTCCATTTATTTAACTACAATCTATCCTGCTGGACATTCAGTATTACTTATATTATATTGGGTTATAAACATGTGTAGGAATTTTCACTAGCATTCAATACATCAAGTACATTAATTTAACAAAGTTAGATTTTATATATAATGATTTCATTCATTCATGATATTTGTTTTTATTTATTCATTATTATTCGCTTAATCATTTTATTACTTCTTAATACTGTTACTGTTACGACTGAAATTCACCATGTACACACTGCTACTATTGCTGTCCAACTGTCCACTTTAATTGTGTGGTGGCTTATATACCTCTCGTATGTTGAAGTAGAACAGAATATTCTCTACATTTGAAAACAAATTTCAAGAAGGTTCTAGAGAATGCTTTTACTCATAGATTGTTTCTGGGCTTATATACACCTCTGGCGTGGTGACTACAATGAATAGAGAATACCCTAAAAGTAACAAAATCATTTCTGTTTCGGTATATTTTTCAATATACAGCAGGAAAAGGTCAATATGTAGACACTTTTATTAATGAAATTAATAATTCCATTTGTTAATTACGTGGGACAAGTTTTTTACTTTTTTAATAAAGACAATAAATTTATTTAGCGGTGCCAGTAGCATACTCTTTCTTAACACGATGTTTTACATAATTGGCTTCGATAAAATATCGTGGAACCTCGATAAATCCACCAAATAGATTGGGTATTTTGCCGTGGTAACACGATGGTTAATCCAATTGGCTTCGATAAAATGTTGTGGCAACTAGATCTTAAGTTATGAATATTTATTAATAGTTGGCGTGGCTGTTAGTATATACCGCCCACTTTTCGAATAGTATTTAGAAGGACTTATATCTACATAACTACCAAATTTGCTTCACTATTCCATCAATTGGACCGATGCTATAGACATTTTTAAAAAGGTGAAAAAGTTCCTTATATGTGTGGTAGGCGTGGTCTTTGTCCAAAGCGACAGACTGTACTTTAGCAATGTGTCATTAAGATAGATAATGGTGTAGAAAAAAGTGGCCACAGACGGACGGACTGACAACATTAAAATTGTTCAGAAAGTGATTATGATCATATCTGTCGATATATATTTGTCCATACCTACCATGCCTATTTCTTGAAGTTGCAATCCCTCTCAAAAGCACAAATTAGCATACTCTTTTTACCTTTCTCGTGGATCCAAAAGATGTTCTTCTTATTGAAAAATTTTTCAAAGGCATGAACCGAGAAGGCCAGGTTTTTAAATACTTGACAGAAAAATTTCCTAGTTAAGTGATGCAAAAGTCAAGAAGTCTCGAAAAAGATCCTTCGTTCGACCTAGTTTTGAAAAGGAAAGAAAAGGAAGCTCTCAAGGGAGTTAAGGATGGATTTTTAGGAAACAAAAGAGAGGATAACTACACTCAATTGGTGACAATACTTCTACAAAAATACCATCAAATCGGATGCAACATGTGTTATGGTAACTGCTACCCTAATGTTATAGTGACAATACCCACACTAATGTTATTTATACGTGTTGTTTGGCAACACTATAAATAACGTGAGTAACCGGTATTTAGGTTAAAGTAATCTAAGTGTTTTTATATTATCTAATATTCATTCCTATTGTATCACAATCAAAGACAGACAAGTCTTGCTTAAATAAACAAACATAAACATAATATGGTGTCAGATTCGAACCGAAAATAAAAATAAGGAAAAAATTAAAGTTGTATTAGACAAATTGAAGTCGTTTTATACAAATAGAGAAAAGAAACACTTAAAGTTTTAAAAGAAAAAGAAAGAAAAAAAAAAAAAGTCTAAAGCGTCAAGGAAAACAAAATGCCGGATCAAATTGATACAGAAATACAACAAAACAAAAATGTTTCGTCATTCTCGTCAACGACGCCATTATTTAATTTAAAGGCTATTAATTTGGCAACAGAATGGGCCAACTGGAGCAAGCATTTCCAAATATTTTTGATGGCTACAAACTTGGAGATGGAGTCGGAGAGAAGAAAGGTAGCGTTACTACTACACCATATGGGGCCGGCGTGCCTGCATATTTTCAACTCTTTCAATGTCGACATGGAAGAAATAAAATATAGTGACTTGCTGAAACATTTCGAAGCACATTTCATACCCAAAGTCAACATTGCCATGGAAAGGCATGCCTTCTTTACCCGTCGTCAAGCTTATGAAGAGTCGATTGTGCAATATGCAACCATATTGGAAAATCTGAGTCAATCTTGCGAATTTGGATCTTTGCGAGAAAGTTTGGTGAAGTACATTTTCATATGTGGCCTGTCACAAAACAACAACAATATTAAAGAACGTCTACTGAGTGAAGGAGGCATAAATTGGAAAAAAGCTCTGGAAATTGCCAAGAGTATTGAGATGGCGAAAGTAAATTTAGCCTGCTTTCAAAATGTTAAGGAAGAAGAAGAACCAGCAGTTGCAGCAATACAACATACTAAGAAACAACAATACCAAAACCGACCATATCAAAAACAATACCAAAATGAACAATATCAAAAGCAACAGTCAATGCCAACTGCCATTTGCAATAAATGCGGACAAAAACACGTCAATAAATGCCCTGCTCTCGGCCTTACATGCAATGCCTGTGGAAAATTAAATCACTATGCCAAGATGTGCTTTTCAAAGAATTTTGGTAAAGGAAACAAATACGTAAAAAATGTTGTTGAAGAAGTGGAAGAAGAAGAGGAGGAAAGCCTATTTGTGGGAACGATCGGTGAAAAGCTCAGTAAGAACATTTGGAACATTAACGTAGAAGTCATTGGGAGAAAAGTGGTTTGTCAAGTCGACACTGGTGCTCAAACTAATCTGATGTCAATCAACACCTTCAACACCTTGGGTATCAGTAAGGTAGATAATAAGGTATACAATAACATATTTACGTTTAGTGGTGAAAAGTTTCCAGTAGTCGGAAAAATGTTTATAAATTTTTTATATAATAATTTAGTTTATGCCACATCTTTCTATATCTTGAATATGAAATGTAATAATATCATTGGTCTTGAAATGGCTACTAGAATGAATTTGATAAAAAAAGTCAACACAATAAATTGTGAATCAATTCTTGAACAATATAAGGAGATGTTTCATGGTTTAGGGCAACTTCAAGAGAAGTGTCATTTGCAAATTAAAGAGAATTGTCAACCGGTAATTGATCCTCCGCGCCGTGTACCGTTTAGTCTTCATGAACCTTTGAAAAATGAAATTGAAAGGATGGTTAAATTGAACGTTATCACTGAGGTTAAAGAACCTACAGATTGGGTTAATTCAATTGTTCTAGTTACGAAATCTAATGGTAATTTGAGACTGTGTTTAGATCCGCGAAATCTAAATAAGGTGATTGTGAGACCGAGATTTGAGTTTCCTACTATAGATGAATGTAAATCTCGAATGAGTGGTTCTAAAGTTTTTAGTCTGCTGGATGCTAAGTCTGGTTTTTGGATGATTCAACTAGACGATGAATCATCTAGATTGTGTACATTTAATACCCCATTTGGGAGGTATCGTTTTTTACGTTTGCCTTTTGGCATAAGTTCTGCCCCTGAGATATTTCATGCTGAAATGATAAGACTGTTCGGTGATATACCAGGTTTAGTAATATATATGGATGATTTTTTCATTCATGCACCAAGTGTGGATAAGCACAATACAATTTTAAATCAGGTCCTGGAAAGAGGCAAGAGAGTAGGTCTTAGATTTAATAAGGCAAAATCAATAATACTTAAGACTGAGATAAAGTTTATTGGTCACATTTTTAGTGAGAATGGTGTAAGACCAGATGAGGGGAGAATTGAATCTATTCTGGCAATGCCCGTACCGAAAGATAAAAGAGAATTACAACGTTTCTTAGGAATGATTACCTATTTGGGATCATTCATTGACAATTTGTCATGCAAAAACAAACATTTAAGGGACCTATTGAAAGATGATTCTGTTTGGAGTTGGAACAGTGAACAACAAATTGAATTTGATAATTTAAAGAGGGAAATTACGAAAACCCCAGTTTTAGCGTATTACGATACGAAAAAATCTTTAACGCTATCAGTGGATGCGTCGAAATTCGCAGTAGGAGCAGTGATAATGCATGGTGGAAACCCTATAGCATATGCATCCGCTTCTTTGACTGATAGTCAGATAAATTACGCACAAATTGAGAAGGAATTATTTGCAATAGTGTTTGGGTGCCCACGTTTCCATCAGTATATTTATGGTAGAAGTGTGATTGTTGAAACGGATCACAAACCTCTTGTCCCATTGTTCAATAAACCCTTATATCACATACCAAGACGTCTTCAAAGGTGTATGCTGAGACTATTGTCGTATAATTTGACTGTTGTTTATAAACCAGGCAAGGAATTATTTGTTGCCGATACCTTGTCTAGGGCTCCGCTTAGGGAAAAAATCTTTTCGGATTTAGACAAAGACATTGATTTGCAATGTAATTCCTAATATGTCAAGTGGCATTACCGGCAAATGAAATTGAGAATATTAAATTGGAAACGGGGAATGATGAAGTATTTCAAAAAATTATAGTCTATGTGAAAGAAGGGTGGCCGGATAGTAAGAAGCAGGTGGATGTAAGAGTACAGCAATTTTATCCAATTAAAGATGAAATAAGCGTAGTAAACGGTATTTTATTTAAGAATAAACGTATTTTAATACCGGAAAGTCTAAGATTGAGAATGTTACAATATGTACATGAGGGTCATATGGGAATTCAGGGTTGTCAGAATTTAGCAAGAGGTTCAATTTATTGGCCTAACATAAATAATGACATTTATAACATTGTATCTAATTGTGGTATTTGTTTAAAATACAGAAATGCCAATCCCAAAGAGGCTTTGGAAAATCATGAGATTTTTAACGTACCTTGGTACAAAGTCGGATGCGATCTGTTCGAATTTGATCAGAAAATGTATTTGATTGTCATAGACTACTATTCAAAATTTTTTGAGGTAGAACTATTAAGTTCTGGTTATTCGTCAATGCAAGTCATAACGAAATTTAAATCAATTTTTGCGAGGCATGGTATTCCTGCAATTTTAATTTCAGATAACGGACCACCATTCAATTCAAAAGATTTCAGACAATTCTGTATCAACTGGGGTATTGAGAGTATTACATCCAGCCCCTATTTATCTCGGTCAAATGGTCTGGCTGAGAGGTCTATCCAGACAATCAAAAATATTTTACATAAGTGCAAGGATTCTGGTACGGACCCATATATAGCATTTTTGCAACATAGAGCAACATCTAGAAATAGTATGCCAAGTCCTTCTGAATTATTGATGAGCAGAAAATTACGTACGAAACTGCCTTCGATGTCCAATGACTTGAAGCCTAAGTTAGTTAATTCGAGAAAATATTATTGTCAATTGAGACAAAACCAATTGCAGTCGTCTCAAAATTACAATAAAAATTCAAAAAATCTTAAACCAATTGACGTGAATGAACAAATTTATTTTAAGAAAAATCCCACATCGGTATGGTTTAAGGGCAAAATCATTGAAAAGTGCAAAGAGCCTAGATCATTTTTGGTGAGGGATGAAAATGGTGTAGTTTATAGAAGAAATAGGCAACACATAATGAAGTTAGCTGGAAAATCAGACAACATGGTAGATGAAGTAATTGAGGAATCGAATATGAATTTATCTAATAACAGAAATGTATATTTTGATTACAAGGCTATGAACGAATCTCCTAACCATAGTGCAATAATAAATAATGATAATGTTAACATCGATAACAGTGAAAATCTAAACAATGAAATTAATACTTATAGTAATAATAATGAAATGTATACATCAAAATATGGAAGAAAGATAATACCGCCTAACAGGTTAAATTTGTAAAAATCTGTCTTGTATATATATGACTCACTAACATTTATAATGTATATTTGTTTTAAGAAAAAGGGGGATGTTATGGTAACTGCTACCCTAATGTTATAGTGACAATACCCACACTAATGTTATTTATATGTGTTGTATGGCAACACTATAAATAACGTGAGTAACCGGTATTTAGGTTAAAGTAATCTAAGTGTTTTTATATTATCTAATATTCATTCCTATTGTATCACAATCAAAGACAGACAAGTCTTGCTTAAATAAACAAACATAAACATAATAACATGTACCTAAAAATCCATTTTCTCCACTTCCATCTCTATTGTGGAGATGTCAGTGACAAGCATGGAGAAATGTTCCATCAGAATATTTCTGTGATGGAACGGCGATATCCGGGTATATACTCGTAAGTGGACAGAAACTACTCTGGTTGCGGTAATTGGATGGGTACATCGTACTCTGGATATTAAGCAATATGCCCTGGCCATTGAGGGACTTTTTGACAGTCCAAAATTTGATTTGATTGCGGACCCACTCAGGCGTAGGAACCTTCTTTCCGTTCTGGTGGATTGAATAGCCTCTATTCTTGAATACAGGATCCTCGGTCCGATCAATGAAAGTATTTCCTCTGGCATCCACTGGAACGTCCTGGAAAGTTCTCTCTTGGAGCGACTGCATAATGCTGGCGCCCCAGGGATAGGGTGCGCTAATGGCATTTGTTTAGTAGTTAGTGGAGGCGAGCTACAGATGCTCCCGATCGTATGCATTGAGCATTGTTGGTGACTGGTGGGGGGAACATTTGCTGTCAGTGAATCTGGGAAAAAAATAAGATGATGTTCACGACTGGAAGGAAACTACCTATTATTAGGTGAGCTACTTTTTTGAATACGGAACTTGAACTGGTTAACAGGGTGAAGTACCCAGGGGATTGGTTAGACC
This sequence comes from Clusia tigrina, assembly GCA_920105625.2. Lineage (NCBI taxonomy): Eukaryota > Metazoa > Arthropoda > Insecta > Diptera > Clusiidae > Clusia > Clusia tigrina. The sequence continues at coordinate 34,482,640 of OV050031.1, read as the reverse complement.
CTAAACTCTTTTTCACCCAGCACGATGCTGTGAAGATGGAGGCAGCTGCCAATATCCTTTGATAATGCCGTAGGATATTCATTCCCTCCTGATTCAGAGTAATCAAACTACTGTTTTGTACGAAATCTCTGGCACGAAAAGAGTCAAAAGAAGCGTTACATTATATGGTTCGATTCGCATTCCGTGCAGGTCGATTCTCTCGTCAAAAACTTGATTTTGAATGAATTGTGATTGGTTCGCTTGTCGACTTAACGACTTGAATATGTTCTTTTAGGTCCGAATTTGTATAGTTTTGAATATAATGAGACTTTCTTCATATAAATACATCAATATTGACAGAACATTTGCTGCAACATTGTGTTATCAGCTTTCAAGAAAGTTTAGATTTTTTTTAGAAAATGACTAATCACTTAAATACTTAAACGCTCGCCCCTTCCACTTGGCACTTTAGCGCTTAGTTTCTTGATTATATTGAAAAAAACACGCTTCAGCACCAGTCACAATGTTGTAAAGCAAGTTTTTGTCCTTTTGGGCCTCCTTGAAGATGTCCTTCGAATGTTGCATTCTGAGCAGTTGTTGGTCGTCAATCAGCTTTTGTGGAACCCTTTTCGGTAGCCCAAATCTCGGCCAAAGTGCGATAAATTGATGTTTCCAATTCCATGAATTTCAATGAAGATTTTGGCTGAAATTTTATGAAATCATGCTCGATTTTGAAGGAATCTGCAGTGATCAAGTATTTTGGTTGGCCAACATGTTGCTCGTCATGTATATCCTCAAAACCGTTTTTATATATCACTCATGAACTATGCCACAGGATGAACAATCATCAGCATAAACTTGGTTCATAAATTGAAACGTTTCGGTAAAAATGTTTTCAAGTTTAAAACAAAACTTAATATTATTCTCGTTGTTCGATGCTCATTTTGGAGCATGAATAATGAGTGGAGGACTGTATCCACCGACTGGCTCTTACATTAACAATTTGGGATGATGATAATATTTCTGAGTCAATGTATTGTCTTAAATATATGCCAATCAATATTTCCAGTATTTTGAGGAGGTAATAAAAATTATGGGAACCGCCCTCTGTGGTCTAGTGGTAAGCATGCTAGACTCACACCCAGAGGATCGCCGGTTCAAATCCTGCCCCGGGCTTGGTCTCAAAAAAGCTTCTTTCTAAAAAAAAGCTTCTCTTCGAGTCGAAGGCCTCAGTAGCTAGTACTCATTTCCTTAAACCCTTGAAGTCATAATTAATTATGGGTAATATATAATAATAATAAACATAATTACAGGTCACTATGAAGGTCATCCTGGTTCCTATCATATTGAAGATGATCCAGGCATCACCTGCATATTGTTGGAGAAGAGTTTTCAACACACTCAAATTTGACATATCGTCGCATACTAGTATAATGTCAAAATCTTCGCACCTATTACTCGTAAGAAATGTGGCTTCATTGCTAATTTTGCATACTTGAGGGTTTGAACTGTTTACATATTCAGCAAATGACTAATCTTGTTTCCTGATGTCTGAGGTATACTAAATGGGATGGTGCCCTTTTGCATCGGAAATAATGTTATCTTAGAGTCTTAAGTCCGTCGTTATCGTTTGCCCCATATACCGCTTTGAACTAGTATTTCTTGGAATCCATGTTTATCCGCTGCCGATGGAAATGTCTCCCTTAACGCAGTCACCAATGTTCACTCACTACCATGACTATACTCGTATATGCGGCTGCGCAGAACCACAAAAGTGGATTCATCCTTTAACAAATATACTCGAGCTATTGGCCTACCTAGAATTTAATAGATATGCATATTCTGCAGCTGTGCACAGTCAGGGAATGCGGATGGTGAAATTATGGACCACTCTTATTCGAAGAGATAGTAAGATTGATATGCCCTCATGCTAGTCAGTTAGTACTATAGAATTAGTCTTGGTTTCTCCAAAACAAACTATATTATCATATCTAACTTCCGTAAGTTTTCTATCTAGATAGTAGTCTTTAGTAACTTCTGCCCACTGTTCTGCGGCATTCGTGTTCTGTGGGATAGCAGTATTTCCATATTCCTTCAGGATTCGAAGAGCAATGCGCTGGCTGCAGACCATTGAAGGTGTTATTGCGTTTGCTTTAAGAAGATATTCGCAATTAATACTTCAGGTACCTGACATGTGATTTGTCCTAATTTCTTTGGACTACTACTACTACTACTACTTACTTCGTGGCCTAAGCGCAGAATCTGCGAAACACCCCGCATCGGTTACGGCCGAACTTAACAGCGCTCGCCAGGCGCCTCTGCTTTGCGCGCGTCTTCTCCAATATGTTATACCAAGCGTGGTTAGGGTTTCTTCGACTTGGTCCTTCCATCGGAGGCATGGTCGTCCCCTACGTCGTCGTCCAGCGGCTTCCGCTTCGAACACCTTTTTCGTTGGAGCTTCTTCGTCCATACGCACGACATGTCCAGCGCAGCGCAGATTTTATATAGTGATGCGTCTGACTATGTCAATATCAGCGTAGAGCTCGTACGGTAGTCGTCACCGACACGAACAGGACCGAAGATTTTGCGAAGAATTTTCCTCTCGAACACCCCAAGCGCAGATGCATCAGTCTGTGACACGACCCATGCTTCTGCGTCATAACGCAGCACGGATAGGATGAGCGTCTTGTAGAGTATCAGTTTTGTCGGACGAGAGAGGGCTCTACTACACATTTGCTTACTGAGCCCATAATAACACCTATTAGCGTGATTCTTCGTTTAATCTCCAGGTTAACGTTATTTTCCGTGTTAATGGCGGAGCCAAGGTATATAAATTTCTTGACACCTTCAAAAGTACAGTGGTCCGCTGTAACATGGGATCCTAAAAGCCGAGTATCCCTGCTGGTGGACAGCATATACTTGCCTTTGTCTTGCCTTCGTTCACCGTCATACCCACTTTCGCTGATTCTTTTTCAATGGTGGAAAATGCTGCAGTAACATCTCGCTTAAAACGTCCAATGATGTCGATGTCATCAGCATATGCGAGGAGCTGGACACTTGTAGAAAATATTGCCATTCCGATGCACACCTGCCTTCCGCAATACCCCTTCCATGGTGAAATTGCAGAGGTCGCACGACAGTGGATCGCCTTGTCTGAAACCTCACACGGTATTAAATGGTTCGGAGAGGTCACTTCCTACCTTGACAGAGCTGGAAGTATTGCTCAATGTCATTCTTCAGAGCCGTATTAGCTTTGTAGGAATACCGAACTCAGACATGGTGAAATTGAAGAGGCAATCCCTTATCGGGCTATCGAAAGCAGGTTTATAGTCAACAAAGAGATGATGGGTGTCGATCTGTTTCTCGTGGGTTTTCGCCAGGATTTGGCGCAGCGTGAAGATCTGGTCAATGGTGGACTTTCCAGGTCTAAAACCGCACTGATAAGTTCCAGTCAGTGCCTTGGCATATGGTTTTAGTCCATCACACAATGCGCTAGACAGAACCTTATAAGAGATGACAATAAGACAGATTTCCCGGTAGTTGGCGCATATCATCGGGCCACCTTTCTTCAATACAGGACAGAGGACACTGAGATTCCAATCTTCGGGCATGTTTTTTTCTAGCCATATTTTACTGATGAGCTGATGCATGCACCCTATCAGCTCATCACCCCCGGCCTTGAACAATTCAGCAGGCAGTCCAACGGCACCAGCTGCTTTATTGTTCTTTAGTCGCTGAATAGCAACTCTGACCTCATAATGGCTAGTTGGTGGAAGAACCACTCCGTCATCGTAAATTGGTGGTATCGGGTTGAGTTCTCTAGAGGCGGTATTGGTGGCATCGTTGTCTGCCAGTAATTTAGAGAAATGGTCCCTCCATAATTTCAGTGTGCACTGCCATCCCATTTTCATCTCTACAGGTAGATGCTCTTAGAGATGAAACTTAAAACCTAGATGGGCTTAAAACCTAGGGTCAGATAGAATTTTCGAGCATCATTTCTATCCCGGTACATCTCGAGTTCCTCGCACTCACGCCTTGCCTGCTCGCGTTTCCTTCGCCTGAAATGGCGCCTCTCTTCAGTTCTCCTCACCCGGTAATTTTCACACACCGCTCGCGTTACAGCAGACTGCAGCGTTCGTTTGTAGGAGGCGTTTTTGCTGCAGAAGCTTCGCGACGCTCCAGATCATACCACTGGTTTCGTGGTGGCGGACGTCTGAAGCCAATGGTTTTCTCTGCGCCGGTACGCATGGAGCGGGATATATGTGGCCAAAGTCCGCCGGCATCGTCGGGTAAAGAGTGAGGTTGCTGGAGCAGTTCTGAGAGTTGATCGGAATAGACCTAGCGACGTCCAGATTTGCTTGCGTACCAGATCCTACGTTATTCGCATTGCATAATCCCATGCATAACTTGGCTGCAACAAGAAAATGGTCAGAGTCAATATTGACTCCCCAGAACGTACGGCACGCTGGAAGCATGCCTTCCGTCGATTACAACATCATCAAAGTAGTTGCGCGTGTGTTGATTAGGGGACAACCATGTGGCTTTGTGGATATCGAGGTGCCGGAATCTGGTGCTACTAACTATCATGTTTCGCGCCGCGGCGAAGAGGAATCAGCCCTAGACCATTGTTCGATATGGTCTCGTGAAGGCTGAACTGATCGACGGTAGGTCCAAAGATGCTATCACGTCCGACCTTTGCGTTGAAGTCCCCGAGGATAATCTGCACGTCGTGGGTCCGGCAGCGGTCATATGTGTCCTCGAGTCTCGTGTAGAATGGATCCTTAACAGCATCGTCCTTTTCCTCCATCGGGGCGTGCGCGGAAATCAAGTAAATGCTGCAGAATTTAGCCTTGATGCGGATCGTGGCAAGCCTTTCGTTCACGGCCTTGAACCTGAAGACCATTGCTCGGTGCCTGCCGCGTACCGCAAATCCACATCCGAATTCGCGTCTCTCCTAATGGCAGCTATAGTAGATATCATAGCTCGCTCGCTTAGAGGAACCATGTCCTGTCCGTCTCATTTCCTGGATGGCGGTTACGTCAGCCTTTATTTTTTCAAGGGCGTCCGCCAACTGGATAGAGACACCTTCTCTGTTGATGGTCTGGACATTTCAAGTGCATATCCCTAAATCATTGTCCTTTTTTCGTTTGCGGTGGCCGTCAACGTTAAGAGGTTTCTCTTCACTAGACTTGTTTTTTGAGTGGTGGGTCCCAAACCCTGCACCCTGTTAGCGTCAGGGAAGACTCGCTGCACACATTAGCTCACTATCCAGCGGATGCTGAGATAGCTACCCGGGTGGCACCACGTGGAGGCTGTGTGTCAATTTGCTACTGTTTGAAACAGAGATCGATCTGACCATCACCAAGTTGAAAGCAATCAGAAGCTTAAATAAAAGCTAGGACAAGATTAGGTCATTGGATTACTTCCGTAGGTAAAACTTTGAATTCTTTTCCAAATACCTTCCCGCTCTATCTATTATTATAGCTTCTATTTGCGGTCAAGCTTTTTGCCTTCCTCGAAGAATAGAAAAATTAATTGTTGGCGATAGTTCTTTGGACTTTATTACCACAGATCCTGATGTCAGTGGGGTAGGTTGAAAGTGGGTCTGTATGGTATGTAGAGAGGAGGGTATTCCAGGGTTTTCCCTCTTTCGGGTTGGTGGCAGTTCCGAGCTGTGACAATTTTCAACAATCGTAGTAGTCACCAAGTGTGGAGGAGGAGAGAAGGGCGAACCGAAGAGCAGTAGATATTTGGATAACAATTCACTACTGGATTTATTTATAACCGGGTCCCAGACATGTTCAAAATGCGCATGGTTCATATAAGATCTTATCCCGAAAGGTGACAAATAGAGATCATGTAAGGAAGCTGCATAAGGCAGGGAGACTACGAAATGTTATTACATCTCAGTATCAAGTCCCATCCAAAGAGACGCTCTGAGCCTCATCATTTCTTCTTAGCTTCAAGGTGTATAGTCATCATGAAAATGATGAATAATGATACATTGGACATAATTAAGGCTCAAACCTAATTTGCCCAAAATTGTGGTTGTGGAAATCTATTAAAAATAAATTCATTACTTTAAGCAGTCTCCAATTTCATTCTGAGAGTATAGAATAGCTAAGTTGGCACGAATAGGAAAAGGAATTCCATTAAAAATGCGCGTCCGGACCACTAAGTGCAACCAGCAAACTTAAATCTACTTCGAGTGATACGGATATAGTGAAATGGCAAAAATGGTAGCACACAGGAGGGCAACCCTCCGCCATAGGCAGCCGGCACTACCCACTTTCCACCATGGAACCCCGCAGGCAACCAAACACATGAGAAATGCTGCACTCCATTACAATTCACGACTGCAGCCCAGCCAAAGAGGAGGGCTTATCCTTCCTGGCATTTCAAGCCACGAGATGTGTATCTGTATCTCTCAGGCAGCAATTATCGCATATGCAATCGCTGCACATCTGTTTGCGTGACCGTGCGTCATCCCCTCCAACCTGCCGAAAACTCGTTTCGTGTTCCACGGCAATTGAGTGTGCTGGGATGTGTGTGTGTGTGGTTGGGCTTTCTTCCTTTTTTCAATTAAGGTGGAGTTTCCATATGGCCAGCAGTACAGACGCCATTGATTGGTAAATACGCCCGTGCATTTGACTGCTGTGTTCTGCTCCTTGGCTGATAAGCGTTTTTGACAGTTCTAATAAAATTGGAAAATGCCGCATTTGCGCATAAATTTTGTTGCATGCTTCAACTTTTTATAGCCCCAGCATATTAGGCATTTTATATGCTCCCTTTTCGCTGCCGTCCGTAAGAACTATGGAACTGTGTTACAGCCAATATCGAAAGTCACAACTTTGTTCACAAGAAAAATTAACCAAATACACGTACAAAAAAGTTTTGAAGTAAATGTGCTCGTGTTGAGTTATTTTATTTGTATATAAGTTGCATATTTCTCAATTTCGTGCACCTTTCAAAATTAGTTTCGACTCAAGGGAATGGAACCTTCATAAAGCTCTGATTTTGATTATTGATCCTGTTCGATTTCTCGGAATTTTGTATTTATATTTAATGTGGAATGTAATATAATGTAGATAAAAAAAATCAAATATATACATATACTCGCATATATATATATATTATTTATTTTTTTATTTTTTATTTTTAGAAGAAAGCAACACAACACGATGTAAAATATCATATTCAATTCAGTGTTAGAAGCCATGAAATATTTGTGACGCTTTGGGGCGGCTTATTTTTGTTTAATTCCCTTTTATTAATGTCTCCCTAATAGTGAAATATGAAAACATTATTTTTCTACATGAGTGAGAGAAATGCCTTATATTAAATCCTTTGTGATACGATATCTAAAAGTGATGATAAGTTTACTAATTAATTTTGGTTTATTGCTTTTTTTCAGTGAACAATTCATCGTTTTCTCCGGCGTTAGGAGAGGTTGTGGTATCAAAACGTCGCTATGGCGATAATTGTCATCCATATGAGGACTGACTTGGGTCAGCCACTGAAACCAACCAACAAACCAACCATGGAAAGACACTTGTCCTTCTATTAAAATCAAGGATCACGTTATCTTGCAGCAAAATGAAATCAAATATCTTGGCGTAAGCACATCGATACGAAAGTCACCACCATAAAATTGAAAATGGTAAATCTGTATTGGATACTCAATTCAAAATTAACACTACCACTCCAGTATAAAGTGCAGCTATATAAAACTATGCTAAAACCAATATGGAGATATGGTATAGAGATATGATTAGAGACTTCTATACCAGCAAACTTCGAAAAGTTGCAACGGGTACAACCGAAAGTCTTGGGAAGTATTACCGGAGGTCCGTGGTATATCACAAATGTCAACACTCAAAAGGACTTGAGCATAGCTACTATAGAAGAAGAAGTTATAAGACTAAGAAAAATACATCTGTGCAAACTTGAAAATCATCCCAATAAAATAGCCCAAACTTTACTTCGCAACAGTGGATAAATCCGTCTGAAGAAAAACTATATTTTTAACATATTCAAATAGAGAAAATAATGTAAATATAAACTCATGTCTAAATAATTCTGTACTTATTAAGGGTATGGGGTGAAGGGCGAAAGGCAAAGTCTGCGATCGTCCTTGCGCTCATCGCTGTGGGCATCCTCGTGGTGCCCCCTGGATAGTGATCTTAGACCCGTCGGAGAGCTAACTAATGTGTGCGGCGTTGCGTTTGAAACTCACCACGTTAAATACAATTCCAGTGACGGAAAATAAGAAGCCTCGGATAAGGAACCCCCCTAATGTTGACGACCCCGCAACCACCCAAAGGACAATGATTTACAAAGTTCCCCTATCCAGTTTGAAGATGTCCGCGTAGTACTACATTTGTCATGATCTGAGACACGAGCTTGGTGTTGGATTTGTGGTTGGCAAGAGACTGCGTCATATCTTCTCAAGCTTCACATCAGTTAATGAGGGTCTTGTCACTATTCGCACCAAGGCAAACTTTTTCAACATCAGCCAAAATTCTATCCACGCCTCAATAGATGAGAAGGACGAAGCGACCAAAGAGGACTTCAACGAGCTGTTCGACAAAACTTACGAGCGCAGCCCACGCCATGATATACAAATCGTGCTAGGCGACTTTAAAGTGGGCAAGGAAAATCTCTCTTTCCCGACGATCAGGAAATTCAGTCTCCACGACGAAACCACCGACAACGGTACAAAATGAATGGACTTCGCCGCAGCTAGGAATATGATGGTTAGTAGCACCAGATTCCAGCATCTCGATATTCATAAAGCCACCTGGCTGTCCCCTGATCAAAATACATAAAACCAAATTGATCATGTTGTGATCGACGGAAGGTAAGTTTCCAGTATAATAGACGTACACACGATGCGTGGCGCAAACATTGACTCGGACCACTACTTGGTTGCAGCCAAAGTCCGCACACGCCTCTGACTAGCAAAACGTATACGGATATGTACAAAGAGAAAGCTGGATGTCGAGAAGCTGCAATAACAACGGACAGCTAAAGCCTTCGCCAATAAACTCTCACTCCTCCAATCGCAAAACACCCCTCATTTTAATTATATTTGCACGTAGAGGACACACATCTCCCACTCTATACGTACGGCTGCCGATGAGGTGCTAGGATACCACCATCGGCGGAGAAATTTGTGGTATGACAAAAAAGTTTTGCGAAGCTACTGAAGCAAAAGATGCAGAATACAGAGACATTTTGCAGTCAGTTTCAACGCGAGCTGCTAAGGAGTGATACAAAGAGTTGGGGAGAGAGAGAAGCACCTTTTCAAGCGCAAGAAAAGAGAGGTAGCAAGACATGAGTGTAACGATATCGTGATGCTTGGAGTCAGGAACGGGGTTCGAAACTCTTTCGGGAAAATTAGATGCCTGACTAATGGTTTCAAGACCGGGACTTCCGCCTGCAAGGATGGAAACCGCCATCTGGTGACAGATACCGAGGGAATAATCAGGTTATGGAGGGAAAATTTCTCTATTGGCAATTATATATTTGAAGTCGTGACAATAAACAATAAATTTGAAAATAAACAATAAATTTTAAATTCTCAGAACGCTGTTCTGCGATAAGTTGTGTAGTTATCAGCACAAAACAACTCCTCTTGACAAAATGTTTAATCGTTAGATGGACACAAATTCCTACTCACACATTCGGACTGTATCCTGAAGAGACCAATTAACCTTACTGCCAAAATGAATGCATATTACACCCACATTTTGCGAATGATCTCAATTAATGATTAATGATCTATATGTTACCTATATTATATGCTTGATCTGAACATTATGATACATATTTGAAATTATCTCATTGAAATTTTTACATTCCAAAATATCAAGGAGTCGTTTACATTTGCTGATTTCATCTGGAGTTGCTTCAGATAATAAATGTGGTCCCAGTGACACATTGTCTGATACAAGTGAAGTTTCTTATAGAACTGTAAGGGTATAAAAATTAAGAATTTGCGAAATAATATTTTTGAATAGGGATGCCTTGTATGAATTTTTAATAAATTACCAAACGAAATCACAATATCATGACTAAACATAAAAAACTAAGCATTAAAATTATTGCCATTCAATTTAATTATATTCAGAACATCGAAAATTTCGATTGCATATAATGTGGTTTCTACGAATTGGGCCATATTTGAAATTTCAAAGCATTGTTCGCCAATAAACCTAAAACGGGCAATTTTTATGGGATTATTTTAACACTCCTTCAATGGAGAAGTGGCCAAAGTCATAATTTATTTCACATTAAAAAAAAATATATATTTGGATTTATGAAGGCTCAAAAAATTCGATTTCAAACTGAACATATTTTGAAATACCTAAAACTGAGTATGTCATTTCTTGTGTCATTACTAGCTTGAGAGACTACCTTTTTATTTAAAAAAGAAACATAAGTTTAATATAATGTGAAAAATAAGAAATTTATTTAACAATTTTCACAGCAAATGTAACAAACAATATTTTTAGTAAACAAAAAATTGTTTACCACTCTTGATAATTGTCAAATTTGCATATGGCCGACCCAGCCATACAGTGTAATAGAGTGTCAAACATTTCCAAACACTGTATGCCATAAAATGCATGCTTTTAATACAATGGGCATCAATCCCTGAGTGCTTGGAGACCTCCTTCTTTGGCGGCTGTCTGGCCTACCCCACTTCTATATATCTATGCCATAAAATAAATGAGGCTGTGTGGCAGCAGATAATTATATGCCACGTTGTCATTATTAGGACAACAGAACAAACATTCATATGAACACAATTCGCGCCAAACTTACTAAGACAAACATCTGACAGTTTGTTAGATAAGAGAGTGAGTGTCTTAATTACGTACAGCACAAGAAAATAATCAAGGAGATAAGCGCTGTGATCACTCTCCTCTCCTTGACAAACTGTGCGAAATGTTACAACAAAATTTCATTCGCAGACATTGAATTTCATTCAAATTCTTAATGTAGTAAAATTTAATATTTCTAATACTGGTAATTTTTCATAATCGTTTAAATCAGCAGACAATTTATTTAGTACAGCTGAAATCATCGTCGCAAAGACAAAGATTTCTAGAACAATGTAGGTGTCGAGTGGTGGTCCAAGCTTAAAATTATGGGATTGTAGTGGATAAATTACGAAATGAGACTTTTAACTGTGTTGTAAATTTAAATATGTTTTCAAATATAGCCAACTATGTGAAATGGAGACTATTAAATGCAAATTATCTTGGATGCTAACAAAAATTTTCTTTATTGATCGTCACATTTTCAATTTGGAAATACCTTTCCTTCAGTATTTCTATCATTAGTAGAACGAAGGACCCGTTTTTCGTACAATCACTTTTGAATATAGCGATCGCTTTTGTTATTGTTTCGCTAATGTACCATTGATTAATTCCTATTCTCTATGAAGTATTTGAAGAATATTTGAAACATATCATCCATGCTTAGAGTGTTATTGATCAGCTGTTAGATCATTTGTTGATGAAAATAGATTCTACTTGCACGACTTATACGATGGGACTGGGAATTGAAACCATTGGCAATGATATAAGTTAATATTAACATTTAACTGATACTTTACCTCTAAAATGTGAGTTACACTTTTTATTATGAATTGCATTTTGAATGATATATAAAATCTAACTGAGGACTACGATTAACCGAAATATATCTGTCAGAGGAATTTATAAAGGGTATTTTTTTTACTTCAATGTTTGGTCAAATATACTTTGTCATATAATTCTATGGAATTCATAGATTTAATTGATTTTACATAATTACTCATTATATTATTTTGACACAGATCGTTTAAAGTATATTTTACACAATAGGGATACCAAAAATTTGATCTCTATGGTAGCAAAAAATCCCCCTGAAAATAAAACTTACTGACGACTTAACGATGTCATCTAACAGATTTGTAAAGATTTTGGAGATGTAGTGTTCGATGTTGAAAATTCACAAGATCTGCACTTTGGATCACTGGTATGGCTATTTACGATTATTTGCATAGCATCATTCAATTGATAATATTTTGTTTTTCGTGTAATATAATAATTTCAATTAACAACAATTTAATACAAAAGTAGTTGAAATGAACAGCTATTTTATTAAATAAACTACTAGTTTTAGTGCTTATCATCGATGCTTTGAAAACAAATGTGATCGGCTGCCTGCTGGATTTTATGCTGCCATTTTTATAGTTAAGTTCATAATAAAGAAGATGTTTATGAAGGATAAATACGATGTTTATGCCTCATAGTCTACCAGATGGAGACAATAAGGCTTGCGTCTTATTACTAATTAAAAATAACATTAGACATAATTTGAATGTAGCAGCTATAATTGGGCCGCACCGTTTATGAAATATATTTAACATTTTCCACGTTTACTCATGAATACTGCAAAGGTAATTTCGTCACAATATTTAAGAAAATTGGAATACAAAACAAATTTTATAAAAATATTTTGCTGCTTAACCGTGTTATTTTCATGCACGTAGATTTCAGTACTATGTATATTTGTGCCATGTGGGATTAAAATATATCGAATTGTATAAAATGTAATATATCTGCGAAATATAAGATAAAAACTTTTTTTTTTATTCGAAACATCACATAATTTAATTATTACTCAAAACGAACTATATTGCAGATCCACAATATTTGTATTACTTCATTGTGATTTCATTTGAACTCAACATGCCGCAATTACCCTTGCAATATCTTTAGGAGGCATCCCTAGAAGTTCTTTTCGTATTTGATACTTCTAAACAATTTATAGTTTGCCGGTACCTGGGCTGAGTTTTAGTCTGATCCAAGGGTTTGGAACGTGCACACTTATAGCCAGAAACACAGCTACTGAGAGATTATAATTTTTTACAATTTTAATGATTTTTTTAATCAATATTAAAAGATTTGAAATTCCATATTCCATAAGTTGTGCAATCACCCTAAGAAATATTTCTCTCACATACACTTCCAGCCACGCATACGCACACTCTAGCAACCACTTCGTATGTGAATGAAACTACTATCGCTGAAAGCTAAAGTGGGCAGTCCCAAGAGATACGGCTACGTTGAACAGAAACAGACACATGCATACCCGCAAACTCATACACACCACCAGCCAGCACAAACATATCTAAACAGAAAATCAAGCTTATTGTGGCTCACAGCAGATTACCACACAAAACCAAAACAACAACAGAAACAGAGTCAGCAGCAACTACGGCAACACCCCCTTCACTGTAGCATACAAAAACCCAAACACACACACACGGACAGACACTGGCACAGGCTACACGGCGAAACTAGTTTCGTTGGTTTATTAAACCCAGTCGGCAGCGACGCGCACTGGCCGAACTCGTCGCCCAACCGGAAGCCAAAGCAGCAGTGAGTGCAGGCAGGCAGCAGTCAGCAGGCAGACCATTGCAGCGCGTATGCGTGGATACATTTGGAGTTATTAGTTACGTATTTCTGTTGTTCTTTCTTGTTGTTTTTGTGCTGTCTGTGTGAATTTGCGGCCCTTTACGCGAGCTCCATCTTGGAATTTGGCTCGCTTCCAATCGCAGCGAAACGCTGGATCTCGTTTGGCGCACTCGTTTATGTGCACGGAACTCCGCCGCCGACACCAGTTCGCGTTTGTCAATTTTCGGAATGTGTTGTACGCTTGCCAGGCGTCCAGGCCGTCCGTTGTCGTGTCTGAATTTTGCCGCCGTGAATTTGGCTCGCGCATTGAACGCGTTTGATTTGATCGCGCCTAGTTGAAGTGTTTCCGATTAATTCACAGATACAACGTGCGTTTTGTTGTTTCGATTGCGCGTATCTTAGAGATAGCTCGCTGAAATTCTAATTCATAGCTGTGCGGCAGTGCATTGACCCCGCCCACTTTGCCGCTGTGGCTGTTGCCACTTGATGCGTTTATCTTAAATGCTTCCACCAGCCGGAGGTGTGACTCATTAATCATTATCATCAACATTAGTACGCGCATTATTATTGTTGTTATTGTTGCTGTATTTGTGTTGTGGCTCTATTGAATACGCTTGGGTAGTTTATGTGATTAATTGCACTCGCTACCAGCTGTGGCCCGTATCTGTATCTACAACTTGTCGAGATACTCTATTGTTAATTCCATGCTGGGCCATTAAATCAGTGCGCGATTCCTGAAATTTCGAAGTGATTTTACATATGCTAATTAAAATTCTGAAGTGTGCGCATTTATTATGGAAAAGCATCGTATCTCAAATTTTGTCTATTGGTGTTTCGCTTTGCATACCTTAAATAGAAATATAAATTTTTAATTGGGTGCCTGAACGGGACAAAAGTGTTTTTTAATATTACACAAAGAAAAAAACATTAAAATTTATCTGCAAGCATATCGATTTTTCTCTTGGTAAGTTGATCATTATTCTTATAAAATACATTTGATAACAGCGGCATCACGGTGATAATACGAGAGTAGGGTTTTAATATTAAAATTATGTATTTTTTACTTTTGAAATACAGTTCTCAGAAACGAACAAAACTAAATTACAAAATTCTTCTAAAATTATTTATGAATATTCCAAATGAATATTGTTTTATTTTAAAAGTGCAAATCATCACAAGAATTGCATTATGGAAAATGATAGTTTATCAACAAAGAAAAAAAAACGCTATTCCTCAAAGAAGTGTGTTTCACTGTCAGTGAGTTCATCTTATATAAGAGAATGTCAGCCGAGTTTTGATGTAGTTTCTGTATCTGGATAAAAACAAAAAAATAACACTTTGAAAGTAATGTACAAAACGTTGAAAACCTTTATTATTCTTATGCAGGCATTTCAATAGAAGACAAAGTCAAATAAAAAAAATTCCAGGATTTAAAAATTGAATGATACTAAATATCTAAAAATCGGTATATTTGTATTTAAGTAGAAAAGTTATAGGTGGCATTCAATCTGGATATTATAGAATTCAATTCAAAGTAATAAAATGTTTGACTGAGATGGAGTATTAAACAAAACTGTCTGTGCGTATAAGCATAGATTTCTACTCCATAGATCCCTTGAACACGCCTTAGGCTCCCTCTCCCCAACATACATTTTAAGGACAGTTCATTTTTATAATATAATAAATAAGTAAGTTTCTGAACGATATTTATATAATTTAATGCGTATAGCACTAAATTACAAATAATTTATTTTTATTTTTATTTTTTTTGCTATAAAGAGCCATTGTTATTTTCTAAACCCTTCTTTTCTAAAAGCATGCTAGACTCACACTCAGAGGGTCGGAGGTTAAAGTCCTGTAAGGGGGGCTTGATCGCAAAAATTGTTTCTTTCTAAAAAATATTTTTCTCTTCGAGTCGAAAGCCAGTAACTAGTATTCATGCCCAAACCCCTTGGAATCATAGTATTTTGATCTTCTAAACATGAATCTCCCACCTAAAAATCTAGATCCTATCTTTTCTGAGATATTGCATAATTGTTTATTTTAACCTTATTCTAATTGCGTTGTTTTCGGTAACAATTTACGTCTATTAATGATTTTCTCTTGTATATGGTCGGATTGGTTTCGCGTTTTAATGTCCAACAATAGTCTCCGGGATTTCCCTTAAATTCGCTCTCTAAGAACTGTTTACAGTCACATTCCGAATAGAAATCAAACCATTTTTGACAGTATTGTCAATATCGAAATATCTCGGAAATGGTCGAACCATAGATTTTTAGGGTACCCCAGTTTACAAGGTTTTTGCTACAAAATACTAAAATCATTTTCTAATGTGTTTTGGCCCCACAAAAACTATTTTGTGGGGCCAAAACACATTAGAAAATGATATAAGTACTTTGTAGCAAAAACCTTGTAAACTAGAGTATTGTCAATGATTGTTGTATTTCCATATGCCATATCCCAATTTCCACTACTTTGTATTCCCAAAGTTTATTGCTACTTCCCAAAGTGTATTGCTACTTCACTGTGTATGTAATTAATTATTATAACTAACTTAAAATAAGAGTAAAAGCTCCCAGAACTTTCGGCTTTGAAATTATTAAATTTAATCTACAGCTCTAGAAAAATATTTTTTTTTAATTCAAAACTGATTGAGGACGCCACAACCTGTGAAGAAAAAGAAAAACTGGGAGGGTGAACAAAGATGGAATGGAAAGGAAAATCACTTTTAGACACAACCAACTAACTGAGTTTTTGAATCAAAAGTTTCTAATTCAAAATTTACGTAGATCTAATTTATTTCAAGACTCAACTGATTGTCGTTATTTTGACGACTCTTTAACCAAGATTTAGAATAATTTCAGAAATTTCACGCCGCATATTATTATATTTCAGTTCGGGAATAAAAACTCTGCTTTTCTGACATTCAAATCGTCAAACTATTGCTTTAAGAGCTTCATCTTTTAAATGTTAGTTAATTGGGTCCACAAAATGGCTGTATTCGCAATTGTTACTGATAATCAACAGACGTAATAAATTTCTTAAAGAAAATTTGTGGGTTATTCAAAATTATACCGGTTACTTTGCTGCAGCAAATTTAAGAATTAAAAAAGAGATTTCTCTAACTTTCGAAAGTCAGTTTGTAGTAGAGTCGGAGAGTTCTGTGATCAAAAGTATTGTTGAATAATTTTTAATTTATATAAAGACCAAAAAATGTCATGAAACAATTTTCTGGTTTTTTACGGAACTTGAATCTCAACATTATTACATTTTCATGAATTTTTTAGTGAACCAACCAACTGATGTAATGCCTCAAGGGCTCTCGAAGCTCCCACCATTACCACCAGTAAAAGCTGAGTATTGAACGTACTTCAAAGATATTTGTTCATTATAGATTCAAACAAAATTTAAATAAAAACAAAGAAACCAATCCCGATCTAAATATTGATATATAGACAAGTGCTCGTCTCAGCGAATCCCCCAAAAAGTCAACAAAAGTGCCAATCCAAGCAATAAAAGTGATAACTAATCCGTGTATCCGTATCTGAGATCGCTGTTATCGCATTTTAAACAATTTTATTAGCAATTAAGAATCGATTTTATTACACGCTCTCTGAATATGATTAAAACTGAGTGGAGTCAGCTTGAAATGAAGGTAAATAAAAAGTGAACTACAAAGTTGAGTGAAATAAAATTAAATAAAAGCAAATAAATAAAAATAATGATAAGCCGGAGCAGGAGATCACATAAAACCAATGATTTTATGTACAAATTTATACCAATTCTTAAGCAACGAACGCACACTCAATCACACACTTACACACACACACACACACACACACACACACACACACACACACACATACATACGTGCAACCAATTTTCACACCTTTCACCTTAAACAAATAAATAAAAAAGGTTGCTAGTTAATGGAAGAATTTTTGCAAAATTTGCAGAATAGAAACATATTGTTGCATGTTGCTGTGGCTGCTGCTGCTGCTGCTTCTAAGCTGGAGTTGTTCGCTTTGATTTATGCTCGCATTAATTTTAATTTGTCTCATAAATTTTTAATGACTAATGTTGAATTTAATTTTAATTGCTATTTAAGCATACATTTCGAATTAATGAAATTTTTAACACAATTCCATTTCTGCGCTATACTCGTGCTGGGGGCAGGGCGCACCGAGGCATGAAAATTAAGAAAATGTGAGTTTAACTGGAGTCATAAGCCCCGCAGTGCAGCGCATTTCCCCATGCAGAGTGCTTCCTGTGCTTGCACAGCCTTCCACGTTTTTTGCACAAATTAATTTATTTGCTGCCACAAGAAAAGACCTCAGTGCGCGGCTCGCAACTGGCCACAATTGGAAATGCCACCTCTAGCCGACTCGTCCCGCCTCTTGATTTGCCTGCATAATGAAGAGAGGAAAAATTAAGTGTTATTTAATATTTTGTATGCAATTTATTCCATATGCGCTGCAGCATGTCATACACAAGTATTTATGACGCGCCGAGTAAGTGGTAAGTGCGGTCTCCGCGCAACCGGCCCCTTCGAACTGCCTTGTCGTCAGGCATTAAATGCCCACGTCCACGTGGCTATGAATTTACAATTGGCATTAAAATATTTTCAGTTTCCTTGTGGAAAATAGTGTGTATCTCTGGAGGAATTAATGGCACTGCACTGGGTGGTGTTGTGCCTTTCTTTTTATGACATGACCACAGACGCATTGGATATTTGTGTTCCAACAGCAGCGGACTTCACTTTACAATTATCTCCTCTCTTTGTAGTTTCCGTGCAATTTGGATTGTGTACATTTAAGTTTTATTCATACTCCTCGTCCTGACTTAGACGCCATAGTTTGCCGACTCCTCATTTTTGCGCTGCAGTTTTTATCCTGTGTTCCTACCAATATTTTTCTGACTATTTATTACGTGAAGGTTGCAAGAGACATATATTAATTCATAAATAGTCATGTGTGTGCTGCACAGATGCATGTCTTGCTTTTTGCTTAATGAGATAAGAACATTAGTTTCACCGCCTAGATACTATTGCGGACGAACGGAATGAACAACTTCTCCAAGAGTAAGCTTTGCTGAAGGACAATATCCCAGACCTCAAACCAAAACAATACAAAACAAGACAAAATCTAAACGAAAAAACAGAAAGCCAAAAATGAATTAATTGTGTAACGTGCGATACTGATGTTCAGCAATTATTTGGTGCATGGTCTGAACTAGAATGGAGCTATATTTTGTATCTGATGTAAACCGAACATAAGGCATCAAAAACGGCATCGTGTAAATTGCACCAACAACAATTCTGTTGGGCTTTGCTTTTAGATCCAGTCTAAAAGTCTCTCGAAGTTCTACCTTAGAAAACCTGCTCGCAATTACAGAATGGAGAAGTTAGTTAACAGAGTTCCATAATAAAAAAGTATATTCTTAGACTTGGCACATAGTAAAAAGTCATAGATTATGGGTCTATCAGATCTGGTTGAGGCACTTGTGCTCTCTCTCCGCTTTCAAATATTGTGCTTTATTGAAACTTAACTATTTCTCAGTACGGTCCCCGTTCCAGTTGAGATGCACATATTTGAATTAAGATATTAAAATACTTCTGGGTCCATTGAGAGAGACCAGTATAAGAAAAATTGTAACTTAAGAATAAATAGTTAAGTAAAATGATATATACGTGACATGACTGTATTAACAATGTGATTTATCATAAACAGTATTTTGGTTAATCTGTTGAAGTCCATCTGTGCTGTTGGCTATAAGTCCGTATTTCGGATAGGAAGAAGAGAGAGGATCGTCCGACGGTAACCGCATTGCATTTAATTTCACTAACTAAATGTTGTTCACCCAGTTTTTTGTGAATTTTGATATCAACTTTTAAATCTATATTTAAATAATGAGAACTTGAACTAGCGCTTCGCAACAATCCTATGTAAAAATATTAAGTTAATAATATTGATTGGTTAATAATTATTAATTGTTCACATCGTGTCAGAACGTGAATAGGTATATTTTATATTACTCATGTACTAGTCGGTGCAGGTTGGAACCATATCAAATAATCACATTTTGAGAAAACTCTTCAAAAATATAATAACAGCATTAAATAAATATACAAAAATTCCAAACTAAATGTTTATTTAAATGCTTATGTGACATCTAACAATCTAATTTACTTTCACTCTTCTCTTCTTCCAAGAACAATTGCATTGTTGTGAGGTTCTCGTAGTCGAATCGTCTTTAACAATCCTACCAACATTGGTAATTAAATGCTGGCGCCGTCATTCAGCAAGGCCACAATTGCTCAATTGTTGAGCGCCGAATAGGTCAGACAGCGAAAGCCATTTGGCCAGAAACTGGCAACATGTCATTCCAATAAGTCGAGTCCGCTGTGCCGTAGAGCTCGAATACCTGAACTGAACGGGTCGTTAAAACTTAGGAATTTATTCGTGCTCACAGGGCAGCACTCAAAAACTCTGCGTGCTGCCCAGAGACACGAACGGAACAAGTTGTGTTTATGTGTGTGTGCTGAATTGGCAAGTGTCTACGCACGCACACAACTCCAGCGCCTTTAATTTATGACATTTTTATGACACAAATAAAAACAAAATCGAAGTAGAAAATAAAATGGTCTTACAATGCAACAATTGCATCATAAATCTCTCCCTGGTTGGTCAACAGCGGCAGTTACTCCGGGCCGCACACCCACACGCACGCACTCAATCGTACTTGTGCATTACACGTCATTGCAAAAGAGGTCAACGTGGCAGGAAGTGGAATGTGATGGAGAGTGTTGCCATTTGTTTTATTCGATGAATAAATTGTGGCCCAGAGGGCTTCATAAATTTCAGCTTCGAAAGCAACAGGAAAAGAATGGTAACCAGGCCAGCGAAAGTCCACTCGTGCATTGTGCGGCCGAAAATTGTGCTGCTGTAGGAATACTGGAAGACTTTGGACTGGTAGCAACTGGTAACCTAATTTTACACATATTTATAGTATGACAATAATTATTATTTCAATGTGTTTATAGTCCAGAGTGAGTGTTTTCGTCACAATTCCATTTTATTAAGTTTCCAATAATTGCACATAATTTTATCCAATAAATAATTGTGGTATCCAAAAGATCATAGACCCAGACATTGGTCTAATAGTGGGCATGTTCTCAACTCTGTTATATCTTTAGAAGCGTAATATTCTAGGTCTCATACAAAGTTTGCGTGGCGTGGTGTGTCCTTCATCGAATTTCGTATATATTGCAAACAGCTATTTTTGGTATTGAGATGAAGCTCATCACGGTGTTAAACTTCATTGATATTTCTTTTTAATAATTATTTTTTTGTGTTCAAATTGCGGTATGGCTCAATTATCTCAAGAAGTGACAATAACTATTTATATACAAATATATATATAACTAACATACCAACTTTTCGGTGTTTTCAAACATTTCCACAAATCAAATTCACACTACTAAATGTGTGTAGTATTTAAAATGAGGTCGCTTATGGTACATTTCGTCTGTTTTGGCAGATATTGTCCAAAAGATACAACATTATACTACTACACGCCAAACTTGTGAATAACGTTGATGGAATGAAAACCTTGAATAATGGAACGAAATTAATCGTAAATTTAATTAGATTGGAATCATTTCGATATAAAAAATCTAGTAAAAAAACAAGTACGAGTATAAGAAAAAAATTATGCAGCCCTACATTTATTTGGTAATACCTAAGTTGTGAAAAGCAGCGTCCTTATCGTCCCCATTTTCTATTAACTTCGTGATCTCAATTCTCCAAGAGTAACAGTTCTTATGCTTATTGCAACTTATTTAAGACAAATTGCCTTACATTCCACCTAAAAAGAATTTCCGCAATATTTGCTTCTAAGCCATCGATTTTCCAATGAACTCTTCTATAACTTCAGGCAACTTTGCCGTATAGTCAAAATTTGCTGATCTATGAAATTATTGGAAGAATATAACAACTGACTAATAAAGGGTCATGATACATTCAAATATACGCTTTGTATATATAAATAGGAGTATATCTAAAAAATGAATATATTCTTCGTAGAGATGTGTAAAGACTGATCATTACTTCAATCACATATCCCCAAAATATCCACCTCTGGACCAAAATATGTTTCCGGTCATACCTTGGGACTGCAAATAATAGATATGCACTAAAATTTCCAGAAGGAAATTACATTTAAATATGGAAATTTCGAAGAAATTTAAGAAGTAATTAGTTAAAATTTCTGTGCCACTCTGGATAAGCCGAATATGAAATTAAATAAGTTCAGAATAGTCTGCAGAAAATGCCTAAGTGCGGAAACTGAAGCGCACTTATATCTGAACTTGTTTTTCCGTCATATTACAGTCAAATTGGGGTCTAAATATTCTGATATAGAGGGCTTTTATACACATAAGGTTTTAGTACACTGTTAGTTTTTCCAAAATTGCCAGAAGTGGCAACCCTAAGGGATAGTTCAGAACTGAACTGTATTCGAAACCCAATTATGCAACTTTTAACACTTACTCTAGATACAGCCTGCAGATACATGCAATGCGGCTGGGTGTGTATCGCTAGAATTCGCAGGTCAAAAGGAGACCCACCAACCAGCCAACCAGTCAACCACCCAGCCATCTTTCCAATATGACCAAGTGAACGGTACGTATTGCCGCGGTGCTGCATGCTGTTGACCGCATTGACCCCATGCCGTGCGTTACGCGGTAATCGCATGTGAAGGTGACAAGAAGTAGCAAAGCGTGCTTGTGGCCCGCATTTACGTGGAATACATTCGGAGAACAACACTAAAAGCAACAACAACGCAAAAATAGAAATTGCATTTGGAATTTTTGTGTCAGAGCACAGAAAGGGCGTCTTGGCGACACGGTTCCGGTCACTTGCTGCGTTTTGAACGACCTCTCTAAATGAATTTTATATATTTTTGTTTATAATTTTATAAATTGTTCATTTAGCAAGGGAGCGTAAAATTTGGCAACGTCAATAAATTGTCGAATCCTTTTAGACTTTCTTGAAAAATCCTTGAGCTGAATATGCTGCTAGGACAAAATATTGCCAACAAATGTCAAGCTGAGCGCTTCCATAGGTTTGTTTAATGTCCATAAGTAGTATTCAATAATTTCAGAACGACTTTCAAAACCGATTCGTGTTCACATTGTGTTCATTTTAGTTAATTTTTTATGACTTTTGATTGAGAATCGCAGAGAAAGCCACCGAAAATGCTTTGTCGTAATGTGCACCTAGCACATTCTTGGTATGTAGGGTATAGCACGCAAATCCACAGTATGTGTAGGGCACAAACATACATTCCTAAAATTTTATCAAAATATTCAAACTTCCGTTAAATACTTTTATCGCAATTTTTTCTTCTCTTTATACCTTGTATAATTTTTAGCTTTTTAAATCTTTTATCAGAGTTTATAGAAATTTTTTAATACTTGTGTATTTATAAGAAATTGTTGTAAGAATTATTGTTTACTGTAGAAATCTTAAGGCTGCATTGAAACGATTGTTATAAACTTAGTCGGATTTTTTAGTAAATACGAGTATATAGTAAAAGATTTATCAGTATCTTCTGTTTCAAATGATTCTACATTTTGTTCAAGAATATACCCACTGTTTAGAGTGCAATTCTCTTGTAAATCCACACAAACGTTTCAGTAAGTCTTCTTTGCCTCAATTGTGGGTTTTTCCTCTTGAGAGTTCTTTTAGTTTCACATTATGATAATTTTGCAATCAACTCTACTACAGTGAATGTTACAATGTATCGTGAAACGCTCGCAGATAACTGCAGCTTAAAACTTGTTTTCCTTCGTGTTTATTGTTCATGCGCAATTATGTTGTCATTCCACTAAAAAAGAACAATAAAGATTCCAGTATATGGCATGAGGAATACCTGCCACCTTATTTCCAAGTTGTAACCTCATTTATTTGTACCAATCAAGATTTAGTAGACCGGCCTCCATGGTCTAGCGGTAAGCAGGCTAGTCCCACAGTCGTGGATCCGAGGGTTCGAGTGCCCGGCTATAATCTCGAAATATTTCTTTCTAAATCCTTGTCTCTTCTGGTGGAAAGCCTTAGATGGCAGTAGTCAATTCTCCAAACTCTTTAATGAATTATGGTGTAATATATAACATACTCGTATATGTATATGGTATTAATAATAATAAGATTTAGTAGAAATTTAGTAGCGGAATCAGCTCAATGCATATACACATTTATATACATGAACACGAATATTTTGGTGTCCATTGAACCAATTTAGATCCTTGTCTTTTGTTATACATAATTTGAAATTTATTCAATAGCCAGTCCGAGCTTCGATACAAACACAATAATTGATGTGGCATAACTTGAGAAACAGATAGGAAAGAATGTCGAAATTTCGTATATCAACAATTAAAATCACAGGATAGAAAAGTTGCAGAACAATACAAAGTGGTATGATATATCTAAAAATTGTATATAAGGAAACTCTTTTTAGTTTCTCGTCATTCTCTGATCTTTGGAAGACACTAAACAATGATTATTATTATTATTATTATTATTTTTATTATTATTACCATAATTAATTATGAGTGCAAGGAGTTTGGGGAATGAGTACTAGCTATATAAATAATTTTTATAGAAAGAAGCATTTTGGAGACCAAGCCCGTGGTAAGATACACTAAACAATAATAGTAGAATAGAAAATATTCCCTTCAACTGCTAACATACTATAAGTAGACAAATTAAAATACAAAAAACTGAATATGAAGATTTATAAAGATGTTTCCTATATCCTTTGCATAAAATTCTCCCTTTCATAATTCCACTTCTACACCACAAACAAAGAAATTGCGGCCAAACAAAATAAAATAAACTAATTGAAACACATTTTCCAAACCCTTATTAATGATTCTTAATGCTATGGTGTGGAAGGAAAATCAAGTTTTTAAGCCGCACGTCGCCAAGTGCCGAGGCACTTAAAAGCTTTACGTCTCTACCACTCAAGCCCTTTCGACCATTCCATTTCGAGCATATGCAGATGCACGAGTCCGTAGCCCCCGCTCAAGAAATGCACACCACAACTGGCTGCAGGAATTTGTGTGCCCGCGTGTGCCGAAATGTTGTCACAACGGTGTGGTCACTTTATTTTAATGCGACATCGCCGGCGGCTCAGATCAAAAGGGTACACGCGAGACGCCAGCTGAGGCCAGGAACAGAAACGAACAAAAAGCATAAAACTCGCACACACGCTACGACGACGAAAAATACGTACGAGTAAACACTAAAAGTGGAAATGGAATTGGAATGGAATGGAAGTAGGCAGCGGTGACAAATCGAAATGCATTTAAGAGTGTTGCACTCAGCGCGACTGGCGGCGAGTTTGAAGGAATGTTGCATTTTCAATAAATTACCGGTAACAACCCAAGGAGTTTCAATACAATTGAAGAGGATATCATGAAATCGCGTTTGCCCGCTAAAGTCTTTTGTATGTCCTTCAAATAATTTTCAACAGTGATCTAGAGGTCGATAGGAGAAAGAGTACTGGTGGGTGTCTTACAATGTGTCAAGGGTCTTACAATTTTCCTGGTAAGAAATGCAACCATTCACAAAATTGTCACAGCGCAATGACACCAAAAGCCACACACGGGCACATACTCGTATTAACAACTTCCGAATAAAAAATAGGCTATACCACAATTATAAAGAAATGTCCACCTCGCTAAACGAATAATGCAATCAAATGTTCCACATCATTATTACTTTTATGTAAAACTAAAGTACAACTCGACAGGCCGATTTCTACCTCGGCCCACCTCATCACGTACCTGCAGATGCCTCTGCTTTCCCAGCACCTTCTGCTATTGGAAACACTGGTGACGGTAACTGATCCGAAGATCTTCCGATATACTTTTCTTCCAGACACCCAAAAGTTCGGACACCAGATTGCAATTTAATGGTTTGCTAATTGGGTTGCGATCCAGAACGGCCTCTGTTACACATATGTTTGCTTGGCCCTTAGTAGCAGGTGCTATTCTTCACGAAATCGGCGGTGCCAAGTGGAAATCATAAGTGCCAGCGAGCATCATCTCTCTCCCTCGTAAACTTCTAAGTTATATCAAGATTGGTTAGGCGAATGATGTTTATATCATCAGTGTACACACAGTGATTGGTATATTATTATTATTATTTATTATTTACAAAAGAAGGATAAGAATCAATTCTTATCATACAAAATTTAGGAGCACTAGCTGCCAGGGCTTTCAGCTCATATATATGATTGGTATAATACCCTGTTAATGCAAGAGAATACGCCGAGCAGCCTTTTGCAGTGCCAATGCTTCGATTATTGTGCCCTCGAAAATGGAGATTTTAACAAAAAAAAATTATTTTCAGTAACAAAGAGCATTTTGGTTGAATGATTTCATCCATTGCCAAAATCGTCGATTATGGAAAAAGCTACCCATTATTCTGTTCTTCATTGTATTCAGATAAATTATATTTGTTTAGTACGGTCTCATGATCAGACTCTTCTTCTTTAAGTACCCTCGGTTTTTATTACTTGCGTAAATCAAGTGGGTACTGTATATATAATTTGAGGGATTCTAACCTATGACCTCTGAAAATAGTGTTTTAGCCGATTACAATAAAACATTAGACTTTTGATTTGATCATACTTCTATGAAATGATTATCTATTTATACATAAAATAAAAATTTTTTAAATTTTATTGGAATCTATAGATTAAATGATGCTCCCACAGAGGATCATTGGTACAAATCCAATGGCCTCCGTGTCGTCATTAAACCAATTTCTTAAACCTCCCCAAAAACATAAATAAACCCATTCGGTGTCCGGACGCTGTCTATGGACAAAGTTCACTAGAACATAATATCTAGTTAGTATGCTCCAACTTCATTTAACAGATGAGATATATTTATATAATTTTACAGTTTGTTTTAAATTGGCGGCCGGGATGTCTCTCAAGATGTCGATACAGGCCTTTTAAATGGCATTTACGTCCTCAAAACGTACAAGCCTTTCAACAGCAAATGCAGGCGGATACCCATGCCCTTTATGTATATATGACGCAAACATTTTGTCACTTCAGATGCAATAACTCCGCCCATATGTCATGAAATTTTGAGAGGGATTTACCTTTCTAACGCATGTAATGGCGATACCTATTTTTAAAAAGTCCTGCTTACTTTGGAAGGCACCTTGTAATATTAGCCATAGGCAGCATCGGTTTTAGTACACCAGATATCATTTTCCGTCATCATGATCTGAGCTCGAGATGAGTTGTGGCCCCTTAAGCAATCTTCTTCAGGAGCATACTTCGCAATGTGTCATTATTCAGGCTACCTTCGACCTCTACAGCTGCCCTGATACCTAGTGTTGACAGCTCTGTCGGTAGTTGATCAAAAAGATTTCTTATAAACATCATCACCTATTCGTTAATGACCATCATGCAATCGGGTAACATGTCCTACCAAATAAACTGTGAATTCGAACATTGTGATAGAATGAAATTCTAAATTTTTTCCATTAAATATTTGCAAGAGAAATCGCAGTCGTTTCGTTATTTACATTCGTCATTTTGACAGCTTTAGAACTAAATATTTATCGTAGTATCAAACTTTCTAAATCGTCTCGTTGAAGCTCGTCCACACACGTTTCCCAAGATGTTAGGGAAGACTTCAAATAGTTTTCTTAATGTTAAGCTTGTAATTTCGCGATAAAAACCAAGACTTAATAGGTGAAAAGCAGTTAAACTATCTTATGACCGATACTAACGGAATCATAGATTAACTTATCTTATACCAAAAACATTTTTATCGATATTTCATATTTTATTCATCCTTTGACATTCTCATAAATTTTGGCTGATTCCCGATGATTGTGAGACATACCTCGTTTTTGTTAGTATCTATGGTTTGGCTATTATACTTACGAAGCACTTTTAACAGGTGTTCCCATAAGGGAACTGTGAGTGGCACGGTATATGGAACCTGCTTGGAATTATGATAGCCAGTAAAAAGTATTATCAAATATTCAACTCTTAAACGTTCTTTTCAAATTATGTATGAGTACACACATAAAAATTAATTAAGAAGTCGCTTATCCAGCGAAAGAAGTCCAATAAAGGAACATAGCAATGGAAATAAAAACAGTAACTGCGACAACAGAAATTGCGCACACATAACGCACAATTTCCGCCATCATTATGCTTCAACGGAGCAAGCAGCACCTGATAACGGCAACTCGCTGGCAGACATTAATTTTCCTGGCCCCTTCACTTGATAGCCGTGGCTCACAAACATCAAACACCACACATATCCAACACGGCTGGAAATCAGTGATTGGAACAATGTTAATGTGTGTCGGGCCGTACACTGCCTGCCCTGGCACTCGCTCGCACTCAGCTTATCAGCTAAATTATTCAAATGCGCAAGTGTAGTCGGGCGTCTTGGACACAGGGACCGACGAGGTTGACAGTTGAGCAGGGCATTTCGATAATAAATGACTAAACGCCGTCGTAGTCACTTGGCATTTGTATTTTTGCAAGAGCAGGGGCCCACATCGCTGGCAGTTACTTCGACGGGTTCTTATCATTTCAGGGGACGATTGTGAACTTCAGCATTTCTTTCACATACACGTAAGCTTCAGTATTTAAAACACAATTAGATTGTGGGACGCAAATCACATTTGGGCAATTAAATTGGAGTTTATGCCTCTCCGAATTGCGTGTTCCTACATTAAAAATGATGTGACATAAAATAAGAAAAAACAATCACCTCACACTCAAATACTCCAATGGCTGAAATACTTAAACATGTGACAAATCAAATCATTACAAATAATCGAAAGAGTCAGCCAAAAAACAATATTCTTCTTTTTGTTTGCAGTAGAAATATAAAGGAGAACATTTGGAAGCGATAAGGAATGAAGATAACTATTTTAAGGTACAAGAAAATTCAGAAGGGAAAGGTCGGAGGAGCCACATGGGTTTCATGGAGATCAAAGCATGGAAATATACTGAAATAATGGGGCGCTCTTTATGGCGACTGAATTAAAACCCGAATATGGATGGAAACTGTCCCAGAATAATTCAGTAATTATTGTATTAGGAATTTCTATGTAAAACCGACCAAAATAGATGAGACGAGACTTAACGAGTAAGTTGAAGCATATGTTAATAACCAAAAGCATGGCCAAGCTTACTGGTTGGACGGGAAGAAGGGGATAAGGGTTAAACCCCGATAAAATGGAATTAATCCTCTTTTCAAAGAAAAATAGATCTCCTAAGGTCTCCCCGCTAATACACAAAGTTGTCGAAATTCCGATGAAGGAGACAGTCAAATATTTGGGACTAGTACTAGATAGAAAACTTACCTGGAAACCCAATATTGAAGAAAGAGTTAGAAAGGCCAATATTGCGTTGAACACATATAAAAAAGCTGTCGGAATCATTTGGAGGTTATCCCCACGAATTATGCACTGGCTGTACATTTCGGTGGTCAGCCCTATAATGCTATATGGAATACTGGTATGCTGGCCAGCCACTCAGAAACAAAGCTATTTGAAGCTTCTGAGCAAGGTCCAAAGAACGGCTTTTCTATGCATCTGTGGTGCTTTAAGGACCACTCCAAGTAAAGTATTAGAAGTAATACTCAACCTGCCTACATTAGAGCTGGTAGGGAAACAAGTGGCCACCGCATAAGCACTAAGGCTGAAATTGCGACGTTATGGCATGATTGGCAGATTGGTCACTCCACTATTGCGTATACCTGGAGTAGTTCTACCCAACACATTGACCACTCTATACCTAATCTCAACTTCGATAGGCACTTCCAGACGTATATTCCATCTGGAAGAGAGTGGCAAACACTCATGCCATGGAGAAGGGGGGAACTGAATTTCTACACTGACGGATCCAAATTTGACGATAGAGTCGGTTTTGGAGTTTTCTCAATGGAGCTTTCTTTCCGTCTCGCCGACCACTGCAGTGTTTATAATCAGAGGTCCTAGCCATAAAGGGGGTAGCCGTCTACTAAAATAGACATGCCGTAGCAAAGAATATTATAAATATCTACTCGGATAGCCAAGTCATGTCAATGAACTCGGTGGCACTGAAATCAAAGGTTGCTCAGGACTGCCGGGCAGCCCTAAATTATATCAGTACCGTTTTCAGGGTACGCCTTATATGGGTTCCGGGACATAGGGATATTGAGGGGAACTGTAGGGCTGATGAGTTAGCCAGACGGGGCACCAACCTACCTTTATGCACGGACAGATGCGATGTTGGAATACCAATTACCACCTGTATACTGAGGATAGGGTCGTGCGTGAGGCCAATGTGTCTTGGGCACACGAGGCCACTTGCTTAACACCCAGGCGAATGTGGGCCGAACTTAATAGAAGGAAATCTAGAGACATGCTTGCCATGTCGAAAGAGGATATCTCTAAGGTCATGGCTTGTGTAACTGGTCACTGGCTGTTCGGCAGGCATGCTCTCAGGCTGGGAGTATTCTCTCAGAAGCTGCAGAAGCTGTGGGTATGAGGAGGGGGAGGAGACTGTGGAACATCTGTTCTGTAGTTGCCCCGCTCTGGCTAGAAGCAGAGCTGCAAACGCCTGCTACTCGTCACAACAGCTACATTGTGGACGCGATTGTTATTTTTCAAAAAATTTTAATTAAAATGACGGAATTTTGCTACAATTTAATCGCCGCTGTGAGGGATGAGTTCGGAATTTATGTAAAAAGCCATCCATCGATGCGTTTGATAGCGTCACAGTTTGGGTTAAATGTCAAAATCGACGTAACGAGTGCAGACGTTCGTCCAATCGCTATCGTTACTTCTCGTCTATTTTGATTCTACCTTGTGGTAATGAAAAATCGTTTTAGGAGAAATTTGTTTTTTAAATCACATTTGCCAGAAAGAGTTAATTAAATGAGCTTTTGCAACTACATTTAAGAGAGGTCATATATTTAAGTATCTTTAGAAGCTTCACATTTATGTGATTGTCCAGAAAATCTAATTATAACAAAGAAGACGATAACACTGAACATACAAATTTTACTCTTTGTGACATTTTCTATTTTTGCTATTTTATATATATTTGTTATTTGCTTTTATATAAACCTATATAAGTTCTCTCTTGGTTTTGTGGCTTGTTGTTGGAATAACTCTTCTGATAAGACACTAAAAGACATATTTAGTATTCATATTTGAAAGGAATTTCCTTTACGAGTGCCGAATGGCGTGTAAATATGCTGTTAAAATGAAATTCATATTTGAATGTAGAAGTGATCGATCTTTCCGCACATGCGCATCTTCCCTCCCAATTTTGCATGTTCAAAATCTCTCACACAATTTAGTAGAATACCCATTAATTTCATTAAATGATGTGAATAAGTATTAAAGTATTAAAGCTAATTATAAGTTGAACAATGTATTATTTTATGTATTTGTATTAGTGAAGTACACGGTTTTCAAAATCCCAATACATGTGCTTGAAAAAGTGTTTTTATTTTCGTTCCAAAACCGGCTTCCCCCAGTTTGCTGGCTAAATTGAAACCTAATTTGGCGACTCTTCTACTGATATAATCGATATGTATAATCGGGTCAAACAAAGCCCGTTTCTTAGAACTATATAAGTTATAAAGGAACTAAATTTGTTAACGAAATGTAATTTGCCAAAACAAACACTCATATATAGCCTGGAAGAGATCAACATGCTCTATATGACACTATATAGGAAGAAACTAGATAAAATTATAAAATTTGATACGAGGATAGTCTCGTACGCGGTCAGCAACAGGCAGGTGACTTAGCATGATCGCGATGGGCAAATGCATTTGTGACCTCGATTGAATTACACTCAAAAAATATATATTCCGGGTTGCAAATGTATCACCCAATTGTTCTATATAGAATATATTATATGGAAAGACGACCATTGTAGTGCAGCTCTTTAATATTATATCCTTTTATAATAAACAGATTGCTTGAAACTGAAGAACAAAGTTAAAATACTACCACAATATTAATTTCCTTCTGATGGCTTTGTAACTTTCTCAAACTGTGAATAGCAGAAAACTTTTTATTGTGTATCATTTAAAATCAACAAGAAATGTAATCGAACAGAAACCTGTTTCCTTTAACTTTAGTTATGTCATAAATCTTCAGTTCCACAAAAGCCTTTTATATCCCATTTTGTGACAAATGCATTCATTAAATTTATGCAGGACACAAACAAAAACCACAAGAGCGCATTTATTGCTGACGCATCCTGCTGTGCTAATGGACCCTAATTTGATGTCCAATTTATATATCCAGCCATAATGCGATCTTCCACACTTTGCCAGTTGGTTTGTTAATCTCCACCTTAACGTAACGATATCGCAGCGTGGCGATCAGCGAACAGAAGCGATGAGCACAGCACGCGCATTCTCAAAAATTGCCCATTCTTGACTAATGACGAGGAACGACGTCGAATTTTTAAGTTTATAATTTATGAACATATAAAGTAAACACTGCAAACGCGACCGCAAAATGAATCAAGCCAAATTTGTCAAGTAGAAATTTATTTAGTGCTTCTTTGTGCTCTTTTAATAATTAATACTCGTAGTGTATCTGTCGCTTGCCAATATATCATTTGCCATTCAGCGCCCATCAGCGGCGCAACTCATTGTCAGACAAGCGATAATTGCTTTGGCTCCGAGTTTCCGAATCAAATTGGAAAATCGACAATACTAATCTCAATTAATCCCTGAGCCAACAGCGGAAGGGGTCTACAGAGCCTTTTCTTCCCAAGTGCCTATGATGGGCGCTGAAAGTGGTTGCGAGACGACGATGACTACGACGACGACAACGGCAGCAACTGCGATGGCGGCGCTAAGCGCATTTCAAATCCACTTCGAAATAATGTCCCGCATGCGACATTGGCTCTCGCTGCGTTCGCTTTCTTTCCGCGCAGCAACATCATCTGCCCCAACCGTAAAGTATGTGGCTAATGCGATCAGATCATTACGAGCGCAAGAAAAATGTATCTCTTGATCTCTTAGTGCGTTTCGTACGACTATTGCCATTGCTATTGATCTTGAACTGGATACACAGTGAGTGAATCAAAAGTTGGTCGCCGCCGAAACGCAACTCTCTGGCGGCAACTTCAATCGGGTTTATGGGCCATAGTGGTGATTTTAAGTGGATTTGTGGTTCCCGATGCTTAATGCGAAGTGCGCCAGTCGCACTTTATTTGTTTTTTATTGAAATTAATTCCCTTTGAATCATTTCGTGTGTTTTTCTATATCTAGAAAAGAAATTTCAATAATTAAAGAAATGAAAGGATTTGTTGCAGGAGACATGTACTTGACCCAAGGCGTATTCTCATTCTTCAACTTCAACTTATGCAAATCCGGAAGAAGATTACTTTTTGTTGAAATTTGGAATTTTCAATCAATTGTCGTATTTGATGAATTACAAAATGAAAAATCATTGGTCCACTGCCACAGATGACAAAACTCTATGGAGTTCTTTTGAAACCGTAACTTCTTGAAACGAGAAGAATTATTTGTGTGCTGTTTAAAAATTAAACCAGTTCAATGGAAACTCTTTCTTTGATACAAGAAAGAACTACACCTAAGAGTCGAATAACTCGGTCATGAATGTTTGTTTGATTAGTTTTCCATCTATCTCTATTAACTGAAGTTCGCTTTATTATATATGATTGTATTAAAATTTTCAAAATCTCTTATAAGGAGCTTATAAATATAGAATTATTCAGTTTCCTAACGTCACAGAGGTTCCAGAACAAAACGACACGATGTACCGACTTAAAAATAATGTAGAAGAATAAGTATAGATTATATATAGTTTCTGAAATTAGGTTTGTAAGACTACGAGCGACCATTCGGATACTGTAAATTTTCTAAAAGATGTTCAAAAGTAAAATTCTTTTAAATCAGGATAGACGAGTATCATCTAATTCGCATTGGAGAAAATTCTACCACACAATCTATTAGACTAGCATGCTTACCTTTAAACTGGAGGTGCAATAAGTATCCAATTTGAATTTTTATTATTATTATTATATATATACATATATATTTCGAACTTCCCTACAACGAACTTGTAAACAACGAAGGTCTCCCTATTACGACTTGTTTTCAAGTACACAGCTTTTTCGTTCTACTTTAGTATGTGTTTTGATTTCTCTATAACGAATTTCCATATAGCGAATTTGTTTTCAACGCACTAATTTTGCGTTTGGGGAATGTGTGTTTTTGATATCCATATAACGAAATTTTTCGTTATATGGACTTCGTTCTGAGAAAAAAGTACTTTAACATATTTCGTGGATCCCCAAAACTTGAAAACAACGACAAAATAATAAGACGAATATCCCATGGCACAATTTCAGTTGAAAATATCGTAGCGAAGTTACCTTTCTCTTGAAAAAAGTTATCGATAATAAGTAAAGTTGAAGAAGTAGTGACAAAAAAAAAAAAAATATTGCTAAGCAGTTTAGAATTACTCTCAGCAGCATATCAACAATTTTAAAGCACAAGCCAGTGATTTAAATAAATGTAGAAGACGAGCACTAAACGCAGAAAGCTTCGAACCTTTCTTTTTGAGGATATTGATGAAGCAATGCTGAAATGTATAACCGTCGCACGTGATAGGAATCTTTTTATGTCTGGACCACTATATAATGAGGCGAAAAGCCAAGGTGTTCGATAATGCATTAGGACATGAAGAGTTCGAAGCGAATAAAGGATGGTTGGATAAATTAAAAAAACGGCACGGTATTGTTCAAGAAACCGTATTTGGGGAAAGCGCTGATGCCAACATACAAGATAGTGATGCATGGGTAATGAACGTTTCGCCGCGATTGACACAAAAGTGTGATGAGAACAACATCTGTAATGCCAATGAGACTGGTTTGTTTTTGCTTGTTCTAGAAACAGCTAAAAATCCACGATGTTTTCGAGGAAAAATCTCTAGTTGTGGATTATGAGTTCCACAAAAATGCCTGCATGACAATTGAAATTTTTACGAAGTGGATTATAAAGCTGCACACAAAATTCGCTTCTCAAGAAAGGAAGGTTTGCTTTTATCTGGAGATGGGGAGCAACGTACCGACTAATGTTTTTGAATCTCTCAATGTTTTAGAAGATTTGGCTGAGGAAGAAAAATAGAAGAGTAATACAAACTACTAAAATTACTGATTACTTTAAAAAAGAGTTAAAAAAAATATAATTCATAATTTCTGTATAAGGAATTTTCTATATAACAAAGCCATTTTCTGGTCCCGTGCGAATTCGCTACAGAAAGGTTCGATTATATATATATATATATATATATATATATATATATATATATATATATATATATATATATATATATATATATATATATATATATATATATATTTCTACATTCCACTCTCTACTCCGTGGCATTAAAATGTATTGAATTGAGGTTCAACAATAATTTTTATGTTGAGGAAGACACATTAGTTTAAACACAATCAATCTATCGGATGTTGACATCAAAACCACCACAATATTAATAGTCTCCTTATATTCTTTAGGTGCTGAAAGTGTTGTTAATGTATTATTTTCACCATCTAAATCATAAATATTCTCTGTAGTCTCAAGTTGCCATAATCTCTGAAATGCGAATCTCACTTCTCTTGGCAACATGCTAAAACTTCACTTATTAAAGAAGAAATGTCGCTGAGAGTCTGAACGTGTAATTTAGACAATCATTGCTATTGTTCTAAATTAATGATAACCATACCTTTAGTAGCTTTTAATTACATTTAGTCAATCCACTCCTTTGCACTCCACTGAAGTTATGCTCAATTAGTCTATTTTAACTGCTTATTATCAGGCAAAACCTTCATTGATACTTCTAAAATAGAACATTGACACAAATTATTGAATTTGTACAAATGTCCCTTTTCTAATAAGGCGGCGACAATGGGTTGAGCCCAAAGCAATTGTAGGGATCAACCTACTTTCATGCCTTTCGCCTCAGGTTGTTGTGCGTCTTCACAACGATCGCTGTTAAGTGCCTCTGCTTTGCTAGCACTCATTGCGCTCAACATGATGCATGTGAGCATTTAAAATGGTCCCGGTGCTGGTGCCGGTGTCGGTGACGGCGCCGATGTCGGTGTCGGTGCCAGAACCTGTTTCAATATCAAAATTGGATCATTTCTTAAGTCTCACATGAAATTGCCTAATTTTGTGTAAGCGCCTCTGCTGAAACTCATCCACTTCCTTCGCGACGCAGAGCAACTGCACTGCATTACCTGTACAGGGGTAGGCAGTTGCCGCATTGCGCTCTCTCTGTCTCACTTGCGCCTCATCTACGACGTGTTGCTCTTATGACGGCAGCGACACTAGAGGCGGACGGCCCGCGGAGTAGTGCTCACTCAGCTCATTCTTTTGAGCCATTGATGAAATTGACTTTTTATGTTGACTTCTTTTGGTGTTGTTGCTGTTGCTGCCGTTGTTGCTGCTTGCTGCTGCTCGTTGATCGGTTGGACTGGATTTGGGATTACGTTATTGTTTACTTTGGCAAGTTTTTTAGTTTGTTTGTTCGCCTCAAGGAAGTCGGTTCGTGCTCATTGTTGTTGGTAATCTGTTTCTGGTAATCGGAACAAACGGAAAACCACAACTAAATAATTAAATTAAATCTTATTGCGCGTGTGTGAAGTTAACTATTTCCAACTGTGCCACTAATAACAAACCAAATTATACAAACATTAAAAATTATTCGAATTTTATTTATTTGGATTCGCAATTCGCAAAGATCGCAGCTAATATGGGAATCTTAATGAGCGACGGAGATGTAAGTGCCAATAACTTAAAGTCCGTATTCACTCCTCAATCGTGCAGTCGCTCTTTCCTGGTATCTATAATAATTTACAAGACAATTTTGAGACTAACAAATAAGAGAAATCATTGGAAGTAGCATCAGCATTGCTTCCACTTCGCAGTCTGAAATTATGTAAATGCGTTTCCCAATCAATGTTGGGGCTAATTAAAATTAATTACATGCCAATTATACGCCTCTCTTCAAGCGCACAGATTTTTAAAACGAACTTAAGCGAGTGTTAATTAATACCCCTGCATCCATTATCCCCACGCACTGTTGAGCATCTGGCCTCTGATATGCATTGAGGATGGTGGATGTCAATACCCAAGACCCGCCGTGCGAAAAGTGATCGATTGGTTGGTTGTGAATGGCAAAACATTTGTGGAACTAGTGTGCGACCTTGCGGATATTTAAATTTATAGCGATAAGGTGCCTAATTTGTTCCATGTTTCTCATACATTTTAATCTGAATAAGTGCAGTTACTGCTTTCTGAAGAATAATTGTTCCAAAGCCTTCATTTGAACTGTAAGAGACTCAGACTTATCAAGTGACCCAGGCAACCGCATAAAATTTGAAACCTGGATAAGAATTAGAGAATGCCCTCTGGGTTTTCAACATAAAAAAATTGTTTAGAATACTTCCATATCTAGAAAGGCTGCAGATTATTATTATTAATGGAGCATTTAAAAATGAGTTTTTTGCCAGACCGAGAATTAATAAATATTTGAATTGAGTCTTCCTCCACAGTCAGTCGAGTTTATTAAATCATACCTATCCTAAGTGAAAGAAGAAACAATTGCATACAATATTTATTCTCCATTTCAGAAATTCAACTACACAGATTTAAAAAATGTTCTCTCAGTGGTTGAGGAATTGTAAAAATATAGTTATACGCAATCTGACCAGAAAATAATTTTGATTGAAAATATTTCCCGTGTGCGAAAAGTGTTGAGAAACTTGGCCATTCGCATATTAAAGGGGTGCAGCAAAACTAAAAGTCGAACGTACTTACATCGAATCTGAAAAAGGGATAAAAGTGTCAGAATATGTTGATGGGTGTGAATGTTTCGTGCTTGTATGATTTTCTAAACTATGTCTCTAAGAAAAGCTTTCCAGCCTGCGAGAATTTCCCATTATATTTACAGCACACATCGAATAGAGGATAATCAAACCATCAGTTTCTATCCATTACCTGGCAGTGTGTTCACTTGAATCACAAGTTTACACACACAAATGTCTTAAAATGCATTGACAAATATTAAAATTTGTAACCCCTCTTTAATTTGTTATAGTAATACTATTAAATTATGACTTTTATGTGAGTTGAGATGATGAGAGAATATTGTTTTTAGGCTACCTGATTGTTTATTTTGACTTTACTTTTTCCGATCACAAAACTAATATTAATCTTTAGGCTGAAAGCCTGGCATCGCTAGTCCCTTAGACTTAAATATTTTTTAGTTTTATACAACTCCGATTCCAACTCTGACTACTACCCAACTCTTTAAACACGTTCAGCTCCGGTACAACCTGAAGTGACGAAATAATAACAAATAAATTGCACACAATAAGAGTTCTCATTGGAAGAGTGGATATTGTTTTATTGAAAATATGTATTGTGTCTACAATAAGTATTCTTATTTCAAAATGGATCTGTCAATAATATTCACAGGTCTTTTTTGAGGAGTCGGAATCGTTGAAATTATACCGATTCCGACTCCGAGTCATATCCCAAAATGTAAAAACTCCTCCACTTGGAGTCTGTCCCGACAGCCTTAGTTTAAACAATAATATTTTACACATCTATTTTGATAGAAGCATTACGAAGGTGGTGATTTAATTTTCAGAAACAAGGCATTTGTGCTATAAAAATGCATTTTCAATGTCTCTGAAATATGCCAAGTTCCTCTTCCACTTTTCAAGTTTCCGAATTATAATGAATTTTCAACTTTAGAGTATAAATTAAAATGAGTATCAAAACAATTATTTTTCAGACGAAATTGACTTTAATGTAAATGATAGTTATTTGATATGAAATTATTTGACGAGACTCCGTGATCTCGGTTCAGACTTAGCGGTGTATTAAATCATATATCGGACAAAAATAATTTGATTTGCTAAAAATAGGGATATATTTTTTTTTTTAATACTTTTGGCAAAT
Source organism: Clusia tigrina (assembly GCA_920105625.2). Lineage (NCBI taxonomy): Eukaryota > Metazoa > Arthropoda > Insecta > Diptera > Clusiidae > Clusia > Clusia tigrina. The sequence continues at coordinate 34,444,111 of OV050031.1, read as the reverse complement.
GCGTGAGAATAATAAAAAGTGCATCATTGAATGATTTTCAATATTTCCAAGACATAGCACTGTAACGAGGAGGACGAGTTCATATAGAATAGAAAAATGTATGTGTCTTAAATACCCGTACTTATGGATGTTTTTTTTTTTATTTTTTTTATTAAACATTTATTTGTCGTGAAGCAGAATTCTGCTGGAGTAGACTTCTTGCAAGTATGTTCGGATGATTTTGCAGGCGATTCAGGTATTTCTGCCTTAATTCCATCATTTCTTCTTTTATAGTGGATATATGTATATCGTTGGGAATGTTTTTAATCTTGATAAACTATGGTGCGCCGGTAATTGTTCTTAGGATTTTCGACTGTGCCCTTTGGATAAGTTCTAGGTTTGAGGTGCTCCCACTACCCCAAAGTTGCACCCCATATATGGGCTTTATTAAAACTTTGTATAGAAGGACTTTGTATTCCAAGCGCATCTTTGATTTTTTGTTGATTAACCAATTCAGAGAGTTAGCCTTTAGTTTCATTTGAGTTCTTTTCGCTTCTATGTGCTTCCTCCAAGTTAATCTAAATACTTCTGTTGCTTGCGGTATTTTTATGTCATTTAGTGACTTATGGATGTGGTTCAATAATTACAAACCATTCTAAACCATTGCTCTGCCGCTCTAATATATGAATATTTCATGTTATTGTTCTGTTTCACAGTTCTTATTCTTCATTTGTATTGTTTTTTAATTATTATTATCGACTCTTATAATGATTGTGAATACTATTAATTAATCAAATATAACAATTATACAAATTTTTATTGAGGGTGACATCACTCTCAGTAAAACCTATTCCATCCTACCTGCCATTTTCTTTATTAAATAAATTGACACAATATAAACACTCGACTCAATAGGATCCACGCAGAATATACACAGCTCTCATTGTCTGGAAGAGTTTAATTTAATGTGATTGGGTTTTCAATAATAATGCTTCCTTACTAGAGCACGAAGTCTGGCGAAGTGATATAAGCAGAACTGCCCTAAATTGGTACTTATTATAATAACCGAACTAGTTATTCGGGACGTCATTTCAGTTTAGCTTGGTTTAAAACTAAGTTTTACCTTCTTTTTTGTTGAAGTAAAATAATTCAACCCGAATTAGATATTAAAATATTGTTAAAAATATCAATTGTTGATATATGAATGATTTAAATTTATAAATTTATTTCTATTTTAGATTTTAATCGAATCCAAATTTAAAAAATCTATTTTTAAACTCCAGTATAATTATAAATATTTTTTGGGAAAAATATGCACTCGCGCAGAAATAGTTGACTAGAAAATCGTTTTGTGAGGAAACCCTCGTTTCTGTCTGTATAGCTCTGGAAATAGAATTCACCAGAGAGTTGCTTCTGTAAAAGTTACTTTTTTGTGGATTGTGGATTGTAGCTGCATATTAACCCTACTTATTCAAGAACTATGAAGGCCGACAGTTCCCTGTAACTAGATTTTGTGACTCCAAATTTACTTGATACTTCTATATATCTTCAACATAAGGCGGCGTCCCCAACCACTAATCGCTCTATCGTGTAAAAAGGTCCCTGATAATTAAAATATTTTACAGATATATGTATATATATATATATATATATATAGAATAGCAATTCTGATAACTTTCAGAACAATTGGTTGGCTTCAAATTCCTGCAATTGTCTGAATTTAAGTGGTTCACTTTTATCAATGCAAGGACTGTGAAAAAATGGTTTTACTCAATTCTACATTATGGAAGAATATACTTCAACATTCAATTACTGCCTTATTTTACGTCACTTTTTTGTGTGAAATGATTTCCGCTTTCGTTTTTAAATTAAGGAAAATATAAGCCAAATTACAGGGAACGGTTTTGGACTTGGAAATTGGTTAGGTATGATTGGCTTTGATAACTCCGCAATAAAACTTCAAGAAAATTTGTGAACAAATTCTGCAGCTTCTGCGTGCCTTATACGGCCGCTTGTTTTTATTGTAAGTGACCAGTCAGCATCGCATTTGTCAGCCGCAGCTACTCAACTCGCAGTATGCAAATTTGAAAGCGAGCACTGTTAATAAGATCGGTCGGTATCAGAACGCAGAGACTTGCACTGATCTTAGTCATCGGCGCACACATCCTCCACAAGATCACCCAAATTGCCGGACATGCTTTTGTTTCTTGACTTCTTTTGCTTTTTTCTTACTTCGCGCGTCTTGTGCAAGATTTTATATTCCGCTCTTTCGGCAGCGCGTCTCCCTGCCGCAATAAATAAACTCCGCAGCCAGCAAACAGCAGACAAATTGATCCACTCGAAAATGCATTAAAAGCGCTTTCAAAGCGAAATTCCGCGACTCTCAGTTTGATTCCGCTGCCTATGCCGATGCCGATACCTGGGACGGCCTACTGACGTATGGCGTTGGCAGTTAAGTTGAGCGTAAAGCTGCTCTGGCGCAGTTGGTGTACGTCTGTGCCGAGAGCGCTCATCAGCGGGCTTAATGGCAAATGGATAGTTATTTTTTTAATTTTTATTTGGTGGGCTTTCTTTTTCCCTTGCTTGCGTTCCTCCTGCGCCGTCCTGCAGCTGTTTATAATACTTTTTATCGCTTTGCAGATGTGCTGCATATACCAGTACGGACGGACGATCGCTTAAGTGATCATCAATGCTAATATCAGCTGGATGATTACAAGCATTGCCGCGCCTTACCCTCGATCCTACGGAGATCTGTGGTGAACCATAAGCGCCAAGTGTGGGTACAATGGGTTTTCCTTTTTTTCTGTCCCACAAATGAGTAACTGCACACTTCGTTTAAATCCACTTCACTCTCGACCACTTCCAGCCACCGATCTTGATCCTTGCTGTACCTCTGCTGCTTCCTGACGATTGGGCTACTTTGATATTTTTTTCTCCTGAATATTCTTTTTATTATTTCACTTGTATAAAATATAATAAATAAAACCACTTAAAACTTTGTTTCGTTCTTAAGTGTTTGTTTCTGATTCAACACACTGAGCATCCTCATCAATCCATCGTACCATCGATCCTCCATCAAGTGCGTTGCTTTGTTCTTCAGCTTCAGATTCAGATTCGGATTCGAGTTTGTTTTTATTTTTCACCGTGCAGTGACAAATTATTAACGATCACCTCCTCGACTCGACGCATCCATGGATGTGTGGACCCTTTTTTATACAATTTTTTATTGCTGTTTGCTTAATTTCCCTCTTGAGTTTAATTTGTTGTTGTTGTGGTTTTGTTTTTGTTGTCATTTCACTCTGTTCTGATCTGCTCTTGCCCATTCTGGATCTGTTTTATAGTGTTTAGTGTCGGAAATTCTTACTCGGTTTCGTGTCCCTTTTTCACCTTTCCATGATGCCAATTTTTGGTTTGGTTTTGAAGTGGCCGCGGTCGCTCGCTTTGATCGAATGATCTTATTCGAGCTGGCGTCATTATGAACGCGTGGTCACCGTATTTCTTTTTGTGGTTGAAAGTGCCTTTTTAATAGAGCTGTTTTCGTTGTTGTGGCATATTCAAATCAGTTTTGGAAAAGTCGATGGAGTTTTTTTATTTCCCGCTGATATTCATATATTTGTTCATAGAACTGTTTCCATGATGGGGACCTGAACAGAGAAGTTACTAACTGCACACAAACACAACAACCGATATTTCTAATGAGGCTTTTTCGCCATGCATGCATGTGGACATTCCACACACTGAACGCACTCCTTACCAGATTTCGTACATGATTCTGAATTCCTCAATGAATTTTTCCCACCGATTGGCGAAAGATCAAAGCGGCCGCACACTAATTAACTTTGTTTTGATGAAGATCACATCTGAGAGGTGTCGAAAGGGTCAGCGCCAGTGCGTCGATCCAGTCCGTCGCATTCATGTCTTTGAAGTCAAAATAAAGTTCACCAACTGGTTTTGCGGGCCAAGTTTTAATAACGAACAACGGATATGAGCCGACGGGAATTGCAAATGTCGCTATATATTACTCAGGTTGCACGACTCAAGTTTATTATTTATATATAGTATATTGTATGGATTATTATCAATATTTTTATCACATAAAAATTGGTAATTGATTCTACTGTTCAAGCGAATTTTATTAGTCAATCTGCTCGACCATTATGCATTATTAAAGGATTACATTGTGTGTTAAACTTAATCCAGGACTCCAGATGTGTATGTGATGAAGTGAACACATTACGCGAATGAACACAGTTTATATGGTAACGTAGACATATTTTTTGGAGTAGAGTATTCGGTTAGTTTAGAGTTCAGTTCCGGAACCAGTTATTTACATCAGTATTTACTTTACAAACGTACAAATATCTCTAATATTACTACATTCGATTTATTTAAAATTGAAATGTTTTTCACTCCGTTTTAAAAAAGTTGATTTCAGGTTGAATTCACTTGAAAAACCAAAAAGGAACAGAAAGTAAACATATTTAGGAGAAACTGTTCAACCTTTTTTATTACTATAAGGACCATAGTTAAATCTTACAAAAGGGTAATTCGTTATTTTATGGTTGAGTGACGGAACTTCAAGCTGTTAAAACGAATGAAAATTTGTGAATAAGTTATCTTGTTCTCTTCTGATACTATGAAAGATTGTGAAATACAGTTCAGAGATTCGTCTGGGCACACAAAAATACTGTGATAGGAAATAGTCCTAGAAGACTTAAATTTTTTTAAAGATTCCTTTATATCTGTTGCATTTTTCTTAAGCGATTTGCCACAGTATGGGAAATTTGAGTGATAACCTTAGAGGGGAACGGTGCATCCATACAGCGACTTTTTTTTAACAATTTTAAAACAATCGATCATTAAAGTTGGTGAAAGAGGAAATATATTTCCTAAGTCCCGCGCTGTCCTTGCGCTGACTATCACCATCACAAGTAAGGGAACTTTTTAATCAGTGCGTGAACGGCGCCACACCGTGGTATCACAATGGGCCATTATGTGTGCTCAAATATGCTTTTGGCAAACTGGGCGGCCACTCCTACCTAACCTAACCTAACCCGCCATTGAAAAGTGAAACACTTCTGCGCAACTGATGTTCTGAACCTAAGGATAGCTCTGGCTAAGTAAGAGGGCACTTTTACAAACTTTTTGACAGCAGTGCGCATTCCTCTACAGTATGGCTCAATCGCTGCAAATTGTCGAAAATGCGTCCACATTGCTTTCTAGAAAATCATTTTTTATTGTCTTCTGTGTTAATTACTCGTGCAATCAGAGAAAAGAAGACAAAATACACACATTTTTAAATACGAGCATTAATGGAATCGAGCCCAAAACGTTTTATTTATATGCCAAATACCCATGAACATCTGGTTTCTGCTCGCAATGATGCTTCCAATTTCATACTTCATCGTCTTATGCCCGGGATAAGATAAAATCACATATTTTCCAGTAAACCACTAATTGCATTTGATTGAAAATAAGTTGAAAGTCGATATGGAAATTATGGAAGACCATTCTGAAGATGTTTAATATTTCTTTTTTCCTATTCATACAATTTTTTGTCTCGGGTAAGCACTTGAAGTTTTTTTCAATTTATGCGTACCCTCAACGCAGCATTGTTAACAATAAATAAACGTATACAATGAGACATTGAATTTGAATTGTAATTAGGCAAATAATTGCATAGTTTTTTATAGAGAAACTGTATGAAGATGGCTTTACGAAATTCAGAAAAAATTAAAGAGTTAGTACTCTTCCTCATACGCCCTTTTATAGAAACGTCCTTGATATAAAAATAAAACAGGTCCAAAGATCAAGATTTATTATTTGTAAGTGTACTTTGTGATTAAAATTATTTTTAAAGAACTAAATGCTCTTCTTTCATCGGTCTTCAAGAATTTTTATATGGAGAACTATAGAAGACCTGCTTCCCATACATTTTCAGATATAAATCTGGACTCAGTTGGTTGGTTGGTGAATACTTTTTACGGTAATTTGGTAACAAAGCTCGTACATCTCATCTAGACTTAATTTGTAGATACGGGGTGGGTTAGTATACAGATAGCAATTTTAGTGTGCTAAAAAAATCGACTCCTGAATCAATAAAAACATTAAGAACCACAAATACGAATTACAAGAGTTAAAGATCAAGCCGCGAAATTGTAAAAGATTGGCCTCATCGTGGTCGATCTTCAGCATATTCCACTAATGTTAATACACACAAAAAAATGGAAATGATAATCGAAATTCATAAGGGCAGATTTCTCAGGATCTGAATATGCTTCACAAATCGGTTTGCCCCATTTTGATTTATGAGGTGCGTCGTGGTACCATTTCTTCACAAGGTGCCCAAATCTCTCAAAAAGGGGAATTTTCCGGAAAATATGACGCGTAACTCAATCTTCGGCCATATCAATCCGTCGTCTCCGAGAACAGATCGGCGCAAAAGTACCTGGAAATTTGTCCAGTTAAAAACATTTCTTGTAATGATGACTTGTCCAATGACAAATCATGCGTTTGAAGTACAGTTCAGGAGTGGTGTATAACAAATTTCGTGACCAGCAAAATGTCAATGCGGCGGTGAAGTACTCTATTGGCGTTGAAACCAGACTTAAATAAAGTTTGCCAGTTAATCTATAATCAAATCTTCCGTTTGAAAGCTTCAATACTCCCAAACACCTTAAGAAGACTCCAAGATTCTATATGAAATTAGTCCCAAATACAAACAGTATCACTTCGTACCTGATTGTTCCGATTTTACGCACAAAAGTCCCCATTTCCTGAGAGTAATTAGGGTTCTCAGGTTTAATGATATTTATGAGAACGAAATATGAGTTACGGGTGTAGCTACGCCTCCAATGAATGAGTGCCTGTTGTAAATATGACTTTACAAGGCGAAGATAATGACTATTGGAATTGGCTCAGCCTGCATAAGGACTCATTTCTATGTCAAGAGAAACGCTGCTTCTAAGGTGTAATTAAATACCCTAGAAATAAAAATTCATTATGCTCAAGTTACTTTACAAAATTGAATGCATAAATTTTGTACGAGCCAAAAAGCAAGTGCAGATCAAAAATTGTGTGTCTGGTTACTTTTATAGTTTTTCCTCCAGCACAAATCAACGTGCCACTTGGCGGCACACCACACCAGCGTATAAAAAATTCCAAGTACGTTTATGGCATTACAACTTGTCTACAACTTGTACACTGCACAGCACATCCATGCCAATTCGCACAGCATTATCCGCGACTGTAGATTGCAGCGAGGCTGAGATACATAACCGTAGACGCAAATGCAGGCAAAAGATACAAATCGAAAATGAGAAAAAGAAATATCGACGACAGTGCAATGCACGACGTGCAGATACGCGCCCCAACAGCACCATTAAACTGCTTGCAAGGCAATTCTTTTTGAATTTTACTCGGTGTTGTTTTGTTGCCGAAACAAGAAAAAGGGACACATACACACGCGAGCACACGCACACGCACTCTTCAAACCTCTTTCGAGTAAGGAATGCGCGCCATATAGAGAAAGGTGGAGGTCTACGCGGCAAAAGGACAAAGAAACAACGACCTGAATGGCACACAAAATGAGCTGAAGAAAGCAGCACGCAATAAAAATGGCCGCTGAAAGGGTGGTTCCCTTCCGGAGTGCTCAGAAGCAGCCAATAGCTAAGTCGTGTTTCAATTTCATTTACGGCTCACACAGAGTTGGTACACTCAGCGAAATTAATTGTAGTTGAAACAATACTTATTGATTCTTTTTCTTTCTCTGTTGAATACCCAAAGCATAAAACTATCATGGATATTGAAATCAAATGCCAGGTTTCCTACTTGAACTTTTCTTGTAGAAGAGGAAAAAAGTGATTCCGAGATTCTGGTGCTACTTTATATTTCCTTGTAGCATATATTTCATTGAATGAATAGTGATCGTTTATTCAAGGTAATGAGGAATGATTATAGGCAACCACAAAATTGAAAAAAGAATTGCAAGTGCGGCAAAGTGGATAATATTTCAACTGTTTGATGTTATGTAAGGAGATTCTTTACGTATTTTAATTATTACTTTCAGCAACATAAGTTGTTAAAAACGGTATATCGGATTGAAAAACTTGTCCAGCACATCCAGAAACCCACTTTCATATATCCGTCCAGCCGGTTGAATGGAGCATACACCCTTTTGTGGATTGGAACAACATTTTAAACTTCGGGTTTTTCGTATATGCTGCGTAGTACTCAAAGAAAGTTGTAGGAGGTGTCTTTATGGACAGCCACATTAACCAATCAACCAACCTAAAAAAAATTACTTTCTTTGTTGCCGAAATTCAAATGGAAAAAAATTGATGGGATTTTTTCGTATGCACATTTTGAACAGATCACACACCAATACAAGTGAGATTAATATTAAGTACCCAAAATTTTTGACCATTTTGCAGTGACTGAAAACCATAAAACCAACAGAAGGACTAAATGTCCAAAAATAGTGTGGAATATTCGTACATACGGCACCTTGTTCATTCTTGGGCTTTCTGCACCCTTCATTTTATTAAATAGCCTCTAATAAGAGCAAATAACCAGTCGTTAATTTGGTAAAAATGAAATGAAACTTTGCGATATTTTCTGCTGAGTGTATTGATTTTGTCTGTACAGTAGCACCACAAACATTGCTACCACCAACCACTTAAAAATTAATAACTAATTATGAAAATATAAAAATATTCAAAGCAGCATAGGCGAGATTATTATTATTATATATTTACTCCTCAAATGCTGCAGTATCTTATCGGGGCCGTAGCTAGAGTTGAATTTAAGGTAGGGCAGCGCGGGTTTCAGGTAGGGCGGAAATAAAAAATTTACTTAATCTGATCTGATCAATCGATTTTCATCGTACTTAACTCGCATGTGGTGAGGGAGTGAGGTACTACTTAATTGTCGGGAAGGGTGATAGATAGAAAAGAGCAAAAAATTAATTTATTTAGGTTTATATTATATCTCCATCATATTATATTCAATATAATAATTAAAAGTCCCTCCTTAACGCAGCTGAATTCTCCGATTCGCCTTATTATTAAAATCATTCATTCAGATCAACTGAGTTCGTTCTTTTCTTTTCAAAGGCCAGAAATACCATGCCTGCCATTCTTTCCTGACCCACTGACAGCATCTGAGGCCGTGTCACTTTGATTGCAGTCAAACTTGAAAAAGTAAATTCGCACACAGCAGTGCCACATCCTAAGGCCACCACAGACGGTGATATGTAGCTTTGAACGCCTCTCGCAGCCTGTACAAACCTTGCATTATGTTTTCCATTTTATCCTCGCGACAACTAAAATAAGCTTTGACCACAGAAGGCTTTTGTCTTGATGGAATGCTATACCTGAAAAATCAGTTGAAATTGTGGATTGAACATAATTAAATAACACTCATAATTTTCTCACATTTACCTAAATTTTTCCACGGTACCATTTTGTCTACTTCGAGCTCATCGAGACTCGTCAATGAATTTAGTAGATCGTGGTTGTCCGAAAACCTTCTTTGTACATCAGCAATTAGTATGTCCAACTTTTAGAAATACTCAGACTTCTATACTTTGTCTCCCAAAGGAACAGGAATGGGCATACATCAAGTAGTCATCCATCCGATTTGATTTTTTTACTTGCTTCTTCTGGGTTTGGATCCAATTTTTGGAATCGCCGATTCTCATAGACGTAGCTTCTTCCAAAATTTTATGATACATTTCATCTGATCTCAGTTTTGCCATTTCATTTTGGACGCACTTTATGGATGTTATGGAGTCTTTCAATCCTGCGCTTTGGGCACGGATAAGATTTTTTTGGCCACAACCATGGGCATTCGGAATTCCAAATTGAGCATGACTTTTTTAATGCCAATACTGCTAGCATCACTGTTAAATCTGTCATTTTTAATTTAATCTAAATTCTTCAAAATCGGTGAATAGTTATCGTGTACAACTTTCATAGCCGCCAAGTGTCCTGACCAACGCTGTTCGACGACCCCGCCGATCCTTTTTCCACCATACGAAGCGGCTATTTTGCCATGGTGAAAGAATTCATGTAATAAGATGCATTGATCAAAAAATAAACGAGTGAGTCATTTCCGAGATAGTCCTGATGACTATCAAATGCAAACGATGGCTATAGCAGTGAACGTAAGGGATTTTCTGGCCCAATTCATTTTCTATTCTGATCGCAACTCCCGAAACTTTCCACACATCACACTTGCGCCTTCATAGCATTGGCTGAGCATACGAGAGAAGTCAATGTTATTTTCCGTAAGTGTATTTAACGTAAAAGTGGCTTCATCGAGGTTTTCGGTAGTTGTAACTGTTAGCACCGACTCATTCCATCATCACGATTCCATCCTTAACGTAACGTATTGCTATTGCAATATTTTAGCGGTTATTTTTATCGCTCGTCCCATCTTCCATTAGAGTAAACCACTTCACGTCAGTTTCCTTAATATCTCTATAATGGAGCTTCGTACTGCTTGAACCATTGCCTGAATTATTTGATTTTGAATTTCAGGTAACGATATGTTGCATTTTGTCGTATATGATTAAGAGCCTCCTTCAAATTCGGACATTTCCTGCACATGTATTCAAACAAATTCTCAAATACTCTTTGGTCTTTTGCTTCCTCCAGAATATAATTTCCACGCAAAGCTAATTCGTTGACAATTAAAAATTGTATTTCTTCAATAACAGACTTCACATAACAACTGTTTTTTCCAATCTTTTTTGATGTATCAACATTTCAACACTTCTATTTGTAGATATTCTATGTAATTTGTCTTGCCACATCGCCATGGCTTCAATATGAGAAATGTCTTTGTTCAGTTTTTGAATTAGGGGCATTTTTCCAGTGTCTGAATCCTGTGGAAGTGTGCGAAGTCTGTTTACTTCCATGAGGTAAAAATTGCTGATAGCGATAGCAAAAAGCAGCATCGACAGAATACTGTAACCATTTATATCGCTTGAACCAGTCCGCTACAAAGACCCTATTATTTTCTTTTCGATAAATGTCTAAAATAACTTGCTTTATCGGTTCTCCGATGTGTGCAATATCAGAAGGTATACCATAGCTGACATTACAAAAATGTTTCAGCGAACTTGTTTCCGTAGGAATAGGAGTTGCAATTGTGTTTTATGCTTCCATCTGTTTAAGGTCAATTTCCTCTTCAACTCTTCGTTTTTTGCTAAAGAAAGCTGGTTTATCCATAGCGAAATCAATTAATCTTCAGTTCACAGAAATAAACAAATAATTGTGGTGCTAACTGATTGAAGCACTGGTGCTAACAGATATTATTAAGCACACTTTTTTTAGGTATTTAGTTTTTTATGCATTGGACACAATTGTAGTACTGGACAAATTATTTAGCGACGATATATAAATAATATGGACTTATTGTATATTAGTGTTTATTTCAGGAGTATATCTATGACTAGGAACATATCTATTCAATGGACCTTTTGGGATTCTTGAAAACACAACTTGAGCACTCGGTACCGAATTACATTAGATTCAGTAAAACGTTAGTTTCGTTATTTGGTCAAATAAAAGAGCGATAGTTTTTCGCTCTAGGAAAAGCCATGCAAACCGTGGTTAATTAAGAATTGTTTAGATGTCGCTACGCTTGTAGTAAATTATTATATTCTGATCATATCATACTACGAATAAACAGTTCACTTTTCATATTATCTTAGTTGATGGTGTTGTTTAAGGTAGTGCATTGATGTTCTAAGGTAGGGCATTGCCCCACAACGCCCCCATTTGTTAGTCCTTCCGATTTGAAATAAACCCAGTCATTGCTGCAATCTCTGTAAAGTTCATATCCACGAATATAGGGACTTATGGCTGCTTTATATTATTATTAAAAGTAGTATAATAAATTATTATGTAGGCCAGAGTTTGTGGCAATGAGTTCTAGAAACTAAGTCCCTCGACTAGAGGGAAAATATATATATATATATATATATATATATATATATATATATATATATATATATATATCTTTGCTGAACAGCACGGCATAGCGCCTCAGTAGGTTAAGACTGATTCCATGATTTAAAAATAAACATGAATATTAAAAATAATCTGATAAAATTTTGCGGGAGACTTAATTATTATATAAAAAAATATAAGGGAAAAATTGTGAAATAGAAAGAATAGAAATCGCAATACAGCACAAATTATGATTCTAGTTCGCTAATATATTGTCTTATTTAATTGCTTTTCCCATTTATTTCTACAGAGCCACATGTATTCGCACACCGAACTTCATTTACGTTAGAGAAAATTTGAAACATGTACTCAGAGATTTGCTGGGTGGATCTCAATTGATTTTAGTTACAGCCAATATATTCATTCAACTATTAATTTTGGTTTATGCAGATTCCCCATTGTTGACAATAACAAACTTTTGTAATATATTTTGAAAGATTTTCTGCCACTGGCATAGTTTTCCTTCCCACGGATTTTGAATAAAAAATTAAAGATATTTGCTGTTATATGTATAAGAAAAAATGACTGATAGCGTTGTCTTTTCTACGTAAAAATGTTACCATGCGGAAGGGCAACACTCTTTCAATGTTGCACTCAACACTGCAGAGGGTTACATTCTTATATTTAGAAAAGAACACGGAAAATTCCGTTTACTTCCGCTGTGTATCAAATAAATTGAATAAAAAAATTAAAAAAAATAGAAAAGTGAAGCAAGCGTTCCTAAATATGAAAAATGTAGGAAACTAGGACATAACGCCATTTCAACTAATAATAATACATTCATGAATTGAACTTTAATTAATTTATAAAAAAAAACAGTGGTCATCTCTGTCCACCAAACGTATATAAAGTGCCATTACATTCATACGAACAGCTCAATCAGAGTGTAACACTGTCTATGCTGAAAGACAGGGTAGAAAATGTAAAATTTTCGCACGCTCTCAGTGTAGCATTTTCGCAAAAGAATTCACAGCCCTCACGAAGGTTTGCACTTATTCCAGAAACCAACACAAAATCTACGGAATGTAAAGCAAGTGTAACATTTTTGCGTACAAAAGAAAACGCTATGAACTTCTGCCTCAATGGATGTTTGACTCCCACAACCTTTCACCGTTTTACAAGCGGTGTTGTCCACAATGTAGTTCCGTCCAGATCTCTATAAAGTTCATTGTTCTGCGGTAAGTTTGCCTTGGGCGTATACACTCCTGCCAAACCTTGGAAACCGTTTCAGTAGTTTGTAGGCCAATAGCTGAAGGAGTGAGAATTTTATGTAGACAGCCTGAGTAGATCATTAAAAATCAAAATAAATTGCATCAAATTGAAGGTGTTCCATAACTCTGTATGATTTTTAATAATAAATAACGAATTAATTCGTTCTCCCTTTGTTTAAATTGCAGTCTACACCTGATCACCAAACGCTACGTATACACTCCCTACAAGACCATCTTCATAGCGGAGAATTCTCGCAATCACATCAGACACACCTGCATTCACCGTCGAATGCGAAAATGTATCACTCCGGCGCTGGCTACCCCGATCTGACCGGTGGAAGTGCCGGTGGTGGCGTTTCGTCCTACCACCAGCAAGTGGCCGCTGCAGCCGCAGTAAACGCGCCGGTGTATGTGCCTTCGAACCGTGCCCTCACCAACAGTCAATACAACCATGTGCAAGCGCACTTCGGTACGGCGGCAGCGCAGAATGCTTGGACTACGGACAGTTTTGGCACAGCGCATGCGCAGTTGCCGGCTCAATTCTACACGCAAAATGCCGTTATGATGGGTTCGTGGCGCGCCTACGACCCCACCGGATTCCAGCGTTCCTCCCCATATGACAGCGCCATGGACTTTCAGTTCGGAGAGGGACGCGAGTGCGTCAATTGTGGTGCTATCAGTACGCCCCTGTGGCGACGGGATGGCACTGGACACTACTTATGCAATGCTTGCGGGTTGTACCATAAAATGAACGGCATGAATCGTCCGCTTATCAAACCGAGCAAGCGACTGGTGAGTGCAGTGAGTGGCTTCTTTTTTGCTTTTAAATGTTCAGTTTTCAAAGCTTCCAATGCTTAACATATTATTTCGATTTTTCCTTGCAGACTGCCACTAGGCGCTTGGGACTCTGCTGCACCAACTGTGGCACTCGCACCACTACGCTCTGGCGCCGCAATAATGACGGCGAACCCGTGTGCAATGCTTGCGGTTTGTACTTCAAATTGCACGGTGTAAATCGACCTCTAGCGATGCGCAAGGATGGCATTCAAACCAGGAAGCGAAAGCCTAAGAAATCTGGCAGTTCGACGGATAGTGGCAAAGAGGTCAAAGATGAAGGTGAGTGCCAACTTTTTTCTTGTTTTCTTCTTTAAATAAAAAACAAAAATCTAAATTGATTACAGACCTCAAACCTTCTCTGTCCTTAGACCGCCATAGTCTGCCCGGCAGCCTTGTCAAACTACAGTCCGACCTCGGAGTGAAGAGCAGCAGCAGCAACAACCCATTGCACAATCTAAGTTTAGGCTCTGGCGTCTCCTCACTGCACAGCTCCCTTAGCCACCACATGCACCTGCCACCCACATCAGCGCAACACTCCCGCCATTCCTCCTCCAATGCACACTCGTCCGCAAACTCCCTCTCGTCTGGCACCATGTCTTCTGTGCCTTCCATTACATCCTCTGCAGCGACACTCAATGCGAACCTCTATTCACCCTCGCTCAACACTCAAAGCAGCCCCGGCAGCCAACTTTCGTCCGCCTTCGGCACCCATTCAATGTCAAAGTACGAACATCTGCTCTCCTCCGCCAACTGTGGCACCTCTGCGTCGCTATCGAATGGGATCCCCGCCAGCACGCCCAGCCCCAACTACCACCATTCCGCAGCGATGCACTTGCATCATCACCACCACCACCATGCAGCCGCCGCAGCACATCACAGCGCAGCACTAGGCCAGCACACAGCCTCTGGTTATGGAGTCAAGTCCGAAACTAATGCCACAAATTACGACTACGTCAATAATTGCTACTTTGGCGGTTCGTTTGGCGCCTTGAGCGCCTCAACAGCTGGGTCAGGGGTGCACGGTGCGGCCAGCGAGTTGGCCGGCTACCATCACCAGCACAATGTTATCCAGGCAGCGAAGTTGATGGCAACGTCTTAAGTGGATCCCGGCTGCTTGGCGACTTTCTGATCTCGTCGGCTGCAGCCCCCCTTCCATATTTCCGGAGTTTCGCTTGTGGCGTCCCCATTTCCACCACTGATGTCGTCCAAAGTGGCTTTAATGCAATTTCGTTACCTTTTTAAAAGACTTTCATTCTTGGAGCGTTCTATGCCGGATATTATCATGAATCTCTAACTGTAAATACGCACACTTACATCCCGAGTAGCCATTTTGTTTTTATATAAAAGATGTTTTGTAGTGTAGAAGAAACTGTACAAAATAAAATTTAAAAGATACGCGTAATTAAGCAACTTCCACAACACTTTTCACACTTGATTTAAAAATAAAACTAAAGTTAATTTTAAGACTAAGCAAATTAAATATTTAAGCAAACACTTTAAAATAAATTATGTAAACTTTAATTAATTAACTATATGCTATTTTAGACGTAAGAAATTAAAAATAAAATACGAGAGAGTTCATCACAAAAATACATCAAATTAAACCTATTTTACTATGATATTTAGTCGGATAATTCATTTGTTTGTGGAAAAGTAATGTTCCTTAAATTTTAACTTAAATTTTGGAGTTTCATTAGTATTGCAATAGCAATTAGAATATGTGTGAAATAAAGACCTAAATCAGTAGAAACTTTTCTTTTATGAAAAATCCCATTACTGCAATCATCACTGCAAAGTTTTGTTGTATTTTCCACCAATAGATGGCGCGCAATGCATGCTGCACAAATGGAATATATCAGCACGGACACACACCACGATCGTAATTTTCCTAAAACCGATGGCGTTGACGGTAACAGCACCATCTGTAGTCCACAAAATGAACAAACGAAAAGCAAATTGAAGCACAGACAAATAATTGAACGGCCTGTGCTACAACTGACAAAAGTGGTCAAAAATGTTGTAGTGCTGATTGAATTGCAACTCTGTGTGTATAATATTTTAAAAATAATTTGGAATCTCATTCAAATCATTGCTTTTATAGGGTCCTGAGGCTATTCCATCAAAGAATCCATTTAGCGGCTGCAAGCAATCGGTACAGTGTTGGAAGGCTTTAAAATAGTTCAGAAGAAATTTCGTCATTTAGCCAATTGAGTCAATTTTGGCATAGGCCCTTAATTTAATTGGCTAACACATTCAATTACTGCTGGTATGTATTTGTGGATATATATAAATTTATAAAGCCATAAGAAACCTTCTGTTGTAAAAAAAAACTTCATTACATTAACAGAAAGCCCAAATATCGTATAAGTAAATACAAATAAATCAAAAGTTTAATCCTCTGAATCAATGCAAAGACAAGGTTGTATTTTTATTATATAAAATGTATGCAGACGGCTACAATATTTGGATCATGGTGGAGGCGCTCTTGACAATCGGCGCACGAAAATGGCATCAGCAATGAAGAATGATTCAGTTATCTTTCTGAATTTCTTTGTTTTTAGAGCAATATGAATAACATTGTAAATAGTTGACTTACAAAGAGAAAGTGGGTTTCTACAGGTACGGCACTGCCTATGGTGGCGTGTACTAGCACCACTTGCACCATGGATTTGGAGATTAGAAACAAAATAAGAAAATGTGTGTCCCTTGACTCATATTATGTTAGTAGCTGATGCTGTTTATATTAGTTTTGCACTAGAAATGTATTTGTGAAAAATATTTAAAGCTTTGAAAAAAAATTGTTTTTTTACCCACTCAATTTATCTTCATATTAAAAATTATAGTGAATACAAATACAAATATTCCACCAACAGTGCCACTCTATTCTTATATAAAATACAGAACCTGTATTGAGGACCAAGGACCAGATTTTCAGGACCTAAAAAAAGAAAAAAGGCAAATAAAAATTCAAAAAAGTCTAAAAAAAGCACTGAAAATTGTCCAATTAAATGATAACTGAATTACGGCTTGTAATTTTAATATAACATTAAAAAAATTTGTTTTTCTATCTTTAAATCTAATCTTAAATACAAGCTTTCATTCAATATTTTCGTTCGTATAAAACCGATTAACAACCATGTGTTTTTCACCGATTCTGGCGCAGGACTTGTGTGGTTGTCTCTCAATAAAGCTTTGAAACAACAAAAAGATCTTTCGACTTGCTGGCACTCTTCGGCTTTCGTTAGCTCTTGCTTTACTGTATTTAACATTGTCAACACATCCCTTACATTATCTAAGAAGAAAGTAAAACATTTTTAAATAAGGAAAAAAGAGTTTCAAGATAAACAATTTGCCTATATCTCTTTTTTGCAGTCTTTCAATGACATTCGATTGGTTTTTATCAATCAGAAAACCAAAGTTGGCCTGTAGTAAACAAGTTGCACTTGAATGACCTGATCTCTCAACAACTTTTTTGCAAATACAACACAGGATGCGTCGTCCTTTAGATCATCGACAAATGATTTTATTTTCGTAAAGTTTTCCGCAGAGTGAGAAATTGTATTTAACCAGGTACCCCAGCGGGTTAGGACCTAGAACTAAAAAATACTCAGAGCTGTTTTTTTTTTTTGGTTTTTTAATTTACCGGTTTTGGCGGTAGAGATAGCTGGGAGCAAGAATGATAGAATAGAAGATTACGCCATGCGCAGGTCCGCTATTCCTCTCTCCACAAAAGCTCAGCACAGCATGTGCAAGCCAATAATTTATGAATTAAAAGGATTTTAATTATTTTTAATAATATATAACTTAACAAATGCACTTGCATGTAAACAAGTACAAATTATTGAAAACTCGTTGGATACAAAGTACTTAAGCAGCGGATTAAGCGGATCTTCATGTACCAAAAAAGAAAAAGATAATTTGTATAGTGATTTAATAAATATAAACATATTAATATTATATAAATATACAGATATTTAATAAATATACACATTAGAATATCATTTCCCACAATTAATGCATTTTATATTCCCATTACCGCACCAAAACAGTAAAATTTAAAAACACAAATTAAATCATTATTTAAATCAAATAAGAAAAATGTTCATATTATTTTTTTATAGAAAAGGTGCTAAATGATATGCACAAATCAAAAATAGTAACAGAAAGTGACAAAATTTCTTCTAAATCAGAGATACTATTTTTTTTTTTTTTTTTTTGCTTACTGTATGTGTATGTTACAACAAAGCAAATAAAATTCCATTAAAAAAAGTTTACAAAATATAATGTAAATTTTTTTATACAGTTTTTTGTCTCTCCTGAAAAATTTCAAAAAGTGCAGTTGGCGCCTTTGCACTCTAAGCTAGCGAAATAACAAGTTTCACGGCACAAATTTAACCAACAAATTATTGAATAGGTCCGGATCCATACTGTGGTATCAACTGGGCGGAGGCTAAATCCAGGGTAGATAACTGGGAACATAGTCTCAGAATGCAAACTGGGAAGGAGAGGGGTAGAGGGATAGAGGGGCTTCGCCAAGCCAAAAGACTGGTAAGGCCATTCACCTACAACAAAGAATTGCGCAATATGTGCAACCTGACATGTGTTGATCTGATAGGAAAAATAGTTGATTTTCTATCAGGGCATTACTACCTGAAATATCACCTAACTATAAGCCACATTCTTGATGATACGAAGTGCCGGCTCTGTCTAGAGAAAGAAGAAACCACGGAACACATACTGTGCGACTGCATTGCGTTGGCAAGAACCAGAATGAATATATTCCACCGCGACCAGCTGGATCTGGAAGAAATAAAGAATGCTCCTGTTATGGACATTCTCAAATGCAGACATAAAGCGGAAAAGATAATGAAGGAGCATGACTTTCAGCTATTTCCTTTCTCTAGAGAAGGAACATCTAGGTAGAAAAAAACCTGATAAATTATTGTGACGATTTGACATCACCAAATGGACGAAATGCTATGGCATTACGGAAGAAACGCTGGTACTAAACCTATAGGGCATAGTAGATCGGACAATTGTGATCACATGGATCATTAATGACAAATGTAGTATGACACAAAAGATCTTTTAGGTCGCAGTGCCGGCCTTTGGGCAAACTACTAAAGCTAAATTATTATTATTATTGAATAGAACAAAACTTTTAATGCCAAATCAATTGAAATATATTTTTTTGCATTTTGCTTGGTTGATAGCAATCGCCGGTTTATGTTTCTGCGTTATGATGTGCTTTTTTGAAATTCCAACTTTCATTCCGCAGAGTTTGCACAAAAGCACACTTCCATCGCTAGTAACAAATTCTTTGCCGAATTTCTCTATAACCAATTTTATTTTGGTTTCAGTGTTTTAGTAACTTTCGGCATTTTTATATATTTTAAATTCTTGGAAAAAAAACTTGTTCTGTGAACTTTACTCGTAAGTTCATGTAAATATAAGCCTTGAAAATTTTATATAAATTCGACAAGTGGCATTCTTTTTTTTGTGAAAATATATTTATCTTTATCATTGAAAAGCGGTAAAAATTCAAATATTTCATTATATAATATTGTCATACATATACAAAAATTTACCCTCAAAAAATTTCTCTATAATACATAATTTATAAAAATGAATTTTCTTGAATTGGAAATATTATTGTACAAAGTAAAGAAGGCATAAAAAAGACAAAAATAGCAAAAAGCAAATTTCCCGATTTTTCCACAAAAAAGACAACAACAGGCAAAATAAATTTATCTTCATTCGAATCGTAAGGACCTAAAATGTGTTTCTACAACATCGTCGATTTTCTAGGACAACGCAGAAAAAAGGCAAATTCCACCAAATCCGGGCATTGATGATAAAATATCACCCATGAGTATTAGCTCCCAACCTGCCACTAGGCGTCGAATAGAAACTAGTAGTGATATAAAATAGAATGCTTTATTTATAATCTTGTGTTCGACTACGTTAAAAGTGTATGATTTATATAGGCTTTGATAGTTAAATGTGTTTAGTCTGCGAATTATAATATTCCACAATTTGTCAGTTATTTTCCGAAGGGAATTTGTGATTGTGGCGGTTTTCTTTTTGTTTGTGGTTGTTGTATTAAACTTGCCCCAAGTTCCAATCCGAACATGAACACTTGTGATCAGATAATGTAATTTCAATTTCATTTTATTTTATTTTAACACAAAGTAACACAAAGTGTTTTTACATATAAAGAAAGTGAAAATAATATTTCAAGATAACATTAACAAATCCATTTGGATTACTGATATTCATATAAAAGATAGTAAGCGAAATAATCTGAAATAAATAAATAAATGAAAATTGAAATAAATAAGAGAGTAAAAGCTAAGTTAAGAGAGCTCTAATCTTGTATTGACTCCTTTGAAAAATACGTAAATAATAAATTCTTCAACTTGCTGATCCCAGCTATGCAATAGTCAGAGAATCCCAGACTCTGATGGCCATAATAAAAAAAATTTGTTAAATTGACATAAGAAAGTTTTGATATAACCATAAATAGTTTCCTTTATGTAAGTTTTTCAATGCGTGTTCTTGTGAGAAAAATGTTGTTTCTGGCTCGTAAGTACGTGTCAATGCTCTAAGAAGTTTTAGGGCCGCACTGCGTATTTAATATCAAACTTCTGATTGTATACATTATATAGGGTGTTTTTTAGACGTGTGGTTTTCAAGTAGAAATAAAACGTATATAGTTTAATGTTATGGCCAAGAATTTAGCTTTATTATAAACATAAGGGTTTGCCATTATGTTTTAAAAATGATTTCGGGCAGGTAGCCGCCGCGGCTGCCTCGAGTAAATTCCAGCCGCGAGGCCCAATTTTCGACCACTTTTTGCAGCAACTGGGGCCGTATGTCAGCAATAACGCGCCGAATATTCTCTTCCAAGGCGTCACTCGTCTTGGGCTTATCTGCGTAGACAAGCGACTTCACATAACCCCACAAAAAATAGTCCAGTGGTGTTAAATTGCACGATCTTGGAGACCACGCAACAGGCCCACGACGCGAGATAATGTACTCACCAAAAGTTTCCTTCAATAAATTTATTGTTTCGTTGGCTGTATGGCATGTAGCGCCGTCTTGTTGGAACCATAGGTCGTCCACATCAACATCCTCCAATTCAGGCACGAAAAAGTCATTAATCATGGCTCTGTAGCGTTCCCCATTGACTGTAACAGTATGGCCGGCTTTATTTTTGAAGAAATATGGACCAATGATTCTCTCTGCCCATGGAGCACACCAAACAGTGACTTTTTGAGGATGTAACGGCGTCTCAACAATGGCTTGTGGATTATCGTCACTCCAAATGCGACAATTTTGCTTATTAACGTACCCATTCAACCAAAAGTGAGCTTCATCGCTGATCAAAATTTTCTTGTGAAAATCAGGATCGGTGGCCATCTCGTTTTGGGCCCTTTCACCCAACCTACGACGCGCTTGATAGTCGTTCGGCTTCAATTCTGTGAAATGGCAATCCAAATTGAGCATAAATCTTGTGACAGCTGTCAAAAAGGTCAACTCCGAAAAAAGTATTGCCAGATTGAAAACCACACGTCTAAAAAAAACACCCTATATTTAATAGTCCTTGATAGAGCATTATATTTAATAGTCCTAGATAGTCCAGTTCAAATGATTGGCGATGAGACACAATCCTAAAATAAATTTTTTCATTATTTATTAAAATTTTATTTTTGTGTCTGCTTTTATAAAAATAGCTGAGGTGATAACTATTAAAAAAAATTGTTATCTAATCTAACTATTTAATGAGGCATCGAAAATAAATGTAATACTACAACTGTATATCCTTTAGTTTCCAATGATGGGCCTTCATCATACTTATTCAGGAGAAAATGGAATTTTTGACATATGTTGGTTAATCCCAATAAAACTGGTTCGATTACCCTCTTCAGGTACCTTAAGGTACAGATAAAATGATGTGACGGCCGTAATGGATAATCATTTTTGTATTTCTAAATAGCAGGTAATTTGAGCTTTACAGGAAGAGACCATATCCTGGCCATAGAAGTGTTTTAGATACGCACGGACAATCCAAACTACGAGTTTAATAGGCCTTTCATCATTTTGCTATGTAGCTATCATCATATTATATATAATCTCATTATATAGTAAAAAACAGTTTTATTAAAATGTTTTATACGTTAGTGTTTGGTAAAATCGGTGCTATATTACGGACTATATTTATATTTTAATGCATATATGACTCATAGTGGATTTTTCTTCTGTTTTCGATTAAAGGAATGAAGCCTTAAACTATTTTGTATTCGATTTTCCGAAAGTAAACTCTTTCCCTGAAAGAAAAACCGCTGACGTTTTTCCGTGTAAAAAATTATTTTATTATATAATTAGAAAAAAAGTTTCATATAAAAATAGTCAATTCTCTTCCACAATTTCTTTTCATTAGATTGGAAAGATTTCTTCATATTTTTTAAATTATTTCCGCACAGCAATTTCTACTTCCGCAGCATTTCTTACTTTGCTGTTATTATTTTCAACTCCATTAAATGCCACGCCACTTTACTCCACGCCAATTTACTCCATTACTATGATCAGCAACTCAGAGTAAACAATTCAAGTTGCCAATTGGCAAAATTAATTGCCAAAGTTGTCAAACGTGACTTGAAATTTTTGGAATTCAGCTCATAACAATAAATGGACAACAGCAGCAACTTTACCCACCACACCAACAACAACAGCATCGATCACAACAAATCGCAATGAAAACAAACAGAAAAATTGCATAATACTCGTACTTAAGCGCCATGAAGTGCGGTTGATTGCAGATAGCCCCGCTTCGGGGAGTGAGTGTTCGTATCAGTCGCCGAGACTGCTTTTCGAACTGTCTTTCTTGTTGTTGCCACAGCGACAAAAATCGGCCGGTGTTTTGGAGCACATCTCGTGGTACACTTTCCCGTATGTTGGCTTCGTCCGTCGGTCGCGGTGGAGAGCAAGTGTATTGAAGAACTGGTTCCTCCGAAGCGGCGTACGCATTCGAGTGCGGCCACGGGCAGTGCATTGAGCAAAAGGTGTGAGGTAAGAAAGCGTGCAAGGGGTATTAAAACATGAGTTATGCAATAAAAGCGAGCCTAATAAAGTGATTGATTGATGGGATGCCGAATGCGTCAACGTAATGGGAATGAGAGCAAATTCCACATCGGCAGATACAGCGCACGCGTCGCATGATTCGGGCACAGCACCCTACAATCACTAAATAAAGTAGATCAGCGAGTGTTCCACAAAGTGGATCGCACTATGCGCATTTTTTTGGTGATTAACTTCCTCAAATATTAGGAGACCTTCATAGGACCCGCGCTTTGTTGTTATTTATCAATTGGAAATCTAATGGAGACGTGCAAATTAGTTACATTCACCAAAACATTTGAATGTATGTATGTGAACGCACGTCTTTTAGGGCAGAGTAATTATTTGAACTTCAAAGTGAAGGGATCCGAACAATAAAACTTATGATATTCAAATATAAATTGTTGTAATTTATGGTATAATCCATAATTGCAACACATGTAAATGCAATAACCACGATCTGAGGTAGATAGTCGATTTTTATCCCTTCAGATGCTACTAAAAACATTATACTTTTAGTAAAGACTTTCGGTCTCAGTAGCCCCTAGAAAGGTTCTTAAATTATGGTATAAAGCGGATACTTTTTGCATCTATCCATAGTTGAACACATGAGATCGATATCTTTAAAAAAAATATTTCTATTATTTAATCTATCCAAACTGATCGAATCACCAGTTTTATAAGATCGCTACATATCCAGAATTTAAAAATTGAGAAGAAAACAGTTTTTCCACAAAACGTATATATAAAACCCAATACTCACGTTATATAGAAGATTGTCTCTGAAAGCATATATAGATGGAGTAAGAAGATTTGGAATTTTCTTAATATAATTCCAATGAAATTCTATTTAAATATCCCTTTATGTCAAATATTAGGATAGCGCTCTCATTCTCTCTCTCTTCATATTTAACAAACACGATTGCAGAGTAAACCTTTGCTGTCAAAATTGTATACGAAAATTAATATTATTTATGGACATGTTCTCCATTTTATTTCAATAATCACTTAAAAGAACTAAACGAGTGTAAAATGAACAACAACAACAGGCAGAGGAAAGTAAATCGATGGGAATATTAGCAAACTTTCGTTCACCCACTACCTCTAATTCAACCTTGGGTGTGGTTATGTGAAATTGCTAAAAAGATTTCCAATATTAATCAATTCTCAATTAGCGTTTCTGTAAGACCTTGTGAGACACCGCCAAACCGACAAATTGCCCTGTTGCGCTAGCGATTGGATAACACTGAATTGGTAAATCTGCGTGATTGGACAATCTTCGAAACAAATTAATTACTCCCGCCACAGTAAAAGTTATAAACGATTTGTTTACTTAGTTGCAACATTGCAACAACGTTGATTGCTATACCATTGCAGCACGAAACCAGAAACAATTTTCATTTCAGGATGGAGCGTAACCAACGCATAAAAACACAACAAAAACTTGTTGACATATGTATACAAAAATATGCGTCAATATGAGTCCGCAAAGTGCCGACTCAGCCTCATCGGTGTCATGAACGTGAGGGCATTGTTTGTCAGCAACATTATCATCTTCGGTATCATTAATATTTACTTGGGAAAAATTGCCACTAGCCACTGGCCGTCGCTTTCGTTGTCGGCTAATTGCAATGCTGAAATAAAATATTTCACAAATGTTTCTTGCGCATGCGCAACATGCCACCAATGCATGTGGCCTCAAACGCTCCTCCGCGCTCCACTTCACTGATTGTCATGTCTCACACCCAACAGCATCAGCCTCAGCAACATTCACGTAAACTGTGCATAGTGCTACAAACCGGCCTCTAAATTTACCACGCTCTCGCTGGCACTAGAGATAAGACCGACCGGACAAGGGAAAACAGATACAGCGGCGACGTGTTTGGACCAAAATTTGCGAGGTGCAGTAACATTACAGTCTTAGCCGTCGTCGCTATCGGTTGGACCAGCTCGCTAAAGTCCTGATCTCGTAACGTGCGCTCCTAGCTGGCTAACCCGGGCTTCAAGTTGTGAGGATACTACAAATTCACTTCTGTTTCGGAAATGGTGTTTAGTGCAAATTACAACCGTAAATTCGTTTGCTATCTCTTCAGCGTCATCTGTGCGTCGCAGGTGTTGGCCTACACACGCGAAATAGTTAACAATGCTCCTCAGCTGCAGGAACGACGTAAGGATAGAGTTGCTTTATAGTGTATTTTGCACAGTTTCCTTAATTTCTCTTCGTACCAATTAGTTTAAATTACTTATTCGCATGATGCCAGTAACGAAAAAATATTTCACAAAAATTATATTTTTTCAAGACGAGTGAAATTAAATTTATCACTTGTCAAAAAACTAAATAAAAGCATTCGTTAAACATAAAAAGACAATAAAATTAAATTATAAATAAAAACCAAAAAAATATTACGAATGAGAATCAAGAAATATAATTAAAATATTTATCAAATTATTTGCTTATCCTAAATAGGACCGTGCAACCAGATACAAACAGGAACTCGCGAGTGTACTGAATTACACCTCAGTATCTTTTCCACAGAAGCTCTGCTCTGTCATAATCGCTCAAATGATGAAAGATATCCGCTTAAATTACTATATCGAAAGTACATTTTTATATTCTTATTTATTCCCATGAGCGCAAATGCATTCTGATGGAACAACTAGCTACAAACATGGACTTTATTGAACAATGCTTTTAATAATTATCAGATATTAGAAATATTTTTCAATTTCTATTTTATTCGAGTCCCGCCTCCTGGGCAAGGACTGAAAATCTTGCATCTTTCTAAAACTTGTTTTCTTCTAGTCGAAATCCTTAGTTGCTAATTCTCACTCCCCCAAAACCTTGTAACTGAATATGATGTAGTAATAATATTCTCTTTTCTCCCTTAAAATTCGTTAAAATGAACAAACAATCCAAAGATTTGCACTTCCTGAAACGTCTTAATACACAATATCGATGTAATTCAAATATTGTGAATGCGATGAGCCTGTGAAAATAAGAGAAAGGTTCGCATTTTGCGGTGTGGATGCAGACATCCGTCACATCTGTACTGCATACAAAGATTTATAGGCCATCAAAAATAATTCCTGCGAATTGTTCATTTGAAAAGTAAAATGACTGTAAGCAAGAAGTTTCACAAGCACATCTAGTTGCGTCTTGTACTTATGTTTAAAAGCAATGATTTCTATTGAACGAGATTGCATTTACTCTTGGATTTTACTCACCAATATTTCATTCTTAAAATGTGCTTTATTACCACTCCAAAATTTTGTTCTTTATTAACATTCCATTTGTAGCAACAAAAATATATCATATTTACTGGGAGCATATCTATAGTTATTGTAATAGTAAATGGCATATAGAAATGAAAAGTAAACTGTTCGTTAAGGGTCTATCCCTCTAAATGGTAGCAATTTTTCCCGGCGCACTTCATCGAAATTTATAATAAACAAATTAAACCATCCTGTGGATTTGATAAAAGTAGCCACTTTCGTTAGCTGCATCCGGGAAATATCCTCAATGCAGTCAAGAAACGCGAATCCAAGAGTGGAGAACCTTTCTCCGTATAGAGCCACGCACCCACACAGGAGGTATTCCACTGTTTCCTCTTCCTTGACATTCTGACAGCTCCTACCAAAGTCATAATGGGGTAATCTACTTGCATGACTGCCAATCAAACAGTGACTTGTCAGTACCCCTATCGCGTTTTTAATACCCTGCCTATCAAATTTCAAAAGCAATTTTATATGGCCGCGGTTCCCTTCCGACCAGGTTTGTCTACTTGTTAGGCAGGATGATAACTGTCCCCATCTAACATTTGCCACTTCGACAGTGTATCTATCAAGTGATGCTTTATTTTATGAATCAAACGACGTACTCGTAATTGGATTAATATTATTTTACTTTCAGCGCCTTGGCTGCAGACATGCCCACGTGACAACCCCAATGAAAACAAATGCTTTCGAAAGTTCTTTGAAGGTTGTTTCCCAGCCCTCGCGGCAGGCATACCGGAAATTGGAATAAAAAGCTTCGATCCACTGCACATTGACCAAGTGTCGGTGTCTAAGGGCAGTGGTAATTTGGTACTTTCGGGAGGCTTCCAGAATCTAGTAATACATGGACCATCAAATGCAACGGTGCGCCGAGCTAAGTAAGAAGCAATCACTATAATATCCCTAAGGGCTTTATTGAATCGCCTGCTCTCATTTACAGTCTGGACCTCAATAAAAATGTGCTTAATTTTGAATTGGAAATTCCACTCTTACGTATACGAGCTAAATACAATCTCAAGGGGAATATTCTGCTGTTGCCGCTCATTGGTAATGGTGATGTGGTAATGGCTTTGAAAGACGTCAAAACCGCGGTCTACACTAAGATACATTTGAGCAATGAGCCGGAAGTGAGTGCACCCTTATACACCTTTCTATATCCAAAATTAAATTACATATTTATGTTGTTTCCCACCTCCAGGAAGTTATTCACATCGACGAAATGAAGGTTACTTTCCTTGTGGGTTCCATGCGAATACATCTCAGCAATTTGTTTAATGGAAATGAGATACTCGCGGCATCCATCAACTCATTCTTGAATCAAAATGGGAATGAGGTGATAACGGAATTGCGGCCGGATTTGGAATACGGCTTGGCGGACATATTCCATGGGCTCTGGAACAATGTCTTCTCCAAAATGCCCCTCAGATTGTGGTTGCTGTGATTTCCTCACACATTATACTTAGTAATATTTATTTCTAGTAAAACAATATTCATTAATTTAAGGCCAAATAAAATTTTATAAATTTATTCTATTTGGATTGATTTCCGCTTACATCGAGGAAAATGGCTTTTTCCCGTAATCTATGAGAATGAAGAATGATTTCCACCGCTAATGTTTTTAATTAACTTGTACTTAGGGTTTAGATGGCATAATTGGGTTTTTATTTATCTAAATAATTTTTGCATTTAGGGTTAGGTTAGGATTAAAGTTGAAACGGGACCTCGAAGCGCAAATATGTGTTGATTGTAGTTAATGCACATCAATTATGGATAATTTGATACACATTGTTAATGGGAAGTGTTGAAATGATGAATGTTAATAGAGATAATAAAAATGTATAAATTTCATTGTTTTGAAACCGATAAAATGACACCATTTAAATAGTTTATTCGAGCTGAAGGCCCTGGCAGCTAGTGCTCCCCTTACAATGTAAAATAATAATTAAGTTATTGTTTTTCAAGTAATAATAATAATAATAATAAATAGTTTACTAAGGTGTATGGTATTTAGCGAAGAGGTGCTATTTAACTCAGTTATTATTGAATGACATGCACTTTTCATTCACATTGCACAATGAAAAAAATGTCACTGTCCAACAAAATTCATTAAAACTATTTATGAGTTTAATATGAAATACGTTTTAGTCCATTTCTGTAAAGATCTATATTTCTACCGAGGAATTTTCACATATTCTTCATTCCAATCATTTATTATAGAGTTGTAGATCTTATAACCGGCTTCTTTGAAAGTAAAAATATAATAAAGATATTCCACATCCAACACTAGTCGCGTAGTCCTACCTTTTCATTGATGACAAGACTGATACGATCAGGAGTCCTTTTGGCCATGTACGTTTTTAATGGACTTCTGTCAGAAGAGTACAGCATTCTAACCAAAACTATTTTTAGCTTTATTTATTGCTTATAATACGCCAATTAGTCTCTAATAATTTTAAAAATAAAATTTTGCTTATTGGTTCTGTTCCACATCGGAATGGGTGGTGACCTCATGCATCATTTGAGAAAGCTCTAAAACCCTTGTCATTCAGGGTATTTCTTTTTCGGCAGTTTATGAGGACAGAGTTCTTTGGTTTTGTTGACAGTTGAACTAGGCGAATAAAACATAAACAGAGCAGGACTTCACACAGTTCCCTTCGCCACAATTGCCCTGTCGTATTTTGTATTTCAGATTCGGAAGTTCCATATTTTAACAAGAAACAATAAAGTGGGTACATTAAGTGTGTGGGGAGGACGTTCCTACTTGTATAATTTAGAGAAAATCAGTACTTTCGAAATATTTATAGTAAAGGCTGGGGCAAGACCTCCTTCACTGTTAGTATTTACACGGCAGTTGTTCTAATAATGGATGCTGATATTACTTGGTGAAATTGTTTTCCTAGAAGTCTCTGCCAATACATTTCTACCTAGCAACGTTTTATAATTATCTTGAATTAACTGTAATTAGAGAGAACTTTTAAGAGAAATTATGCTGCAACAAAGAAACTTGATGATCCCTTTGGGATATGTGGAGGGACTTGGAGTTCTTCAAGGCATACACAATCATTAACTTCAGTGATATCTAGGCGATGGCTTTTGTAACTTTTAAATTATTATTTTTGCTTCGACAACTGTGCTGATGAGCTCACTGGCTGCTGTAGACATGTATTTGTGGTTACAGAACATAACTCTGATCTTTTTTAATCTTAAAGTCAACTGAAATGTTCAAAGTCATCTAAATTTGTGGTTTTAGGACTCGGAACAATTACATTTAGGTCAGTTCTCATTTATTACAAATAACAACGAAGCTATCGAATTCTCATATTTGGTTGTGACTTAGCTGGTGACATTTGGTTGTTTAAGGTTGTTCTTATAGTTCCAAAACTAATGTTGTATATAGAAGTCTACACTTTTGCAACTTCGTAAATATTTGTAGACACTCGATTTGTTTTCTAATTCTTACCAATTGCCATTCCTTTATATCATTTACTGAGTTATCAGTATTCCTAGCAGACTTGATTCGATTGAATTTTGAGCCATGACCTTCAGCCGGAAAAGGCTATTTAAGTTTGCACCCCATAACATTTTGGAGTAGTGAAGCGAAGCTGGTTAAATTTCGAAAGTTGAAAGAGTCACTTTCCTTTTGAACTGTGCCTCAATTGCATCAAAATTGTGAGTTAAGTTGAATTCATCAAGTTGCAATTGCAGTTTATGAGTTCATATAAGAAAATATAGTGTCGATCAGATAGTTTCAATATGTCATAAGACTGAAGATTCATACCAATCGTAGTCGTACCGACTGACTGTGCCATAGAGTGATGTGTTTGTAAATATAATCTCCACGACTGCGAATTTACCATCAATTGGAGTTTTTAAAAGTGGATTTTTTATTGTTTATGTACATGACTGCGTGATAATACTCTGACAGAATTTTGGTAGCCCCATATTCGATACTCGTTTAGAATAATAAGAAAAAAATATTTATTGAAATTTACTCGTCTTATTGATAATATAAGATTAGGATTTCAATCTGTTTTTTCAGTGTGAGAATATATGAGATAACGGTAACTTCTTCGTCAGTTTCTACATGGCTTTTAGTTGTGATATTAGGAGCGTTTGATTCACACTTGAGTTACTCGTATGTCAAAATACAACGCAATCGCAAAGTCCCTGATTTACAGAAATTGGCTGCACTGGCAACAAATGTTCTCCCAATATTTATTCATATGAAAATAAACTAACTATAAAAATTCGTCCTTTGCAAACAGATCCAGGTTGTTAAGTTGTGTGATCGAACACATTAGCGGAGAATTTTAGCATGTTCACACGCTTCATCAAGTTCTAAAATATTTTCTTATAATAATTGAATTTCATATATGTATAAATAACAATTTGATTGTTGATTTATGTAGTGCGTATTGAATTTAAGGTTTTTACCAGTACTTGTATTAAAATTGTATTTTTACCATTATAATTATGTTATTTTTTCCATACAAAATCATTACTTTTGATACCAACTTTGTGTGTGGTATGAATGAATTATACAGTGCAACAGAAATTTTACACTATCAACCAAGTCAGTCTTGAATGAAAGTGCTTTTATGGGGAGGTAGTTGATGTATATTTAAATAACAATTAGTTAAGTTATCACTAATTGTATGTAGTAGTAGGCATTATTGGTTATAAGTTGTATGATGATAAATATTGTAAACCTTAGCTTGTAAGTACTCTTTCTTTTAAAAAAGACTAGTTTTACGCCACACATTTTCTGCTAATCCTGACACAGACAAAAAGACGAAGACGTCAACACCGTCAGGCCCATCTAGTCGTGGAGGGTCCAAGGCAGCAAGTAGCTACGCTAAGGTGGCATCCGTCTGCGGACTATCCGAACACCATCCTGCCTAGCAATGAACTGACAAGTGTTGAGCAGATGTTACTTGAAAGGCTGGTTGGGGAGTGGACCAAACAATTTTCCTTCGATGGTATCCACTTCAAGCCTGGCTTCCTATGGCTACGGATGTGGCTGGTGCATACGTCTCCCCGATGTCGGAAGAGTTGAACACCACAGTTATCAATCTTCTCGACAATGCCGAGGGTACTGCAAATTACCCTTCAGCATTCGAAAACTGCCTCGGCAGCCCTGCTTCTCCGTCTCTCGGATATAGGGGAGGACCTCATTATCGTCCAAGAATCTAGCGTCGTAAATGACTGGGTTTCTGGACATAATTCGTACGATTATCGTACAGTATATATCGAGGATCAAGGGAAACCTTACATCCATCAGAATGGAAGTGCTTGATCACCCTCGTCAGCGATAACTACTCCAACATTATAAGCAACTGGCTCGTCTCCCAGCAATGCTCCTTTTCTGACTCCTGCTATATCACCTTTGACACTAACTTTGACATGGATCTCTCAAGCCAATCAATAGAAGCATACGAACTGGTCTCGTTTTCGACTCAAACTGGAGTCATGCTTAGCGACCACTCCCCCCACTATCCACAAACATCTCGACATCGATAGGGCAGTCGGCGATTTGACCATTGCTTTTGAAAAAACCACTTGTATCTCTCCATCACTGCCGAACTACGTGGCAAACCTAAACCTTCATGGTGGAAACCGGAAATTGCAAGCGTTCGCAAAACCTGCAGAATGCTCTTTAACAAAGCTAAAGTTACAGCTGATTGGGCCCCTTTCAAAACTAAACAGAAAGAGTTCAAATACGCCATTAGGTGAGAGAAAAGAGCGTCATGGAGGGATTTTTGCGAAAACTTTGAATCGTCATCCAAGGCTAGCCATTTTCGAAAAATTGTCCAGTCCTCGAACAAAGTCCTTGACTGCATGCAAAAACCATATGGCAGCTTGACTCATTCAAGCGCCGAAACTCTTGATCTCCTACTGGACACCCACTTTCCAGGAAGCGTAGCCTCCATGGATCAAGTACTCTATCAGGTTCATCAGGTTTCCCATGATAACCTCCCTATATTCCAAGTGACAAATAGTAAACTTAGGTGGTCTATCCACACCTTTAAGCCATACAAGTCTTCCGGAGTGGATGCCATCATTCCTGCGGATATCCAATATAGGAGAGATTATCCTTTCATGGCTGCTACAAATGTACAATGCAAGCCTCAGATTGCAGTATATTCCCTTACGCTGGCGCACGGCTTCTGTAGGTTTTATCCCGAAAGTGAGGAAGGCCTCACATACCAAACCTAAGGACTATATACCATAAGTCTAACATCCGTTATTCTCAAGGTTTTAGAAAGAGCTCTTGTCCTACATATCAGGATCTCGATCGACCCTGCTCTTCTCTCTGTCGCTCAACGTGCCTATTCTAAAGGCAAATCGATTGAAACAGCAGTTCATTCCATCATCTCTCAAGTCGATAAATCCTTGGCGTTCAACGAATTCACACTTGATATATTTCTTGACCTCGAAGGAGCATTCAACAATGTATGCCCCAACGCTGTCATTTCTGCACTCTATAATCTTAAACTGGACTCTTGCCTAGTTAAATATAGAACTTTTTCTTAAATCAAGAATCATCACGTCCACGGTCGGTGGTGCCTAATTAAGGAGCGTAGGCAAAAGGGGCACTCGCAAGGGGGTGTATTCTTCCCCCTTCTTTGGAACCTGGCACCTCACTACTTGTGAGACTGGAATCTACTGGATGCAAAGTGATAGCCTATGCGGACGACATAGCAATTGCGGCATCCGGCAAATTCTCCCAAATACTTTCCGATAAACTAAACTATTCACTTTCTATTCTGTCAGATTGGTGTCGTGAATTCAAACTTGGGGTTAACCCATCCAAAACCGAGGCTATGCTTTTCACAAGGAAGTACAAAACTCCAAGTTTTACAAAGCCTAGTATGGTACTCGGCTCTCATTGAGCCTAAACGTGCAGTATTTTGGCCTTATTCTCGACCCAAAGCTTAATTGGAAAGCCAATCTGGAGGAGGACTCCTAAATCAACAAGCGCTGTAGAAGAGCAGTTGGATCAATATGGGGACTTCATCCTTGGGTCATGCTCTGCCTCTCTTCCAGAGATTTGTGTTTCACGACAACATAACATCAAAATATCTGGATTGATCTTTCTGTTTCATCGTAACTGGTCACGGCAGATACATAGTAATCATGACGAGTATACTGCCCAATTCGTAGATTTGTTGTTGTTGTTTTGATCTCGTTTTCCGTATTCTTGATTAACTTCTTCTCCTTGTACCTGAGGGAGCGGCACCACCTTTGTGTAAGTGGTTTCATCTTAAATTCTGCATATGCTCTTTCAGTGTTTTTCAATACTCATATTTTGGAATTTGTTGACAGAAAAGTTATAGAATCACAGATCGACTGCGAGAAGACGACAAATACCACTGTTGTCGACGGACGACAATCGGACAGATATGTTTATTAATTACCCCATAATTTTGCGCCGTTAACCAGTGACGACGTTACAGCCAGTCGGTTAAGCTCGATAATAAAATACGGTATCTACGGTATGATCCTTATGATCAGTGCTTTGAAAGTTGCTGAGTTTCATTGATGATAGTAATGTTCATTTCTATATATACTTGTATAGCTTTCAGTTGAATTATATATATTCGGCTATATTTATCCACAATGGATTACGCATTTTGTTGTCTTATCTTGTTTAGATTTCCATTCAGATCAGCCTCAACAGCATTAAAATTTAATAGATCTTAAGTTCTGTATCCGTTAGAGGTATTACTGTATACAAAGCGTTCCATTCCGTTCGTTAAAAGATCTGGGCCTTATCCGATTTTGTTTGTATGTAATCATGATTGCAACTTCTGACCTAGACCTAAATCTATACTCACATTTGACCAAATAACTTATTGGTTTCTTCAAATAAATGTTCTTGGTTTCTTTTCACCGGTTTTATAGTTATCGAAAGTTGAGTTGTCGCAAGTTGTGGATGATTTTGACGTTTGCGAAGCCGTCCTTTGCATACACTGCATATTATTTCTGTAAATATTAGCAAATGGTCCTTAGGTGTGTTGCATGTGGGACTTTAGAAGGCCTCAAGAAGGTGTTCGAATACATTTCTGTCCCACCCTCTTTTAATTGCAATGGACAGAAAAAAAGTAAAAAATTAACCCACTGAACTGCTGAGAAACAATTGTGTTACAACCTGCAGCTGGTATATCCACGACAAGAGAACTTTGAGGACGTCAACGTGCAACACTGTCTTCGAAGTAGTGGCCCAAAGGACATAGTTACTAGATTCCTTAAATGTTTAAACATATTGCATGCGATGATTCAAAAAATAAAAAGATTGTAACTTGGAATGAATAAATTTTAATTGATCTTAAAGCCTTAGGAACAGATTGACCGCAAGTGGCCAATCGATCGAAAATAAGGCTCTCGAGAAGTAAAAACACACAAACGCAGGTGTAATAAGGGCATAATTGAAGGAAGAGTGCGCAAAGAACAGATATAAGTGCTCAAAACAATAATGCAAATATCAATGAATCCACCGACATTCCAGAGTCCCGGCCTTGTGAAGAAAGAGAATGTAAGTATCCAAAAATAAATGTCTAAACTCAATTTCTTAGAACAATTTTATTGTTCTTGTTTCACAATCAAAATAACCTGAAAACTACTCAGGCAGCAGATCGTCATAGCTGTACACGTCGAACAGTCTGTCCGTAGATGAGCGCATTACATCCGCCATGGCATTCTCCATTAACGGCCGCACTTCCTCCGACAGAGACTCCCAGTTCTCGTTGAGGAACGAATTCATGCGTTCTCCCAACGCGTTGTCGCCATTAAAGAGGTTCTCCAAGCGAACTTTGGCCTTGCCCAGTTCATACTTCACTTTAATGGTATCCACTTTGATCAACGCACGCCCGTGTTTCTTGTAGCGTTGGCCGCTGATGATAGTGGTCAACTCGACGTTCGCTGCAAAAATTTAACAGATTACTGAGTGTCGATGGGAAATATTCTCCAAACTTACTGAAGTTAGCTGTGCAATCGCCACTGCCTAACAGAGGCATCATCATGATTTTCCCATTCATCTCGTAGAGCGCCTTCATAGAGACTTTCGGAAACTTCATTGTCATCGTCAGTTTTACTTTAGACGGATCCAAGGTAAGGTCGGATAACGTGAAATTCGACAGGCCATGTATGTGAATATTCTTGTATACGGAGTTGAGATAAACGGCGCCTGAGTCCTGGTCCAATTTAATTTCCGGTATGATCAATGGCTCAAGGGGCGGTATGAAGAGCTCGGGAATGCCGACTTTAAAGCGATCCCTGAGAGAGGTCACAGACTTGCGCACGCACATGTTCAGTTGTGGATCACTGCGATGGCATATTTTAACGAAGGAAGCTACGTTGCGGTGGAAAAATGAATTGAATATATAAATTAAATCGTTTACGAGTAAGAAGTGGAAACTTACGCAATTTGACGCTTTCCTTTTTGAAAGATGGCGATGATTGCACCGCAACAAAAAGGAGCAGAGACTCAACCAACAAAAGCAGCAGACGTCGTGAAGGGCACATAATCGGACTGTTGTGCTTCCAATTCGAATTTGTAGCTAAGACAAGAATGCTCGAGCTTAATAAACTTAAATTTTGCTGACTCGTTCAGAAGCGTACCGATGTGTTTCTGACGAGTGGGCGCTTTCTGGTGACATTGCAGCGCTTGCGATTTTCTGTGGCTTTGTTTGTTTATAAACAAATTTATAAGGGGGACCGACAACAGAGCTAAGACCGGTCTGATGCGTACATATGACACGCTACCACCGTCAATGGCCTTATAACAATCTAAAGTTATGCAGACTACACCGAGTACAATTTACTCAACACACAAATGATGGCGATATTGACCACTTCTAACACTGCACATGTATCTTTATTAGAACCTTGTGTTTAGATTGCAGAATTCTGAATGAAGGTGGATGTGGCAGTTGTCATCCACTATGGATACATTTAGCACTTAGTTGTATACTCTAATTTTGCACCACTATACCTAATGTTGTTTTAGCCAACTTCTCTCCACACCGTTTAAGATATCTTAATTAAACTTTATTAAGTTCGTATAGGGAAGATGTTTCAAGTTTCTCATCTTTCATTCAAATCGATGTTCCTAGTCTGTACCTACGTAAGAGAACTTACAACAATCTTTTCAAAGTAAGTAGACAAACCAAAAAATTCGTGGAATTTTTCAGCCTCAGAACTATTTAGCACTATAATTATTTCCTTGCGAATATATTTTATATATACTTGAACGGTGTTCTTATACCATAAAAACCATAGAAAGAAATATATTGCTGTGGCAGATGTAACTGAATTGCAAGCAAACTGGGCACAATTCTCCTTCCAGGTCCTTCTTGGTGGGTCTATTCTAGAATTATAAAGTGGAACTGTGGATGCCCTGGTAGCTGCAGGATTACGTCTCGCCGAAGTATAGACACAGGGAGTGTATTCTTTAAAGGGGGCGATGTAATAGAGTAAAGAACTTCGACAATAACAGATTATAATATCATTTTATTTTGTATAAATTTATAAAAACTTAATGCGAAAAAACATAAAAAAGTGCAATATGAAAAATTTAATTATATAAATTTTAGAAATAAGTTTCAACAGCAATAAAAATATATTTAAATAGTAACATTAAATTAAACTTTATGAGATATGCGGATGGTATTCAAATACTCCAACTCGTCGGACTTAGTAAGAAAAACACTTAAACTAAGCAAATAAACAATAAATTTAAATATTGTAGAAATAAAAAACAAATCACATAAAAATCTAACCCATGCATTCACTAATTGCTATCACATAACTGTGTTAAGGACTTTGATCTGATTTTGTACATCCAGGATATATCAATTGGGATGAATTAGGGCCAATTAAAACACACTATAGACCCACTCCCGAACCATTTGTTGGTGTTTTCTGTCCAAATTCACGCAAAATACCAGAAGCAGATACATTTTAAATGGAAGACTTGCGGGATAATAGGAGTTGGTGAATGCTCGGACAAAACTAATATCAGCTTTGTAATAAACTGTGGCAACTCTGTGCTGACTGTAAGAAACTAAGCATGTGATTTTTCCACAGATTAAAGAAAAAAGGTCGAGATATTAGGAAACCTGGATTACAACTATGAAAACTGCGCAGACACAAACAGATCACATTGCATTTCCTCTCACCGGAGTAATATACATATATATTGCAAACAATTGGAGAGTGCCCTGAAACTCCACGATGTAATTTAGTTCTGACCGCATACTGACAAATACTCGGCAGCGAACGTTAGAAGAGCTCATATTAAATAATAATTAAAACTAACAGCTAGAAATTGTGTGAAGACAAAAGAGATGATGCAGTAAATTAAGAAGTCAGTTAAGTTCCTTCAAGAGCATCTGCCATCTAACGATATTACCATGCTACTCTCGCTATAAAGATATTAATTGTAAGTTTTCATACACAAAGTAGTTGCATAAACTTTCTGTCTATATACACGTATAAATTTATCTTCAATATATACTACTTACGTGCTTGGCCGGTATATATATGCAGCTAGCCGTATATTCGATGTCTGGGCATAACACTACCTCTGAAATCACTAACTTAATACGAAAATATCGCTTAGGAACGAACACGGTAAAACTCAAACTAGAAAGCACCAAGCAAGCATACTAGAAAATTCAAGTGAAGTACTGTACCGTGCTGACAACTGATAGACCCTTTAATATAAAAATACTTCCTTCGCAAAAATATGTTGTTGCAGTGATTTTGCTCTCATACTGTATCCAAGAGTTACGGTATTATTGAAATTCGATGGTAGAAGGAATTTCGGTCACGTCGTCCACATCCATAGTCATTCTAGAAAAATATATATAATGTAACAATTCATAATTGAACGTACCTAGATAATAAGGATATAGGAAAAGCAAGAAGGGGTAGGATATGACTAAGTTTTCGACTACTTACAAATGTAAATTTTCCAATGCATCTTGAATGAGTTCTTTCGTCGAAACATTTAAAATGTCATCTATTGACGCACATAGCGTGCTTACTTGCAAACTATCGGCGGCGTCCAATTTGAGAGAACTCATCTGCTTGCCTATGCCAACAGCGGGATCGTGCATGCGCAAATCCAGCAGGCTCGTGAGAAAATCTCCGGTTTTCTCCTCCAACTTCCTTTGAAAATTAGCCAAATATATGTGGGCATCTTCCACTATTTTCTTAAGTATCGTAAATTCCTGCTGCACTTGCGAAATTACGACCCTCACATCTTTTAGTGCTGCACTTTGTAAGAACTCGTTCCGTTTTTCTAAGCAATTGTAAACCGCTTTCTGGCAGAATTCGAGGCGCGTCTTTTTGTCGAGTTTTTTATGGTCCGTCTGAAGATGCCGACGAAACTCGGTTCTAATGAGAATGGGTGAGAAATGTACATTTACTAAATAGTCAAAATAATTCGTGGCACTTACAGACCGTAGATGTCCCTCTTCGGCCATTCGTCAAACAGATTGTAATTGGCCTGTGCCTTAGCACGTCGCAATGCAGAGCTATGCCGTTTCTGAGTCGATTGCCCTATTTTATCGTCCGTTTGGTGGATATCAACGATGAAATCTTCCGCTGTGCTAAGCCACTTTTCGAAGAACTCTCCGGAGTTGGGTATCTAGGAAAATTCCAAATGAGTTAGTTTTAAAAAATAATTTGAAAACGAACCGTTGCACCTTCCTCACTATAGACCAGCTTACCTTTGGTTCGTTCTCCTCTTTTGCTCTCTTTACCATCGTGCCAAACTGGTATATGCTGCCGCGCATCAGCAGTATCTGGGCCAGCAGCAAGGAACTGGTACCAAACTGGAAAATCTCATGTTCCAC
Organism: Clusia tigrina; assembly: GCA_920105625.2. Classification (NCBI taxonomy): domain Eukaryota; kingdom Metazoa; phylum Arthropoda; class Insecta; order Diptera; family Clusiidae; genus Clusia; species Clusia tigrina. Next base: position 34,404,811 of record OV050031.1, on the reverse strand, counting down.
GATCAAAGCATATTCCTTTAATCCGGCAAGCAATGCCTCCAGATGGCGTTGCGCATCGCTGAGTAAAAAGTACGTGTGCTGCACGAATCGCTCCAATAACCACTCCGGTGCTGTGTCATCGGAGCACAACGGCATGCACTTTTTTATGATGTCGGAGACGTAGAGGTCTGCTGGGTCATAATCGCACAGTAAATCCAACAGATACAACATCACGGGCGGATTTAGCTTGTCGCTTGTATCTTGCAACTGCTCCGCAAAGATGTCCACAGGTGTTGAGGGTTGTACACATGGATGGCCCGTAGGATAGATGAAGAAAAAGGATGCTTTCCCTGCACTCGACTTGCGACGCTGCTTCGTGTCGGTTTCCATAGCATTTATTAGAGCCTGCATGGTCATCTCCGGCGTCACTTCGTACGACAGGAATTCCACGGTATTTAAACAAAACACCGTGAGAATTTTGCTTTTCAGAATGGCGTCTAATTCCGTGTAGAATTTGAGAATAGTTCCGTTAACTGCTGATACGGTGCCGCGGGTTTTGTAGTTAACGTCCAAAGTCAAACGCAGCCATTCTACCATTTTGTTCAGGAAAACGCGACTCATCCGATTTTCAGCGAAAATTTCCTCTTTAAACTCGTACTGATGCGGTTTGCTCGTGTTGGGTTGCTCTGTAATTGCAATGCATGATCGTGGCTTCCTCTTGATATTCACAAAGATCTGGTACATGTCTTGGTGCGGAATGAACGGCAACACACCGCACATTAATTCAAACGCAATGATGCCCAGGGACCAGTAATCCACAGTGTTGGTGTACTTAGCGGTGTCCAACACTTCGGGCGCGAAGTAGTGACGCGTACCTACCACACTTTTTAGAATTGTGCTGTCAGAAGAATTCCGAGCGAATCCGAAATCGGTAAGCTGTACAAAGAGAAGCAAATTCGATTTATAAGGTAACTAATTATGAGGTAAATAAATAAAATGGAAGATGTAATTACTACCAAATAGCTAGCTGGGGTTGAGAGGTTTGTCCTCAGCGTATTGATATGCGAAATATAGTCCTATATTGGAACCTTAGCCTATACTCTATCAAGACCGTTGGTGAATGATGATGAGTCACATGCTGCTCGAGCTGACCCTGCCACTTGCTGAACACAACGGATCTAGACTGGAGAGTCAATAAACACTTCCATATAACCCAGGGTGTTATGCGTCACCGTTCCCATTGGATGAGTTTTGCAGTCAGGGGGTTACGTACGTAGACTGTATTTAAATAGCGCCTCTCCGAAATCAGGCCGCATCGAGGTGTAAACGGTGGCCTTACCACGGCATAGGGCTCTGTCGTGGTGTACCGTCACTTTCCCGACAAAAAGCCTTTACTATATAAACCTTCGGGAGAGGATAGTCGCACGAAACAGACAGACTACTGAACAAAAAAACATAAAAACCACCCCAGCGCCTTGCACCACATACTCAGAGGATGAGTTGTTGGTCTCCAGTTAGGAGACCATTGATGCCGACAATAGACAGATTATGTCGGAAAACAGGAAAACCACTGTTTGCACCAGCATCAACACCAACAATAGCAGACACCGCATCCATGTCGGTGGCGGGGGAAGAAGGACTCTAAGCCAAAGCCTATAAAGCCAAAGTCTGAGGCAGCGGTCTGAAAAAGTCGGTACTATAAATTGCTAAGAATGAGGCGGAAGGGTCGGTACATGGGTTTGACCAGCAGACAAGGCCAAATATCAAACAGTGGCAGACGAGTCCGAACAGTACCAGGTCACAATCTCTCTCCCAGGAAAGGGGCCGAAGCGGAATAGGCTGTGCCATCTTCGATTCATATATCCAAGGGGGAAAGAAAGTTCTGGAGAAATGGGGGGAAAGATTGAATCCATTGAATCCACCGAGATGATGATGGAACACCTCTTGTCCGGCGTAGATGATGAAAGAGGCCAACAAACTAAGAGCACAACAATTCTAATCTAACAGAGTGTAACAGAGGGAATACTCCCACTTTTATCTTCGCCAGTTCCAACGATCATGTTGGATGGGAAGAGGTCCTGGATTTAACCCTTATTTCAGGAAACGAAACAGTCCAGGTAGGAGAGTGGAGTGTATCCAAAAAAATGTCTTTCTCGGACTACAATTAGATAGTCTTCAGTCTAAGTTTGGAAACCAGAGGTGCTATTCCGTTGAGAAACCCAGTCGAATAAAGGGGGATACTTTTACAAGGGAAACTGGAACAAAACTAAAAAATTTCGAGATAGTGAAAATCTAATATTATGGGGCGATAGAACAAAAAGTGAAGAATCTTGAGGAAGCCTTTAAAATGGCTTACAAGTGCCATCAGTAGGATTAGAAAAACCTTTTCGGATCTCAGGAAGAGAACCCAGAAATCAATGTTATAGGGATTCAAACCGGTACCATACAAAGAGTTTCAAAATTTTCACAAAATCTATCAGGGAAGCCAAAAACAATGGCTGGAGGGAATTTTGTGAACCAATCGAAGTAACCTCAACTTCCGCGAGAAGGGCATAGAGCAAGGATTTCTGTGGACAGTCAGGCTGCTATAAAGGCTCTAGGGCGCTAGGTCACCATGCCTACATCACAATCATCTGGGTTCAAGGCTATAATAATATCGATGGAAATGAGAAAGCTGATGAATTGGCGCGCTGAGGGCCTCTCTCGACCTAACACATGCGGAACCAGTACCTATTTCATTGGGTGCGACCAAGAGAGGTATCCACCTGCACTGTCTCTCCATGGCGGGTAGAAGATGGAAATCACTTACAATATGCAATACATTCCGGGTGACTTGACCAGTCGCCAATATAGCTAGGTCAAAGGATCTTATAAACAGGGACCGTGCAGACACCAGCCGACTCACGGCGGCCTTTACAGGTCACTTGTTAGTAGGAGAAAATGCAAAGATCTTTCAATAACCTTTGTAGAAGGTGCAAAATTCGAACGAGAGGGAAACTCAGTTTGCAAATGCGCAGCTCTGTCGGCCGCATGAAATAGAACCCTAGGAAACTACTTTCTAGCGGGACTATCCGACCTCTCGGCTGTAAAGCCGAAGGACCTTTTAAAATACCTAAATTTCACAAAGTAGATCTAGGTAACAACCCATCTTTTCCAGCGTTAGGAGGGGTAATGATATTAAAAAGGCGCTGAGGCGCCAATTGTGATTCAAGCGAGGATGCGTGGATCCGCCACCTGAACGAACGAATGAACGAACCAAATGGCTAAATAAGCTGTGGGTAAGGTGCTCACAGTATATATGGGGAAGAGGTGTACGCTTTGTCGAATTTTGTTTATATAAATAATATGGCTTTGTCTTCAGACCCAAGGTATGCTTTCGCATACCTTTTTCAAGATATATCTAGCAGTGTGAAAAACAAACGGATGGACAAATTAATTGCTAATAAAAAATATATATAGACCCGTATATACTCGTATGTAATATACATGCGTCCATAAAGGTAATGTCTCCTTTTTGACTTCACTGCAAAGCTCCGCTGTACTAACTTATTAAACTTAATACGGTACAGGGCAGGGGAGGACCTCGACACGAACAGAACGAATCAACATCGTCAACAATAACAACAACAAACGGAACATGTTAACTTCACCGAAAAGACTATAATTATTAACAATTACACTATAATTAAGCATATCGTAAATATGGAGTAGCTGTGTACTTATAATAATGGGTATGATTCAAACGACACTCCTTACGACACTGTTACTCATTTCTTCTTTTGTTTCAGCGGTAAAAAATGTCGTCTACCCTGAAACTAACTAACTATTGAGCGCATCTACAATCTCAACATGCTAACTTCATCTAAAAGATGATGCAGCTCATCATCAACGAAAAGAGACCAATTTTTTGCCTTACCCTTCAAAAGAATACATTCTTATTTCATGTTTCAACATAATTGCCTGGAGTACAAAGTATTATTTGTCATCTCATCAACAAACACTATTCGTAATAAAGCTAAAAGGTTCCATTATATAGTTTACTTACTATTAGTATCACACTTACTAATAATAATTGTACCAGGCGCCATCTGTGGCCTAGTACTAAGCACGCTAGACTCACACTCAGGAAGGCTTTTGTTAACTTAATGGATTTCGAGTTATTTCTCATTTAATAAATGGATGAGATTTTGGATTAAATGCGTAGATTATGAAAGCAGCTAATAGAGAAAATTTATTACGAATATGGATGTAAATTTATAGAAAAAGTACCGAAACACTTTCATGGAGTTGCTTGTCGCTTTTCCATTTATCAAATAGAGTTATCGCGTGTAACACCCTTCAGAGTATTCAGTTTCAAAGTAAAATTATTAGCGGTAAGAAGTAGGCACTCGTATGTGTCAATTTCGTAGATAGATTGGCAGCCTTGAAGTTCGGAACAACACAAATTACGCTGATTCTCCAAACCACTATAATAGAAAATAACCCGAGGAGTGTCGTATAAAATTTATTTCCATTTAGTACAAATATTCCTATGCTAATTAACTGCATATTGTAATTAATATATTTATAAGTAATCACAGATGTTATTAATATGGCTACGAATAGGATTCTAATTTCATAACTAGAGCCTCCGTATTCTCTATTTCGTCCACTTGATTGAGGCTTGAGACTTAATTGAATTGTTACATGCTTCAATGGTTTCAGAATAAACCCATATGTTAAGTTTAAGTTTTCTCTTGAGTATTCGCACAGTTCTTATTGAGTTCAGCTACTAAGCTCAAAATTGTAATATTAGTGACTTTAATTGGCATGATGCTCGCAGTTTTTAATGATCACAAATTTAGCCTGTATGTGCATTTCAAACTCACACAACAGCATTATCAACAGCCACTAAAGTAGCCTTACTTTAGATGGGGATCCGCCTTATGCAAGATTACATTCTTGATTCCGTTGCTCTTTGGTAATCATTGTTTGTGGCCAAATCTCTCAATAGAACAACGAAGTTTAGTAGACTAAATCTTATAAAAGCAAATTATGGTTGGCTCTTCTACTATTTTGATATATCCTCTACTAATAAACACACTACATAAACAAATTATTGGATTGTGGTTAGTGTTTCACACACTTTGATTTGCAGTTTTACTGATATGACAACTTTAATAATCACCAGAAGGATGTGGATTCGTAGTGGCATTCTTAAATAAATAAACCTCAAACAGAAAAAAACTAACAAAGCCAAAGGAGTTCGATTCAGCAAAGTTTCTGTTTACTTTCCTACAAAATGTTGTCGTTGTTGGTGTCTCGTGGCTAGCAATCGAATTATTGGCAGAAAGTGCTGAATTTGATGTGGCGCTTATTATGTAAGCAATCATAAACTTGAACACAGCCACCGACACCCTGCTAGGCCAAGAGACGAAATTTAAAAAAAATAATACATGCGAGGTGTGATCAAAAAATAACCGTTATTTTCAAATTTCGTGAGTTATGTATGTTCGATGTTCGCATTTTTTTCTGTTATGTTGGTACACATGTCTGTTATATATGTTGGCAATACCAACCATTTTGGATTGTCAGTTTGTTTTTGACAGATAAAAAGGTTAGTCGTGTTTTGGTGTGCTCTTCGATTTTGTACTATTCGAAAAAATGGATCAAAGAAACTGCATTCAGTTTTGTGTAAAAAATGAAATTAAATGCGCAAGGACATTTGAAATGTTGACTGTGGCCTTTGGCGAGTCTACTATGAGCAGAACACAAGTTCAATTGTGGTAAGGCCGAGAAGATGTCAATGACGATGCTCGTCCTGGTCGCCCGAGCACTTCAACAACCGATGAAAACATTGACGCAGTGGAGAAAATGATTTTGGATAATCGTCGAATCACTATCAGAGAGGTTGCTGATGATGTTGGCATATCGTTCGGCTCATGCCAAGCAATTTTTACGGATGTTTTAGGCATGAAACGTGCGGCAGCGAAGATTGTTCCAAAATTGCTAAACTTTGAGCAAAAACAACGTCGCATGGACATCGCTCAGGAGCTGTTTTTGGCCAAAAACAAAACCGTTATCATGCCTCAACCACCGTATTCACCGGACTTGGCCCCCGCTGACTTTTTCCTCTTTCCAAAACTGAAGACACCGATGGAAGGAAAGCGTTTTGCTACGATTGAGGAGATAAAAGAAAAATCGAAACAGGAGCTGTTGGCGATACCAAAAAAAGCGTTTCAGAAGTGTTTCGAGGATTGGAAAAAACGCTGGCATAAGTGTATTATATCTGAGGGGAATTACTTTGAAGGGGACAAGATAGTTGTTGATGAATAAATAAATACTTTATTTTTTGATCACACAATAACGGGTTTTTTTTATCACACCTCGTATTTATGTGAATTTAAAAGCCGAGATTGGAGACTGGAACGAAATGAAGAGATATTTTCAAAAATGATAAGAAAAAAAATCGCGGTACAATAAGAGGAAACATATGTAAGCGATGATGTTGTGTGTCTTGTTGAACTGAGACCATGGGAGCTGTTGCAGAGGAATTCAATTGTTTTCGATGTTCTAATCATACAAATGAAAATTTGACCAAAGAACAAAACAAACAAGAAACATTTCAGGGTAAAAAATGGATACGATTTATAAGAAAATGGCTTACCTTGTAACACCTACGACTGTCAATGCGATGAATAACAACATTATCTGGCTTTAAGTCTCTGTGCTCTATTTGGCACTTATTGTGCAAAAACTCGATAGCATACCGCAACGCATGCAACACTTGTCGCACTTCGTACTCATGCAAACCATTCACATTCTCCACTTTCTGGAGATGCGTTCGCAGGTCCCCGTCGTTGCAGTATTCCATCACTATGACAGGCAGCGGATGCCAGGCATGGTGCGCATTGAGGTAGGCCACAAACGACGCGTCTTTGACTTCCACTGCGCGCACAATGTACGCCATTTTGAACTCGCGCATCCAGCGGTATTCCTGGTCCCAGCGCTGCTTTAATTTCACTATTTCATCGTCATTGAGGCGATTATTTTCCTTCAGCCGTTTCGTTGCTATTGTGAAAATGAACAAACAAACAGAATGTTTAGTAGTGTTCTTATTTAATCTTATTACTATATAATTTATTCGTTTTAATGAGCAGCATTGTACTGAGTTATTTTCGGAAACTGCTTCACACTATTATTGATGGGCAACACAAAAGCCTTCCATTTTCAATCTTAAGGAACCAGCACATTATTACAGTAGGCATTAAACATCTGGGTACAAGCCGTAGTGGTGAGGCTATGTCTGTATGTGGCAAACGTGGGTTGTACCCAGATGTTTAATGCCTACTACTTGTAATAATGTGCTGGTTCCTTAAGATTGAAAATGGAAGGCTTTTGTGTTGCCCATCAATAATAGTCCTACACCGTACAGTGAAAACGCAATATGTTTTGATTGGAGGAATCTATTAATTCGAATCCATCTCAATATTCCTAAATTAGCATACATATAAACTTATCTTATTATTTATAATTGTTATATGGTAAAAGAGACTAGGTAGGTAGGAAAACATTCATGCCAGCTCGTCGGCTCTCTCATTGTCTTGAATGTTCCTATGTTCCGAAACCCAGACGAGAGATACTGTACTACTGATCGATAATGAATGAAATTCCTTTTACAGAGGCCGATTAGCTTAGAGCTGATAAAATTAAGTCAATAGCTGTATTCCAATGGCACTGGATCGGATCCAATTTAATGCAAAGCAACAACAAAATTTGGATCCAGCTTCATTTTCAGATCCAAATTTTGGATCCAGAAGTGTTCGGAAACCACAGTACGGAAAGTAGTGCTTGTATTTGGCACTATTGGCAAAAGTTTACAATCAATCAGCTAATGCCGACTTGTTGTTTTTCTTGTTGTTTTCAATTTTTATTTTAATATATTGTTTTTAATTTCATTAATTCAACAATGTCTCAAACCTCTAAACACAGATATTTTTATTTTTTTCATCTGTTTTTTTTAACAACTAACAAAAGTGCAGCCAAGTTTAACGTGGAACCATAATTTGGATCGAAACCATTCCAATGAGATTGCATTGAGATTCCAATCCAGTACCATTGGAATACGGCTAATATCGTTATTGCCGCTTGGCTGTCGAAGTAAATGGATATGTTTTTGGTCATCTTGCGCCTCTTCAGCGCCATGCATGCCTGCCAAAATCGCTTAAAATACACTAAATGTCAATTTGAAGGATAGTAGAAAATTAAATCCACAATTCGGTTTACGTTTATCAAAGTCATAGCGGGTGGAAATTATATATTGAGCGGTCTTTTACGTAGAGCAACACTCACACAAAGCTGAAAAAGTCGGCTTTCAGTATAGAGGGAGGGACGAAATAAACCATTAATAGCAATCAAAATAGTGTCATCACACTGGTAGCTACACTTACCACCTGTGTGCGGCAATAGTTGATATATGTAAGTTGAGATATCTGAATATAAACTGTTTAAAATCATAATAATCGTCCACTGCATAGCTAAATATGGGATATAATTCAATACAATTCTCATTCCTGCAATGTTTAGATAGTAAATACAGCACCTTATCATTTTAACATTGTGAAGAAGAAATTTGTCAACTGATTTTAAGTTCGTGCGATAAACGAATTCTCAATCACGTTTAACTTTTAGTAGGTTAAATATTGATTGAGAATCTTTCAGAGGTGTGGAAAAAACAAGTATTCGTGTGGAAGAACAAGTATTCGAAGTGGAACAACAAACGTTCAAAGTGGAAAAATAAGTATTCGAAGTTCGTTAAGGATTTCCAACGTATTAAGCACAGCCGAGATATCGACGACATAAGGAACATAAGCAACTTGGACTATGTCAGCGACATCAGGAACATCAGTGACATAACGAACATAAACAACTTGGACTATATCAGCGACCACAGAAACAACAGGCAGGTAGAGGCGTCACAAGGACCATCCATCAAACGGGCAACAATTTGCTTGAAAGTTCAAATAGTACAATTTGTCTTGAATTATCGGGGAAAATACCAAACATATTTCTATACAGAATTTGTCAAGGATAATTTAATATATAAGAGAAGTTACTATTTAAATGAAGCCTAATCTATTAGATCAAAGAAAAAAGTGTGAAGAATTTCTGTGTACGACTCCTTGACACCGCTGAGGATACCCCGGCAGAAATTTGAGTCGTTACAACAGTAACTACTTCAGAGGCCCCCTCTCTTTCTCACAATGAGTTGTGAGAAAGAGAGGGGAGTTGCCAAAGAGATGGGGAAATAATGTCATCAAAAACTTATTCAAAGACTTGCAATTGTTTTCGATTCTCAATATCTGCGTCAGTTTTAATGAATATGGTAAAAAATCGCTTTTAAAAGTAAGATAAAAATAACAACAAAAAAAAGTATGGAGAGATATTTTTTGACAAACTTACAAATGAAGAAAAAATATTTATACCGGAAATTAGTGAAGAAAGTCATCATATAGATAATGACATATTATTTTTTAACTAATGTTTTTAGAAGACATTTCAGAGCATTCAAATTGTTTTAACAGAAGATTTTAAGGAATAAAGCAAACTTTATATCATTTATAAGATTTCTTTTGATGAAGAAAGTATATATTAAGAAAGGAGTTGACTTTTTTATAGCCCCTTTCTTAAAAAATTTGTAATATCTTTAAGTAGTGACTTTTATATAACTGATTAAAATCAATTTTGAATAAATGTTTCACTAACAATTTAATGATTTACAAAAGACTCACCTATGCTTAAACAAATTTCCAGTTAAAAAATATATAAGAAATGTTTAAAATTTTAATTTCGTCAATCGAATTATCAATTCTGAAGTTTGAATATTTACCTGCAAAAATCTCAGAAATAAAATGATCAAAAACAAGACCATTCAGAAGCTCTTTCAAGGGCGTATTTTTTGTGGCCAGTCATGAATATAAATAAAAAATCGTTTAGCAATTCTGCCAGCGCGCTCCGTACTCTTATATCCAACAAAAATTAAACCGTGTTACAGCAAAAGATTACCTTTTCTAAGACTTAATGAACTCTAAAAAAGTGATATATAATGATATAATGACAGATATAAAATTTACAGCATCTTCTATTTCAAGTAAACGCAATGAAAGTAATCGGTTGTATATTTTAAATTTTTGAAGTTTTGCAATTCAATAATTATATAATACGATTTTGTTTAAAATTTTAATCAACATTACATTCACGAACTTTTCCGCATTACACTTCGTAAATAAAAAGGTGGGGTTATGAATCCTTACATACATACACCAACCCAAACACAATGTTTAACCATTATTTATATAATTAATTGTTTTAATATTAAAATTAACCAAGAACAAACAAAATACCGAAGTCGCAGAAGTAAAAAGTATGTCCCTAAGAGAGAAATCCCCTAATGTGGAAGCCATACAGCTTTTTTTTTAAGTGTTCGTTGAATTAAAAAAGTGTGGCTTATTTCGAACGAAATTTGTGAGACAAAATTCTAAAACTCTAAATATTATTTGCTACACTAGAAATCAGAATATATTGACAGTTATAACACTCCGGAACCCATCGAATTTTACTCAGTAGAGATAGGTTTGAAGAAAATCTAACTCAACCCCCGCGTCGACTCTTATTTTCCCATGCTAAATATGCTAAAATGGAAAAAATATTATTCGGCAATTGTAATCAAAATTTGTGGATTTCTTGAGTAATTAATCGGAATTTAATATTAAACATGTTTTCATTAAATAAGTTTATGTAATAGAAAAGTTAGTTTTATGGGTTTAAAGCAAGTTTTAATGTGCAATTAATCTTTGTTTGTTATTGGAAAATAGATTTTTAAGAAGTATTATATTTGAATTAGTATGGAAGTAACAGAATAATGAGGCATTCCTTCTGCAATTTAACTAAATTAGATTATAGATTCAACACTTTCTGATTGAAAAATAGTTCTTATTTGGAACCTTCTCTTGTATTTGTTCTTTGACATATATATATATTTAAATCTATTTAAAATTAGGTACTTTCAAAACGTAGTTTTTTCAGTTCTTTTGAACTCTGACTGTCAGGGTTGCATTTTACGGCGCTGCTCCCACCCAACCCAACCAGCTGATTTTTTTTGCACTCACAGAAAATATGCATCGATAAAATTGTTGATAGTTTATGGACAACAAAAAATTAATTGATGCCGTGCGGAAGCGCACCTGTATCTACAGCAAAGACCACCACTACTACAAAAATAAAATTCGGCGAGCTGCTGCCTGGGCGGAAATTAGCACGGAAGTCGGTCACCCACGTAAGTACAGAAATATTCCATTAACTGGGATTTGCATACGCTGTTCTGAACATAGTAGAACTATGATTCTTCCTACACTTAGCTACCCGAAAAAGAGAAAGAATGATGTTGGTGATAATTTTGCGGACTTATTTTTTCTCCCTAAGCACGTTACTAAGTTGCAAGCTCAACAACGTGTGCTAACCACGAATCGTTCCTGCAGTGAATATACTAATAATTTGTATTTTGTTCATAGCGGCGGATTGTCACACAAGATGGCGTGCGATCCGGGATCGTTATGCGAGAGCACTTAGCAAAGGCAATGTCGTTGAGAGCTTGATAGATCCGTTGGACGAGGAAGAATTGGAAGATCTGAGCTTTCTAAAGGAACACATCCGTACGAAAAAGTCAGTATAAATACATAATTCGTTAAATAAATTATGTTCTGAACAACATTTTTTTTTTGTTTACATATTCAGAGTACCAACAACTCCACCTGCCATGAAATCCACACATAGAGTGCTTATGGAACACGCCTATGGAGAAACTGTTGTGAGCGAAGATGACGATATCTCAAGCGACGAGCATCTCCCAATAGAGACACTAGAAACATTTGGGCCTGTGCCCAGCAAGAGTCGCCAGAATAAAGCAGACGACGTGGTCAAAGAAGAATTTACATCATTCATGAACGAAATTAAAGGCATGGCTACAGAGCGTTTGAAGACTAAGCCTGTCGATTCCACGTACTTAAAATTACTTGGAACAAAATTAGAAGAGTTGCCTGAGCACCTTAAAGAAACAACCAAAATATATTTTCTTAATTATGTGTATGAGTTAATACAAAAAAATAAAAATACCAAAGAATATCAGGAATTAGATTGAAGGAATAAAAAACGAATTTAAAACAATTAAGTAAACATTATCTTTCATATATAATGAACATAAAGTCTAAATCTGAACGATACATATTTTTAAAGTAGCATATTCTAGGAAATTTTAATCATAAATGTGCTCCAATTCGATAAACAGAATTTAGGCATCATATTTAATGAAGATCTTGAATAAGAAATAAAGTCCTACTGGTTAAGAATATATAAAATTAGGTGGCTTTGAATCCAACTAATTTTAACCTTCATAGGAAATCGTTAATTTACCAATCAATTTCAATATTAAGTATAGATTTGGTTAATTAGCGCAATGGTGCTTCATGTGTCGAAGCCTTGGAGATTTTAATTAAGATTTTTGCTAATATCTGAGTTGATCGGAACCAAATTTCAATGTGCACAAAAGTAATCGGAAGCATCACATCACAAAAAGTAAAATATGTAATTAATACATACAGGGTGCTCAGCGTAACTAACCTATTTCCTTGAGAAAAGTATATGACGTCCAATGCCCAACAGTTCAACATGCCACACTTGTATGTGGCGAACATGTACCAGCAACGCCGAAAGTCATAATAAACGGCAAAAACTATTTTAATTTTGGAAATTTGGCTCGTGTCCAACATTTCAGTTTTTAAATACTCATGCTATGCTTGCATGCAGGAGCGATACTTCGAGTTCCACGGCGGCCACATCATGTTTTAAATAAAAACGTGATGTAAACAAGCCGAAGATTCTGTTCAAAATGCAACTGCAGCAAGCGCTAATTCAACGCAGTTGCCTCTTGACATTGCTGTGATAATAGGAAATGAATCACGCGCCACCACATCCGAAATATCATTTATTTGTGTTGCCACTCACCGATTTCCTGATTGGAGCTACGATGTTTCCAGTGCAGCACTTCCCCAAAGCCGCCACTGCCCAGTTGTCCCTTCAGTTCCCACTCGCCGAAAGAGCGTAAATCCTCACAATTCATACTGAAGTTTATTTTTAGATCAACCTGTGACTATTAAATTTAATGCACAGGCATTCATTACACTTTCAACTTCTTGAATATGTTTAACACGATTAAAAATGCGCACAAAAAACGATCATAACAAAGCTAACGGAAAACCGGCGATAACTCGCATTTCATTCGATGAAATTCTACAACACTATTTTACACATTCAACAGTTTGTTTTGCTACAGTTTAAGTTCTTATTCCTTTAAGAACTCATAAACAAGTGTGAGTAAATGCAACAACATTACCCAAGAATGGAAGAAATCAATCAATTGTGCTACTGCTTTGTAGTAGATCTGTAAGATGCGAATACAATCTACTACAATTCTTCAATTCGGATTGCCGATACTGAAAATCAAACAACACATTGTAACGAGACTCTAAGTATAAAAAATATTTGTGTGCTACTTAATGCTGGACCCAATTTAAAAAAAATTATTTTCTTATTTAAATTCATGCTTCTAATTTCAGTTTATTTTACAGTTTAGCACTTAATAATTGAAATGTTTCACTGCATACGTCTTTAATTGTTCATCTTATTGCTGCTGGCTTACATACATATATGTACATATGTACATGTATTTCGAGGATAGTTTGTCTAAAGCTAAGACTACCAATATACGATACACATCTACCTTAATTATTTTCAAAATATGTTGCGATCGGTGTTTTGGCGTCTACCGTTTGTATGTTTGTTTTGTTTCTCTCCTTCTTTTGTTCCTTCCACTTGTCCGCTTTGCTGGTGGCAGATGGCGCTGCCTCAGAATGGTAGAAATTTTAAAAAAAGGTGACTGACCGCCTCGACCGCTGGAGCGGTCACTGATGGAATAGCGGAAGAGGCCGAGAAAATTAAGATTAGTTTTTTTAGTTCGTGTCAGTTTTTTCGCATAGAGAGTCTCTCGTCTCGTCCGTGGTCCGGTGATTGATTCGGTGTTAGTTTAGTTTAAAGATTTGGCGTTTAAATTTGGTGTTTTTTTTTGTGAAGATTTAGTGTGTAGTAGTGCCAATAACTACAGAAATTTATGTGAAAAATTTACCTTGGGTGTGTTGAATCCATAACCACTTGTTCCGGCCCATCCCCTTCTTGCAGCAGAGGAAAAAGGAGGCTGCCGCCCGCCCCTTAGAGCTAAGTACCTAGTTGTTAAGCATATATTTATCCAGTATACGCGTATATATGTTATTTATTTAAGTAGAATGTTTAGCATGTTTAATTATTTGTTAAAATGTTAGGCTAAGGCGGTCAATATGGGGCGGGCTCGCTTGTCGTCGTAGAGGAGGATGTTAGAAAACATGGTGAGTTGAAGTTTTTTTTTGTAGTGTTGCCCCACCCGATGCAGTGTGGCGGGTTAAGGACCACGACCATTGCGGTGAGCTAGCCGTGGCCACCACACTGCATCATTCAAGTGGTGAGGTAACATTAATGGCGCCCAAGTAAAAATAATTAAATTAAAATTTTCCTTTTAATGTATTGTAACGTTGTGTGTAGTGAAGCATTTTGTTGTTTAGTTAATGTGCTCCACTCTTGCCGCTGACTTGACGTGCCAATGCGTAACGCCAACTGCAACGACAAGAGGGGGAGGCTAAATGTGAGATGAAGCCGGCTATCTCATCGTGGCCGTGGTCTGTTGAGCAGATCATCGTAGCACTGATGAGATGGTTGAGAGGCGGAGTCTCAGTAGATGTAAAGGAAAATTTTAATAAAAAAATGACAACTCGCCTGGGAAAAGAAACAGTCCTCCGATGGATTGAAGACAAGGGAGCCCCACCCATTTGAACATTAATTTGTATTAAAAAAATATTATAGTTTTTTTTGTTAGTAAATATTAAGATTGGAATATTTTTAGTTTGGCTATATTTAATATGGATAAATTTTTATATAAATATGTATATATGTATTATTCTTTTGGGGTATAGCGTGGCATTGGTAGATCTCCAGGCATAGGTATAGGTATTATGTTATTTTTTTGTTGTTAGAAGTTAGTTGGTTTTTTTTAAAGTAAACATGTCAGCGGAATACGGGGAATACGGCGCGAGGCCATCAGCACTACCAAGTCAATATCGGTCAGCCGTGAACTTATTGATATTAGAGAGTGAAAATAGTTATCGGGCGGCGATGAAGGTGGAGTTTGGAAAGATAAGGGAAACAGTCCGTGCGAACCATTTAGAGCTGATGAAGCTCATTAGTGATGCAATGAGACCCATGCAGCAATCACCGGCGCAGGAAAGTAGCCTAGCAGCTGCAGAGTTGGATAAGGAGTCCCAAAATAAAGTAGTTGAAAACTGGGAAGAAGTTAGGGGAAGTGGCAACTCACAGGTTAGTTTTGAAGAGGAAAGTACTATCATTTATAATTTAAGTTGTGAAGAGGAAGTTTTGGACAATATACCAACAAGTCAGGACGATGAGGACTTGGCCTCAATAGATCAAGATATTTTTGAGATATTGTTAGACGATAATTCTGTTGATGGTAGTATTATGTCTGAAGCGTGTAACGCAAAATTAAGAAATAGTTGCGAAAATTTATCTTCTTTGGACTCAATAGATATGTTTGTTAACGATTTAGTAGGAGCTCCCCTCTCACAAAATATGAGCCTTAGTGACCATAGTGAACAGAGTACAGAAACCACTAGTCAACGTGACTCCATAAAATCAGCTGATAAATCTTTATCTTTAGTTTCAGACAGTAATGCTGCTGTTGCAGGAGATAAAAGCAGTATACCATCGAATGGATCAAAGACAAAACATTCAGAAGGGGCATCATATAGAAATGATGTGAATATAGTGAATGAACCTAAATTGATTGCAATTGTTTGTCCAACTGTACTACTTACAGATCAGCCGACATACTTCGACAGAAGCAATTGTACTGGCAAAAACTTAAATTATATTCGAATTATTAAGAAATTGCGAGGAGCAGTAGATCGCGTTTTTGGGTTGCAGAATCTTGTGTTCGATAGGGGGAAGTGGTTAGAAAGGGTTAAAACCATAGGTTAAATTGGTGAAGGCCTTGTGGCACTTCTAGTACCTACTGGAAAATTTGCGTGGGGAGATGTTGGGATTATTCAATGCTAGGAATCTAAACCGGTAAGAGCACGCGACTCTTAATCTCGGGGTTGTGGGCGTAGCTCACGTTGGCGCCTGTGGTACGTGAAGTAGCAATAGTTAGTAAGGAGGTGGAGGAAAGTTAATCATAGGGAATTATGGATTATATAATACATATAAAAGAACTTACTCCCAAATCAGCTTCGTTGGTCTAGAGGTAATCTGAGTTAAAAATCTGAAATTAGAATTGATTACTATGTGTTTTTTTTAAGGTAAAATAAATAAAAATGTTCCTGTTTACACGATAGAGTATAGGTGTGTAGGTTAGCGTTTATTAGTGAGTAGAGTGGTGAAGGTGATTCTTCGAGTCGAATGGCTGGGAAGACAAAATAAGTATAGAGTTAGATTAGGAAATTTGGTGTTGTGAATAATTACCGTGCAATTAGGTGTTGGGATCCGTAATCTTCCTCAGTGTGGTGGTTCTGTAAAGGAAGTATTATTAGTTTATATGTTTAGGTTTATGTAGGTATAGTTGCCCGGCTAGCTCAGGGTAGAGCATTAAGTGCTGATCGACGCTTCCATCCGTGTTCCGGCGGAGTTTATAGTGCTCCTGGCAACCCGTGTGTTTTGTTGCGATCGGTGTTTTGGCGTCTACCGTCTGTATGTTTGTTTTGTTTCTCTCCTTCTTTTGTTCCTTCCACTTGTCCGCTTTGCTGGTGGCAGATGGCGCTGCCTCAGAATGGTAGAAATTTTAAAAAAAGGTGACTGACCGCCTCGACCGCTGGAGCGGTCACTGATGGAATAGCGGAAGAGGCCGAGAAAATTAAGATTAGTTTTTTTAGTTCGTGTCAGTTTTTTCGCATAGAGAGTCTCTCGTCTCGTCCGTGGTCCGGTGATTGATTCGGTGTTAGTTTAGTTTAAAGATTTGGCGTTTAAATTTGGTGTTTTTTTTTGTGAAGATTTAGTGTGTAGTAGTGCCAATAACTACAGAAATTTATGTGAAAAATTTACCTTGGGTGTGTTGAATCCATAACCACTTGTTCCGGCCCATCCCCTTCTTGCAGCAGAGGAAAAAGGAGGCTGCCGCCCGCCCCTTAGAGCTAAGTACCTAGTTGTTAAGCATATATTTATCCAGTATACGCGTATATATGTTATTTATTTAAGTAGAATGTTTAGCATGTTTAATTATTTGTTAAAATGTTAGGCTAAGGCGGTCAATATGGGGCGGGCTCGCTTGTCGTCGTAGAGGAGGATGTTAGAAAACATGGTGAGTTGAAGTTTTTTTTTGTAGTGTTGCCCCACCCGATGCAGTGTGGCGGGTTAAGGACCACGACCATTGCGGTGAGCTAGCCGTGGCCACCACACTGCATCATTCAAGTGGTGAGGTAACAAATAATAGTAGGTAAAAGTCAATAGAGTGACGACCATATTGCACTTTATAATGGTTTTGAAATCATAATGATAAGGGTGGTGTTTGCGAAAATTATACAATTAGTTCATACAAGTCTTCGAAACAATTACTACCTTTAGTGGTTTAGAAAGGAGATACGGAACTGAGCACAGTAATTAATTTCATTGGTGGGAATTGTGGAGTGGCAAACAAAAATCTGGTGAAACACTACGAGAATTCGCAGCGAATATTGATTGGTTAGAACATTTGCCATATTCGGAATATATACGATAAAACTGGGAATTGCAAAATCCAAGTAAGTAGTCGGTATGAAAACACGGTCACTCAGGAATGAAGTTTATGTAGATCCGGAAGACTTCACCCCATAGTTCGCATATTAAGAGGCATTAAGGAAAGAAAATCAAGTGCTCCTTCTTGGAACCAAAAGGCATTTAAAAGTAAATACTTCATTTAGGAGACACAGAATATACATCGAGAATATACATTACGAGACATTAATATCCAAATTTATAACACCGCGGTGAGGAAACCATGTCTCAGTATACAAGGACAGAGATTCTCCTAAGGTACAGAAAGTCAACTCAAGAAAATTAATCTCACAATTGAAGCATAAAGCCGATAGTGTACCTATTAGTGGAAAAGTTTCTGAATAACACTGAACACTGGGTAAGGGTGCGTCCTATTAAATAATCAGAAGTGATATAATCGATAAAGGTAGTGTGCAACAGAAATCAGACACTATAGGAAACAAAGCGTTGAAGCATAAGAATAGAGCCAATATACATACGATAAAAAATAGAATATAGGACCTACGAGGGAATTTAAAAGGGGTTTCGTAAAGGTGACTTAGTCTTTGTCTCCAAAGTTGCTGACATCATTGTCTTTTTTTGGAGCCCTTTAGAAAGCAGTCGGTTATTTTGCAGGTAACTGAGTTGCATCATCTATCAGTGGGGATATTACTCACGTGGTCCTGGATCCAAGTGACAGTCACTGGTAAACTTATACCGATAATTAACTTTGGTTTCGTTGCAGTGCTTTCAGATCAATTAAGTTCATCATTTATTTTATCATATGCTCCCTCAATACCTACAAATACACTCATAGTGTATTCACCACCTCCCAGTAGTGCTTCAATCTAATACACCAGATCGTGCAGGGATGATTCTCTGAATTTTCAACTTTGGTGAGCATGTTGATGGATACTGAGATCCCTGTTGTGCTCACATACTCTTCCACCATGCGCATCAGACATTTCAGTATAAACCATGCCATACTAATCGGTCGACAGATTTCGCTAGTATACATAGCTGCAACGTAGCTTAGAGCAAGGCAAACAATAAAGATTTTTAAGGCATTATTGAAACAATTAAACAATTAAACAAATCAACTACTTAGGCCCGATTAGTCTTGACGAACCAAACGTAACGAAACAGCTGTTTTCAGACTGTATGCAAAGCAATGTGAAGGATTTGGACGGAATGTACAATTACGAACGAGGACAAAAGCTTCTGGAGATTGGACAATTTTTCTGTCAGGGTTCGTAAATGTTCGGATCAGCTGATCTTTATTTGTGTGTGTATTTTAGTGTGGAGTAATTGTCTGGCCAAGTAATTGGGATGATGTGTGGAGTTTGAATTTATATTTACATTTATTTTGTATTAGTTCAGTTTCTATTATTGGTATTTTAAGATCGCTGTGGATGTTATAATTTTTTATGTACCAGGAGGAGCTTACAATTTCGAAGAATTTTCGATAGTGCACACTGGATTAATTCAATATTAGATGAGCTAGCATTTCCCCACAGCTGCGCTCCGTACGTCCATATTGGTTTTACGATTGCATTGTACAGTAGAACTGTGCGTTCACGGCTCAAAATTGAATGTTTATTAAGTAACCAATTGATTCCTTGCGCTTTCAGTTTCATTTGCGTACGTTTTGCGTCGATATCAGCCTATGATCGAGATAGCCCCTAGCTAGGTTTCTTCATTGGCTTGAGGAATAGATACGCCGTAGAGTAAATGTGACGTGGGTGCTTTTGCTACCTCTACTCTTTTTACCTCTATTAGTTTCAAGTGCTCAGTAAGATCTTTTGTGCGATTCTCGGATTTTTATGGGGGCTCAGGATGGCAATAGCGTCAGCATACGTCGACGTCATAAGGCGACTTTTTGTGGGAATATCCGAGCAATATCAAGAAAAATTGCCGAGCAGAACTTTTTACCCTCGAAAGCGTTTCTTAATTCGCTAGTTATGCGATTCACCTGCTCTATTGTGCTTTGATTTGGGCGAAATCCGAATTGATGATGTGGAGTTATACCATTTTCTTGCACATCTGGTATCATTTTTAGTATCAGCAGTCTTTCAAGAGGTTTTCACACCATTGACATCAGACTAATAGGTCTGTGTGACGTCGCTTGCATTTTATCTTTTCCGGGGTTAGGAATCATAATTACCAGTAATTCCAATCTGAAGGCAAATAGCCTATTCGAAAAATAGTATTAAACAGCTGTGTTAGAATATCTGGTAACACAGCTACCACTTTGGCAGTAATAGACTCGTAGCCTGGATATATTTTCAAGTTGAAATGATTTTGCACAGTTTACTTTACTTCTTTTGCCCTTAACTTGAATTGGGTGAATCGTTTTTTCGGTGACCAGAGATGGAATTACGACATAATTGGTCCCAGGATTTGGTTGAAACCCTTTTTCCAGATGATGAGCAAAGGCTAAAGCTTTATCTGTGTCGCTACTCGCCCAGCTCCCATCACTCAATCTAAGTGGCGGTTCTGACTCCTTTGTTAGTCTTCCACAAGGAATAGTTAGACTTTTCTTTAGGACATAATTTTCTCGCATTTGAATCATAAGGTTTTGCATTTTTATAACCTCTGGAACTTGTGGTCATAAACTGTGTTAAACATTGCGTGAGGCTCATTAGCATAGCTTCTAGACTTTGAGAGTTCATACAAATGGTTGTATTTGGGTTTATATTAGTCATTACTATGTTTGGGCACGACATAGCAGACGAACTATTTGCGGATAGTCTCCTGCCGCAGGTTAGTGGTACTTGGACTCGACTCAGAAGTAAGAGTGCGTTGGATTTTTTGACGTTGGAAGGGCTTTTTATAGGTGTATATATAAACTGGACATCCGCGGTAGTTGGCTGTATGATTGCCACCACAGTTGCTGCATTTCTCGGCTTCAGCATTGGCATTTGTCTGACGAGTATTGTGACAAATGATGAAGATATCATACTGAACGTAGCGTATAATATGTTTTTGTATGGCCATACTTTTGACAATTTCCGGTCCTTATCTCTTGTGAGGTTTCTGTACAGTGTTTATATCGCTTATCATAAATAGGTTGGGTTTCATTGCTTTTTAATTTTCGAGTGTCAGGATCGTCTCGAAATAGTGGTTGTGGTAGCTTATCCTTATTTTTATATTGTGAGGGGACTCGCTTTAAAACGATCATCTTCAAGAGCCTGTTTGATTTCGTCCGGATCTATATCAGATTCAATGCCTTTGATAACTACAGCAAATCCTTTAATTTTAATTTTTAGTTGTTATGTATAGATAGATAGATGTATTTAAGGGTGTTATACACCGCGACCTGAAAGATATATTGTGATATCCCTTATTTATCTAAAAGATGAGGATAGTCTCATCTATAGATCTTCTGTCAGATTAATTTCAGACAGGAATTCATATATTTTGGAGGAATCAAGTTTGGAGATCTTGCTCATATCTAAGATATATTCTCCAAAACACCTGTGTCTTTTGTGAGCCAATGGTCCGCAATCCGGGATCAGGTGCAGTGAGGTTTCGTCACCTTCTCCACAGTTGGCATCTGAAGATAGACCCAACTTCTTCATATGATAGTTGAGTCTACAGTGTCTGCTTAGAATGCCTGTGATGATTCTTAATTAACTCCGAGGCATATTTATTACCTCATCAGCTCTTTTAGGATTAAAATCGACCAGAAGAACTTTTGACTGTCCAGGAAGAGATTTCCCAGGTTTGACTTCTTTTTGAATCTGTACTTTTCTTCAGCAGACCTTCTACGGTGTTGGATGATAGTCCACAGAAGCGTACAGTCCCATTGAAATGAGAAGCCGCAGCAATACAGTCCCATACAAGTTTCGACCTCACCAATGGTGAACTCAAACTTTTGAGTGCTGCTTTACTATCGGATAGTATCACGATGTTTTTTCCCCGATATTTCCTGTCAATGTTGATCTGGACACATCTTTCAATAGCGTGAATCTCCGCTTGAAAAATGCTTGGGAAAGAACCCATTGGTTCCCAGTAATTGGTTCTAGACCCAAATACTCCTGCCCCAGTTCCGTCCATAGTCTTAGAACCGTTTGTATACCATAAGACAGGGTTTTCTCAAATTTTATATGTCTCAGTTAGACCTTTCCATTATTTTTTGGAAGTCAACTTTGTACTGTATTTGTACGAGGTGTTATCAAAAAATAACCGTTATTTTCAAATTTCGTGAGTTACGTATGTTCGATGTTCGCATTTTTTTCTGTTATGTTGGTACACATGTCTTTTATATATGTTGGCAATACCAACCATTTTGGATTATCAGTTTGTTTTTGACAGATAAAAAGGTTAGTCGTGTTTTGGTGTGCTCTTCGATTTTGTAATATTCGAAAAAATGGATCAAAGAAACTGTATTCAGTTTTGTGTAAAAAATGAAATTAAATGCGCAAGGACATTTGAAATGTTGACTGTGGCCTTTGGCGAGTCTACTATGAGCAGAACACAAGTTCAATTGTGGTATAGCCGGTTTAAGGAAGGCCGAGAAGATGTCAATGACGATGCTCGTCCTGGTCGCCCGAGCACGTCAACAACCGATGAAAACATTGACGCAGTGAAGAAAATGATTTTGGATAATCGTCGAATCACTATCAGAGAGGTTGCTGATGATGTTGGCATATCGTTCGGCTCATGCCAAGCAATTTTTACGGATGTTTTAGCCATGAAAAGTGCGGCAGCGAAGATTGTTCCAAAATTGCTAAATTTTGAGCAAAAACAACGTCGCATGGAGCTGTTGAACATCGTCAACGACTATGAAAGGAAAGCGTTTTGCTACGATTGAGGAGATAAAAGAAAAATTGAAACAGGAGCTGTTGGCGATACCAAAAAAGCGTTTCAGAAGTGTTTCGAGGATTGGAAAAAACGCTGGCATAAGTGTATTATATCTGAGGGGAAAAACTTTGAAGCGGACAAGATAGTTGTTGATGAATAAATAAATACTTTTTGAAAAAATAACGGTTATTTTTTGATCAAACCTCGTATACAAAGTTGAATTTTGTCGGCATAAAATCCTTGTGAGATTTAAGTATACCATATTCTTGTCACACCATATATTTTGGGTGTAATTTGATTCCCTCGAGATAATTTCTTGTTGCAATTTCTCTTCTTCTTTAGAAGAATTGGTTTCAAACGGCATAATGGTGGTCTTCGAGGCATTGATTTTCAATCCTGCTAATAAGCCCCTCTGGATAATATCACAAAGAGTGAATTCAGATTTTCCTCTAGCTATTATAACAAAATCGTCCGCATACCCTTGACATGATATGCCTAGATTTGTGAGTTTTACCAGAAAATCATCAACTACTGTGCTCCACAAAATGGGTGATAATACCCGACCCTGCGGACATCCTTTATTGACTTTGGCTTTAATAGTTTTGTCACCTGCTTCAGCTTCATTTAGTCTACTGTTAAAATCCGCATCCGGTGATTTGTTTGGCTGAAAAGAGATTATTGCCCTTCTCAGCCTCTCAGTAGTTATAATTGCTTTGGCCATCTTCCAGCCAATTTTGATTGCTCTTCTAGGAGGAGCATCCATATGCGAAGATGGCGGTAGCTGGATCGAGATCCCAGAGAAGTGCACACGCAGCAAAAGGAGAGTGCAATCCTCTTCATTCGCCGTGAACTTCCCAACCTCAGATCATAATACCAGCTTTAAGTATTTCAGATTTTGTTTTTCGCAAGAGCTCTATGGAATCGTGCTACTTCAGAAGTCGATTCAACACTTTCACAAAAGGATCTAAAGCTAGTCCTTTTGGCTTGTCTGATCTCTTTGTTATATATCATCAACCCTTTTTTATATTCTTTCCAGTCCCCCGTACGCTTAACTAGGTTGAATAGCTTACGCACCTTTCTAGAAGACAGACTAGAATTGCATTAGGGAACATTCCTGATGTTTTCCTTTGTCTTTAGTGGACAGGATAAAACATAGGATTCTGAAATAATTTCATTCAGCTCATTAACACTCTCCTCTAGCTCCACCGGATTTTTCTATATTCCTCGGATGTTTGAGGATGAGAGTAGTGAATGCACTGAACTATCGAAGAATTCCCAGTTAGTATACCTAGGATTTCTAAAAACTACCGTTTTTGTGGCGATACCTCCTATATCGAACTCAATTATACTGTGATCCGACAGAGAGGGTTCTTCCGAAACTTTCCAATTGCTAACAATATCAGTTAGCCATGGACTACAGAAAGTCAGATCAAGAACTTCCTTTCTACTTACATTTCTAAAAGTGGGTAACATACCCAATATATAAATTAAGTGATAATAAAAATTCTAGAACTGACTCGCCCCGTTGATTGGTGTCACTGCAGGTCCAGATGGTATTGTGTGCGTTGGAATCATAGCCTACCAAGAGTGGAATCCTTTTGGATAGGCAATACCTCGCCAACTTAGCGACTTCTTCCGGGATGTCATTGATATCTTCCGGAAAGTGGGCCGATGCAACGAATATATCGTGAGAGACCCCATCATCTGCATACTTTACCATGATGGGTGTGATATCTCACGACATGAATTCTGAAAGACAAAAGTAATTTATATCATTTCTAATCAGGATACAGGTGCGGGGAGTGTCAGCATTGGCATCCCATATTACCTTTGAAAACTTACTTGAAAGGCCCCTAATTTGACCTTAGTAACACCATGGCTCTTGAATGAGGGCCAGCCCCATATTGTTTTTGGCATACACCCTCCTTATGACAGCTGAGGCTGCTCTGGCATGATGGATGTTTGCCTGAGCCACGTTCAATCTTGTCATCTTATGGAACCGATTGTGACGGGATGGTGCTATTCCCATCTTCGTCCTCCTCGTCCATATAGACATCCTCCAAACTGTGTACCAGTGAAGGATGTCCCCCCTATCTCAACACTGGGGGCCCTGGAAGAGATTTCCGGAGCCACAGTCTCTGGTTCAGCCTCACCTGACGGTAGGCTACTACCCGCAATTACCTTCGAAAGAGGGGCGATATTTGTCTCCCCTACTTCCTCCTTGCGTTTTTGAATACTCGTACGTTTGGAACAACCGTGCTTGACCTTGCCATGTCGGTAGCTCAACGCATACCCCTAGCTTTTGATGAGTTGTATGGACCCATCATCTATTTCCACGGACAACAACTGACCGTTGCCCTCGTCCTAGCAACTCCATATTCTCCAGAAATTGGTGTTTAACCCAATATTCTGACAGGAGAGAAACTTGAGTGACATAGCCACCTCTTGTCCGCTATTACGTGGGAGGATCACTGTGTGTGATCCTGGGATGATGTCTCCTACTCTGGCGACCTAACTGACGCCTCTCTTCTACTGAGAGCTGCGTTACGACTCCTTTCACCCATTCCACCGAGTCCGTCGTACAGCAGTCAATACTTAGGAAGCCAGGCTTGAAGTGGATACCATCGAAGGAGAAGTATTTGGTCCACTCTCCAACCAGCCTTCCAAGCAACATATGCTCAACACTTATCGGTTCCTTGCTAGTCAGGATGGTGTTCAAATAGTTCGCAGCAACAACAGCCTTGGTAACGGATACAACTACATTAACTACCTACTGCTTTCGGCCCTCCACGACCTGGTGGTGGGCCTGTCGGCTTCCTCTTCTTGGTTGGGTCAGGATTAGGAGAGAAGGTGTCTCGTATCCTCTTCTTCAGGTTCTTGTTCCCGTTCGGTTGTGATGCTGTGCCAGCTGAATCCTTTACAACCCTTTGTTATTTTGTCTTGGCAAGATCATCTGGTTGCAAACCCTGAGCTAGGTAGGTGAGATACCATCTGATTCCAGCTGCACTTAACTCAGTTCGTCTCGGGTCATCAAATCCCCAGGTTGACCACGATCAGGAAGAGGTATTCTTCTCTTGGACATCCTGGAGGTCTTCACCGAACTGGTAGGTCAGGATGGATTACTCCCTTTAGCTCCCAGTTTTACTTCCAGCGTCGACAGCCTCTCCTTAGTGAACAGACTCTCATCTCGGAAGAAAGTTTCTGAATTCCTGCCCCACCCACCCTGTCCACTGCCATTGGGGATCCCATGGGTCCACCCACTGCTTTGGTTACGGATGAAGGTCTCCGTTCATTGACCGCAGTAGCACTTTATGTGGGCTTAGCGGGTGATCTGGATCCACGAAGCATTAGCTCATCAAGGATTCTTTGTTCCATCTGATTTGCCAATTGAAAGGCGGTGTTGTTCCGTGGAATTTTTTGTTTGGTTTTTTTATTTTTCTTCATGAGAATTATTTTTTGCGCAGAATATGAAGACCACTCGGACAGAGATCTGCAATATCCAAGCTAGGCTATTACCACCGATGGGCGCCTTTTATTCGGGGGCTCCGTTTACGACTAGACTATTTAACAGGGCCTCTAGCCTGGCAGATCATCAGCACGGGTCGCGTGAAACCTTGATCCAGCCCTTACCTTCGCACCATAGTCAAGGTGTATTTCTGAGCCTCACATCCTGATCCAGCACCATCAGACAAGTGATGCCATTATAGACCTATTACCAGCCGGTACTCTCGGGGAGGGTTCACTTGAAGGATTTATTACCAGCCTAGTTGGTATGTATAGTAACTATTTTTATTTGCATTCTTCGTAAATTTGAACATTTATTATTATTTTTATTATATTGATCTTTTGTTTCCGCAATGTTAGCTTTCATTAAAGGAATTATGTATATGGAACTTAACCCTACCGATTAGCTAGCTCAAACTTTGCACTAATGCGTTGGTGCTGCGTTTATGTAGATAAATAGGTGGAGGCTTATAAGATTTGGAAGTTGTTAGAATTTGGACTCCCGGGTCCGAAGCATCGTCGTTAAAATAGCAAAACGATTTTAGTTAGAGAAATTATTGCTAAATGGCGCCTGTCCTAAATACAAGGAACATTTCAAGATTTTGTACTAAACAGGGAAATGTTCCATATTCTTTATATATCGTTTTTGCTTGGCATGTTCAGGTATGTGCAGACCAGAGAACACAGAGAAGCGACACTTAAACGTCTAATTTTCTGACGTTAAAAAATGTCTTTGTTTATCATTAGCTGGCTATATGGATAGGTTTGTTTATCATTGGTTAACCAGAATTCTGAAGAAAATCAGCCACTCTACTACAGTTTTGCGCATGCGTTAGTGTGCTTTTCTTTCGTCAATTCTTACGACATACTCGCTACACCTGATGCACATATCTCCACACTCTTTCCTTCATTTTGGAAGTAATGGGTTTACTGAAGTAAGTGAACGTTGATAAATGTGTTGGAACGGGTTTCATCACCAGTCTGCACTACATTTAGTACATTATCAGATCCAGGTCATTTAAGGTTGTCGGGGAGGAAAAAATTTACTATTTTGATACAATCCATGATACAGTATACCAGATCTGGAGATTCCACCATTCGACCTGTCAACATACACACTACTTCCTGTAACAGTAGAAGAACCATCAAACTTCAGAAGAGAGTCCACCGTATGGTTTCATACCCTTTAAGGCCTTGTCGTCTCATTCATATTGTCAAGTTGACTACATACATTTCTAAAAGAGTTCAATTTGGTTTGTTCTTATAGTCCTTGCTGAGCGATATGCTATTCGGGGTTTTAAAGCCGTAAACACAAGCCTTTAGTACCGTTTGCGGAGCTTCGAGTTTTCAGCAAACTTTCCGTGCTCATGCTGAATGGACATATTTCCTCAAAGTACTTATTAACCTCTTCGCTGGCCCTTATGGTTCTCAAGATGTTCTGGAAACATATTTCAGTCTGCTGTAAATGCATTTCAACCATTCTGCAGAGACATTTTGTCAGCATCAAGCCGAACAATATTCCCCAAGACCCTCTGTTGCACCTCTTCCCCAATCCAGATCTGAAGATATAATAAAATCACACATATTTTTTGTTTGGAAGTTGGACTTAGTGGTACTCTATTCCGTGTTCGGTAATTTAGCATCACAGCCCATAATCATGCCCTAGCCATTGGATTCTCTATCAATTCGCTTGCGGGGGTAGAGTATAACCAAAGGTCATAGAGGCAACCACTCCCTCTATAAGCTACAGCAGCCTTTGTTCTTTATCTTTGCCGTAACGATACCTTGAGAGCAGCATTGGCTAATCGTCGCGGATTCGACACACCTTGGCATGACAATATGTGCACGCGGCCCGTGAATCCCTTCGAACCATAGGGGATTTCCCCATATTTCAATCAAAGCAAATATATACTTCTATAACATTATGACTCTTGGATTAATACATCATGACTCTTGGATTAATACTTTTAAAATTAATTTATATGAATTCCAATCCGGTGATTCGAGCTAAGAACTCAGATTCTAAATAAATCTATAAAAATCAGACATTTTGTTCTTTTTGTCGGAGGAACTAGTCATATATAGTATTCAGATCACAAGACATCCATTGTACTATTTGACGTTCCATTTTTATTTTTATTTGAATCGACCTAATTTGTGGGCTATTCACAGAAGATCCTGTGACCCTAAGTATCCTAATTTTTCACTACTTAGGATATCAGTGCCAAATACCTCGAATCTGTGTCTAGCGACAGCGGGGATTCCCACAACCGTCTCATCTTCCTCTCCAGAACCCTGGCAAAGTCTATCTTTTACATATGCTTAGCCCAAGCAATATGATCTATCATCAGTCCGACCAGAAATGCAGTCTCTCCCACCAAGTAACAGAAGAAATTTTCACGTTCCATCTGAAATAACAGGCAGCATCGCCTTTGCCCATCTGCTACCTCTTACAGCCCCCATTCGTGATTCTGTCCACAGGCGAACTGGTCTCAGATCCTTTATTCGCAAGTTTATCTGCGACTTCATTCCCCATAACGCCCATGCACCCAAGAATCCATTTTAGCATCAGACGATAATAATAATAATTTTGTTTTAGTAGTTTGCCCCAAGGTCGACGCTGCGACCTAAAATATATTTTGTGTCAATCTACATTTTCAAATTAGTGATCCATGTGATCACAGCTGTCTGATCTACTATACCCTATTGGTTTAGTACCGGTATTCTTTCAGTAATGCCATAGCATTTCGTCCGTTTGATGATGTCAAAGCATCCCATTAAAGTCATCACGTCCTTTTCTACCTAGATGTTCCTTGTCTAAAGAAAGGAAGTAGTTGAAAGTTTTGTTCTTTCATTATCTTTACCGCTTATTGATGAATTTGACTATGTCCATAACAGGTGCATTCTTTATTTCTTCCAGAGCCAGCTGGTCGAGGTGGAATATGTTCATTCTAGTTCTTGCCAACGAAATGCAGTTGCATACGAATGTATTGTATTTTGTGCTTTGTGGTTTCTTCTTCTTCTAGACAAAGCCGGCACTCCTTATCGTCAAGAATGTGGATTTTAGTCAGGTGATATTTCAGGTAGTAATGACCTGATAGAAAACCTACTATTTTCGCTATGTCTGCTTTGCACATATTGCGCAGTTCTTTATTGTAGATGAATGGCCTTAACAGTCTTTTAGATTCACGAAGTCCCTCTATCCCTTCCCAATGTGACATTCTCAGACTATGTTCCCACTTATCTACCCTAGATTTAACCTCCCCCAGTTGATACCACAATATGGCTCTGGACTTATGAGGCTTGCTGCAGAACCGGCTCTAGCCATTTCGTCAGCATTTTCGTTGCCTTCGATCCCTGAGTAACCCGGGACCCAATAAATTTCAACCATTTTTGTTCCACCTAAAGATTGTAGGTTATTGAAGCATTCTTCCACTTGTTTCGATTCTAAAGAATATAAAGCTAGTGCTAGTAATGCAGATTGACTATCTGAATAGATTGCTATGTGCGCGCCCTTGATACCTCTTTTCAGATTTATCCTTATGCAGAATTTCAGCCTGGAAGACACCTGCCCATTGGCTCTGACATTTTTTGGGTCCATATACCCCAGTTCCGACTCTGGTGATTGTTTTTGATCCGTCTGTAAGCCATTTTTGATTTCTCGGGTCGACCCAAGGTTCTCCTATCTCCCATTCATCACGGTCTGAGACAATAATCTCAAACTTGTAACGACTTAAATTTATAGCTGGGATAAAACTCAGCGGCTCCAGGGGCCGTATACAGAAAATTACTCGGGCGTTGTATGGTTTAAGTTTTCGTTATTCAATCCTTATTCTTATTACTAGGCTTACACGTTATTACAAAAATGGTGGGCTTTATGAAGGCCGCTCCTGAACTTGGTGCTGTGCCGTCCTGTCTCCAGTCTCAACGGTGGTGGATTGAAAAACCACTTCCACCGGTTTCACTTTGAGAAGCAAGTCCTGGTTTTCTATAAAGGCGGATTGAAAAACCCAGCGTTCGTAGCAAACTCAGTACTTCTTAGTGTCTAGGTCTGTGTCTTGAGTCTTTCGTTTCAACGGTGGTGGATTGACAAACCACTTCCACCGTTCTAACGTTGACGATCAAGCTCTGGTTTACTATGAGAGTGGATTAAAATCCAGCATTCGTAGTAAATGCAGCGCTTGTGTGTGTCTGTGTCCGTTGGTAATGATTTCTAGTGTCGTGGCTTCTGTGCGGCAACGTTTCTAAGGTACTTACTTGCGCGATGTGTTAGCAGGAAAAGAGACCGTATGTCCGGTTACAGGCGCTTTTATAGCCAACTATTGAACCTCTAGTTGTTGTCCCGCTGGCCGTTGCTCCGACTACCGCTTCCTGTTGCTAAGGCCAAGGCATTGTTGGTGTTTTCCTCTTGACCTTAGGTGACCCTCAGCGTTTTCCTGGAAAAGTCCGGCTGTTGTCAAGCGCGTAGTAGTTGCAGCGGCACGTTGTTGCTGTTGCACGCCCTGTTGTTGTTGTTGCACGCCCTGTTGTTGTTGTTGCACGCCAGATTTCTTTCTGCTGGTGGTTAATATTATTTAAATTATCCACCAGCGTTTGAACACTATTTGTGTGTTTCTACTTTATGTGATGTCCGCGCAACTTGTCTGCACAGCGATTGTTATGTCGTCGTCTCTTTTCTTATTATTCCTTCCTCGTGTTGTTGTTGTACTATTTCCCGAGCTAACGCACTCGGGAAATTCTACCGAGTCGTGTTGTTGTAATTAACGCACGATTAATTGAAGTCTGCTTGTAGTGTTGTTGTTGTTGTTGTCGATCAGTGCAAACGGCTGGTTTGAGTTCGCCAAGTCTGTCGGCGCATTCTTGTTGGTATAATCCACATGCAATTCATTTTCCTTGTCTTACACAAGCGGCTGGCTTGGCTTTGCCAATGCTGTGGTTGACATTCCGCTTGCGTAGTTGTTGTTACAATTTGCATGTGAATTTTTAACCAACGTTTAATATTTCGTGCATTTCATGCGCTCCCGCCTTCGCCGTGGTTTCTATTGGTGCGAAGGTATTCTAATAAATAATATTAAGCGTTGATGGGGCCGCGCAAGCTGATTGGGTACGGCACTCTCAATTGTTCGCACGCGAGTGATGCTGGTGGTCCATTTTCGCAGACTATTGCTTTGGGGAACATTTATTGTGTGAGCAAAATTAATCAATAATTTTGCTCTTCACAAACTTGCCATCATATAATCCGTTATTGAGCAGATTATGTTTTGATCCGGTATGTTTTTTATAATATTGAAATGACCATAGTGATGAAGTTCTTGTCTAGACAAGATTTTCATCACCAATACGCTTCTAGCAGTACATCTTTTTACGAATGTATGTTCTGGGGATAATCCTATTATCGGTTCAATAGCAGCGATTGGGCAGTTTCGCACGGCACCCGTGATTTCCAAGCAGTCCTGCCTTTGAAAACTTGTCAGTACTTTCACTTCAGTACAAGGGGTGCATAAGTCTAAGTAATGATTGGTCTAACCATCCAACCAGACAGTGAATCATTTTGGAGTCTAGACCCCATGTTCTATCAAAGACACTCCGACAGGTCCACATTGCTCTTGTGGGTTTGTTTATCACCGAATTTATGTGAGAGTTCCAATTGAGTCGCCTATCCAGAACTACATCTAGAATATTTTACTGTTTGTGAAAGGAACGAGAATAGTCTTTCTAGGATTAATGCATAAGCCTTCTGCGTGACACTAATCTGAAATGTAGGTTAGGGCTTGATTCATAATGTTGGATATTGTTCTGTCAAATTTGCCAGAACAATAATGGCATCAAGATCGTCAGCATATCCACTTGCATCGAAGCCTAACCCATGTAGTTTGACTAAGAGATCGTCAATAACTAAATACCATAGAATACGCCACCTTCGGGACAGCCTTTCATTGCTTTGACTGATACGAATTCGTCGCCCAGAGATGAGTTAATGTCTCTGCTCCTGCACCAGACGATGCTTTCCACATCTCAATATGCACTGAGTAAGGTTTTCAGTGCCTGACTGTCACTGTATACACAAATACTTTTGCGACGTCATCTGCTTTCCACCACATAATCCATCGCCCTTAGGATCGCATAAATTTCTGGCAGAAACACATACAGCCAACGGCGTAATGGAGCTGGACACCGTTGAG
Source organism: Clusia tigrina (assembly GCA_920105625.2). Classification (NCBI taxonomy): domain Eukaryota; kingdom Metazoa; phylum Arthropoda; class Insecta; order Diptera; family Clusiidae; genus Clusia; species Clusia tigrina. The sequence continues at coordinate 34,372,424 of OV050031.1, read as the reverse complement.
TTCCACGAAAACCCCGGAAACCGATACAATATACTCGTATGTTCGTATTAGTGAAAATACGACAGTAGTGCCTACCGGGCTCAATCGTTCGATCAAACCATAAGTGAGCCTCTGGAATTTTTATGCATTACTGCATTTCTGTTATAGGATCTGCGGCCATTGAATCAATGGACATAGAAAGGGTAGCAATATCCATGTCAGTGGCAGGAATATCTTCAAGATTCCAACGCGTACCCACCCACTGCCGATTGCACTTTAACCTACAGATGGCCTTTAGAGATTTGTTATAAACAGCAAGCAGCGAGTCATAAATAAATATACAGAAAATATGATAAACCTTTTGCGATACAGAAATTCGTTTTCGAGTTGTGGCGATCGACTCAAAATAGTTGGAGAAACAATGAAAAGTCTATCGAGCTAAAGGATAACCATAAAAAACCCAAAATAAGGCTTTTTTTTATTGAATTCTTGACCTACTTAGTAGGTTCAACAATTTTTACGATATGGAAAAGGATTATAAGTCTGACCTCTTGAATTTGTCTCATTTTATGGTCACTTATTTCCCTCTGTATTTCGTTTGCTTTAAGGTGTTTCTTAATCCAACATTCGGAGAGTTTAGAGTGTCAATATTATGGACGTAGTCCTTGGATAGGAACACTTTGATTATAGCCATTTCCAGTGCATTGCGTGGGCTTACAGACGAATTCCTTTTGTACATTTGATAGTAATTTTCATTCATTAACTCACAAGTATGCCCAAGAACCCGATGCAAATGAAAAACTTTTGCAATGTTTTATTATTATCGGTCGATGCTTATCTTTGGCCTTCAGCTTTGGTTAACCCACTATAGCAATGTTTGCATTTGCGAAGAAGAAATAAGAACTGTGAGAGGAATTTTATGTTCCGTGAGATAAAGAAACATCCAGATGTGCTTGGATACTCGTATTATTTCGACAATCACATTTACTATTTAATTACAATACAATCTTAAATACAATCAATTCACAAGAGTTGAAATGCAATTACATATAAGTAATGTTATCACAAGGTCATCTTCGATGCCAGATATATAACTGTGCATTTTTAAAAATTGTCAAGGACACTAAAGCTCCCTTTTTAACGAAGCTCTCAGATAAATAAAAGAGTTCTACTATTGAAAAAATACGGGACACCAAAGGAGAAGTTGACACCTTTAGACTGGAAACAGTACGTCGTATGAGTAGCTCTCTAATATTTTCCCCGCTATGTTGGAGAACTTCTTTTCCAGAGCACGCTCAATTGGCCCGATCAGCTCATTCGTAAACACTTCGAAATTCTGATTAATAGTGTCGTTGATAACATCTCCTAATACTTTGTCGCCATTGAAGAGATTTTCCAACCGTATTTTTCCCTTGCCGGTGCGGATTCTTACATCGAGTTCCTTGAGGGAAATGTAGTCGATATCGTTGACTTTATTTATCTCAAAAATCAGTTTAACGAAGGCGTAAAAGTTTGCTAAAATCAAATGAATACTCATACAATGGAATTTGGAGCCTGAGTGCACCTCTGAGGAACTTACTGAAATTTCCAGTGAACGGACCGTTCCCCTTTAAAGGCAATGCTATTAATTGTCCACTTATATCATAAGTACCCTCGCCTTGCAACTTCGGTAAAATCAGTTCGAAATCAAAACGTTTCCCATCATCAGAAGCTCTGGAAGATACATTAAATAAGAGGTGGCATTCGGTTCCACGAAAGGATTACTTACTTGATTTTCTTTATTTCGAAGCCTGACGCACCATAAATATTCAGCTTCTTCACCTTGACATTCAGACCGCCTGCACCGCCTTCGAGTATATTGAGATCTCCTATGTAGAGAGGTTCCATCGCGGGCACATTCATCTCCTTAATGCCGTCTTTCAGATATGGCCGCATGCCATGAACTGTGTTTTTAACACATTCCCCGATTTGCGGATCATTGCGAGAGCAGGTTTTAATGTAATCGGCTACAAAAAACTTTTAGTCAATAATGGGTACACAATTGCTATAGGCTTGACAGCTGCTCGACTTACGCAATACTGCGGCATATGTTGTAGCCTGGATGCTTACTAGAAACACTAATGTTATGAGTACCCTGAGCTCCATGTCTCTGTAGTAAATTGAACCTAAAATGAAGGCAGCAAATAAGTGATCTGGAGAGTATTCGGTTAATGTGAATATGTGACGAATATACGAACCAGCAATGAGGGCTTATGGATGGTAAGTGCTAACGCAAATGCTTACAATATAATAAAAACATTTTAAATTTAATTTACAACTTATCCATTATATAGTTTCTATAAATATTAACTATCGAGCACTAACAAATGCGATGCAAAAAATGCATCCTGTTTTGTCCACACATGTGTATTTATCGCTCTTCGGAATTGTGCTTCTCATTATGAAATATAATATTAGTTTGCTAAAATGATCCATTATTTAAGGGTTCAGGTTCTCAGGATTTATTGAGTGGTATACATAGACGGAAAAACATATAATTTATAATAAATGTTCACTAGAACTACGATAATGAAATGTAGTTTCTTATAGAGATATAAAGGGTGCATCAACTTCCACAAAAAAACACAGTTTCTGGTCCTCAAGTAAGCATCAAGACTGCACCCAAGAATGCACCTATCAAATCTACACAAGCCATATACATACCGCGTAGCATTATTGAACACAATTTTCAATCTGTATTGCGAATGCGAATCCAGCTTGCTGTAGACTAAATCAGAATAAGTTATTATATGGAGCCTAAGCTGTATAACAAGGCGACGCCGGGTGCCAACGAGTGTGAAACATGCTGACATTCGTAAATTACGAAGTGTGTAATAAACCTTCCTGACTTCACTGTTGATATGGTCAACACATGTTAAGCAAGAATTTATAGTAAAGCCCAAACTGGATACACGTGACACAAACACCAACTGAACACCATCCAGCTGCACTTGAGGAATGTGAGCAAAATGTATAATATGCTTCGATATGAGCAGGACGCAAGACTTCAGAGTATTCAGAGACAAAGCATTGTCAAATTCCCATCGACCAATCCTGTCAAGGTCTTCATTCACTCTACAACGCAGGCCATCTATTAGACCATATCGTCTTGACAAGTAAATTTGAATATCATCAGCATAAGCATGAACAGTGGTATTATCACAAATTGCGAAGATATCATTAATGAACATGGATAACAGAAGAGGTCCAAGGACAGAACCCTGCGGCACTCCCACATCAATGACTCTGAAATTAGAAAAATTGTCACCAAACCGAACGCTCTGCATTCCAGCTCCAAGGTAGCTGCTCATAAGACCAACAGCAGTCACTAAATCCAAAGTGTGCTTTCAACTTCTCACACGTGGTTAACACTGTCAAAAGCCTTAGAAAAGTCCAGAAAATACAATAATGTCAAAATTGCTTATCATACTCAATTCGAGCATCATCCAAAACCTTCAACATAGCAGTGGTGCAACTATGTCCCACTCGAAATCCAGACTGAAATGGAGACAAAAGATGGATATCATCCAGGTACTTGGTAATTTGCTCACCCATAAGAGCCTCACATTCCTTAGACATGCATGACAAAATTCTTATTGGTCGAAACTCATTGGGCACAGATGCATTAGTCTTCTTAGCCACACTAGTGAAGCAGTGATTTATAATGTGAGTAATTGGGCCAGAAATATAGGGTAATACAATAGGTATTCCATATTGTCCCACAGCATTAGACTTTATCTTCATAATGCACCTCAGAACATCATCTCCATTTACACCATTGAAATGAACAATAGAGCACTTTAGAATGCAGCAAGCTCCGGGTGACATCACTATTACGACAGAAAAAGCCAGAAAAGTGATAATTGAGGATATTCCAAGGAACAATCAGAATATCCCCCATTACACACCTTCAGCTTTTTCATGTTATTCCAAAGCACTTGCGTAGGTAGCGACAAATTAATTTTCTATTGTTAAAAAAGGCTCAGCCGGCCTAACCTTAGATACAACCTCATTACGCGCAACTTTGTACATATCCCAAATATGGTTAGTAGAGTTCTTTTTCCATTTGTTATACAATCTATTACGTTTCCCAATAGCAATCTTTACGCCACTAGTATACCAAGGGCAGGAGTTACTTTTAACATGAACAGTACGTAACGGGACATGCTCATGAAATACCGAGCCCATTTTATCTACAAATATTGGTAACATTTCATCAACTGAGCCAGAGTACCAATCCTCATTCCAATCAACAGTGGACAATACATTCAATAAATTGTTTAGATTCGCAGAGTTGTAGTCACGATAGGAAAATGTTGTCGGGATAGGGTTATGGCTTACATTTATGTCACAGCAACAGAAAAGAATATCATGGTACAAACGAAATTTGATCAAATTGTAATATAGATGATAAGTCAGAAACAATAAAGACATTAAGTAAGCTGGCAGTGTTGACAATGAAAAGACCCGCAACTGCAACATAATCCCGGAAATGGCTGCCTATAATTTCATGAATAAGGAGATTCCCATTGAAGACGCCACACAATACATAATGATCATAGCATATGAGCTCAGTAGACGAATCAGAGAAAAATGGCGCAAGACTGTTAGAGCTGCACGGATTGTACAGACAAGATATCATAACTGTAGTGCTATTGTCATAGACTTTAATATATAAAAACTCAACTTCCGTACCACTTTACCTTTTTAATTTATTACATTTAAGTTTAGATCTGCAGTAGATTGCTACACGACCCTTCTTTTGGCAACTCTGTCATTTCTAAACAATTCGTATCCACTCAAATCTATAAGGGCGCCAGCCACCCCATCTTTAAACTATGTCTCAGTTACACAAATCACATCCATGGAGAGACATTCAAAACATACCTAAGCCTTTGTACATTCAGGCTTCTAGCATTAAAATGAGCTACATTAAGGCCACAATGCTGCTTGCATAGTATCTGCAACAAGGCCCTAAGATTCCCATTACCACTCTCAAAGGTCGTAACTCACTCTCAGAACAAGCAGCATCAAACACAAAGATCAAATAGGACAACGTATCATAAACTAATAACAACGCCAATACGGCCGCACACACTACAGAGTAACCGATTACCTGCACAAATTTAACATCTCTAGGAGTAAAATAAGAAACAGATTAGCAAAGAAGAAATGACAGGGAAAATTGGACAAGAACATATTAAGTAAAGATATGTAAATGTGCAATTATTGTGTTTCCAAATTTTTTATTTGCTTAATGCAGTTTTCATAAATTAAAAGTAGAGAATGTGGAAACATTATTTATTCGTTTTGCTGTTTTTCATTGTTCACGAATAATATTAATCAAAATTTGATATATTCAGAAAAGTGCGGTTAAAGCAATAATCCAAACTAAAGGATTGGATGGGTGCAAATCTGATGAATACAAGAACATGACACATATCACAGCCGTTGAGGTGCTTTGCGATTTGGAAAAGAAAACTGCTATTTAAGGATTATCTATAAAACTCAAGAACAAGAAGTTGTTCTTGTGATATAACAAGCCAGCAAATTGCTAGAGATAATTAGTCGATAATTTATACAGATATCTTTAAAAGATAAGATAATAAAAATCGGTTAAAAATAAGTAAGGAAGTCTGAAGTCGGGTTAGACCTTGTGTCCTTTCTCTGATCAACCTCTTTTCTTGCAGATAGCTTTACAATGTCCACTTATTGCTTCTTGTAAAATTTCGTCCATAAACCCCCCATAGATCTTAAGTTATGAATGTTTGTCAATAGTTGGCGTGGCACTTAGCAAAGTGTTTAGTAGGAACTACATCACCATAACTGCCAAATTGCGTCACTATTCCATCAATTGGACCGAAGTTATACTCATTTAAAAAAAGGTGAAAAAGTTCCTTATATGGGAGGTAGGCGAGGTCTTTGTCCAAATCGGCCCATACAGCAATCTGGTTCTGTATCTTTGTCCAGACTATAATTTGGAAATTTTCATTAAAATGGCTTTAACAGTGTAGAAAAAAAGTGGCCACAGACGGACAGACGTACGAACAAATTTGTTCAAAAAGTGATTCTGATCATATCTGTATATTTAAGTCCATATCTACCTACCCGGCCTCCTTCTTGAAATTGCAACCCCTCTCAAAAGCACAAAATTAGTATAGCCTTTTTACCTTTTTTTAAAGGTAAAGGGTATAAATAGCAGTAAATAATTGCGCCAATTTCAGTTATTCGGGAAATTGCCAAAAGTTCAATAATCGCATTATTAAACGATCAATCAATATTTCGATTTGCCTATAGGTAAACTTATTATATAAAAAACACAATTTTGAGTTTTTCCTGTTTAATTGAAGTAGTTCTGAAGGTAAAACATAAAGATAAAATGAGATCTCGCTTATCTCCCGAAAGACTTTGCGAGAAAACAACATCACGGTCGAGTATTATTTAAAAACATAATGACAAAATGCCTGACGAAAATCACTAATTTACAATTTTATCTTGAAAAGAAACGCGTTAGCAAATCAGAAGATATATTTAAAAGAAATTATATAGCAAATATTTTGAAGATTTCGTTCACATAAAAATTAAAATACTATTTTATACGGAATTATTGCATACTTTTAGGATTCAGCCAACTAACGTTTCTGTTATTTATAAATTTTTGCCCACATCCCAAAGTTAGGTTATAAAAAGTAGTAAATTTATAATTTATTATTATATCTTACGCCCTAATAATTATGACTGCAATGGTTTCGGGTAATGAGTACTAGCTACTGAGGCCTTCGCCTCGAAGCGAGAGCATTTTTTAGAAATAAGCATTTTGAGATCAAGCCCGGGGCACGATTTGAACCTGGAACCCTCTGAATGTGAGTCTAGCATGCTTACTACTAGACCACAGAGGTACTTAATTTAATAAACTGTCTTCCAAAAATGATTAGGGTCCTAGTAATTTGTGATATGGAAGGTACAGATACTTACAACAGCGAAGCAATAATAATTTATATTAATTAATATATACTTAATTTCAAAAATGAACATTGTGAATTACTAAATTTTAACAGTCCAATAATTGAGAGAGCATTTAAAAATGGAGTATCCCGGGGAGACAGTTGTAGAAAGAACTTTCTTTCTCGATGACTTGAATTAATCCCATACAAATCCATTCTGTCAATCGAATATAGTATAAAGAAATTATTGGCTTATGGCATACGCTGTTAAAGATTTTAAAACACCACAATAAATTATGTCCTATACAAAACATTTCTGTGATATATTCTTTTGCCACTTCAGAAGAAAATTGTTTCAAAAAATATAAGCTTTTCAAGTATACAACAAATTTTAAGCAATTATATTGGTATGAATCTCATCTACGGTCAATCCTCGGTGATCAATCCAATTAAATAATGAAAATGTCCCCAAAAAATAGTTCTTTTAATCTCGGGCTTTTGAACTTATCCAACGTGAGCTTGAAAATATCATTTTCACAAAAGACAAACATAAGTGAGAAAACTCAAATCCGTGTATCTCTAATATCAAAATAGAAAAATCCGAATTAACGATCTACATTTGAGTCACTAAACTCACCCTAATTAGAAATATAATTTTTGTTTCTTATATCCACCAGAATGCAAAATCTGTCCACAAATCACGGAATGGAATAAAAAATAGCGTTTTTTCATCTTGATAATTGATTTGAGTTTTCAGGCAATTGCGATCCATACGCACAAATAACAAAGCAAACATAGCTGCCACTTAAATATCCTTCGAAGAGACATACCATGTTATCTGATGGTTGAATTATAAAAACGTTCATCAAATCTCTCTTTAAATGTGGTTGTGTGTAGATTTTTTAATTCTGACTATTCCTTGTTAGCTATGTCGCCTTCGTTTATTGTGAGCAGTGATATAATATAAGAATATGTTCATCTTATTGGGCTTTATATTTACCGGCGCCAATCTTTATACTGAAAAATTTTTTATAAATGACTACTCTCACTTACAATTCTCATTAAGACAGATGTGGGAATGATTTAGTTCTGAAATACTTGCTTCTGTAGTTTTTGATAGGACCACGGATCTCTACTGAAGGTTTATGTCACTAGAATCCATATTTATTACACTCCATTAGTTATTATTAGATATTATTCCAAACATTCTATTTTGAGCAAAAACATTATTAGCCATTGCTCTAAATTATTAGCCAAAGCTCTTAAAGATACTGGGCCTTAGGATACTGGACTTACAAATTTAGCTGTGAATAAATGAATTGTTGCTATCGTAAATATTTTGTGTCTTTTTTGTTTTTGTGTAGAGAAGTTCCTTTAATTATTCAATTATTGATTGCGACTTTCAAGCTGCATAATGTTATTATTATTATTAAAACTCACATCCTAATTAATAATGGAGCGTATTGTGGGACTGAGGACTAAGAGAACAAGTTATTGAAAAAAGCATTTCGACGCATGCCCATGGCAAGTTTTTAAACCGCGATCCCAGAATTGTGAGACCAGCATGTTTACCACTATACTAGGAAGTTGTTTCGCTGAATTCCACTACGAAGAGGACCACATTGTACAAGCGAAAAACTATAAATCCTTATGGACATTTTCTCTGGAAATATGAATACACCATTGTAACGCTTTAGGACGCAAAAGTTCTTAGGAAATCTGCCCACAGAAATATGTAGCAAAGAAAATAATTAAAGGCCGACGTTTAAAGCTGAGATACTAGTGCGGTTCCCTACATTCCAAAAAGAGTTTAAAAGAGGGTAGTTCGGCAATGTAGGGTAGTTCGGCAATGTTGGGTGGAACCTGACAACCCTAACCGAGGATCTAGTTCTAGTAAAAAATCTTCAAATCTAGCATTATTTTCTAAACTTTCATTTTGATTCCTGCAAAACATTATAAATAAGGCAAAAGTCTAAATATAAAAATATTTAAATTTTCAGGAGAATTCACTTTGCTTCGTTAAAGGAATAATCCTATAGAAATGAGGATGCCCAACTCGAGCTCAAAAATAGTAATTAAACATCTTAAATTGTACTGACATTTTCAGTATTTTTATATGCGAAATATTCCAAATTCCGAATTCGCCGGAAACTGTCGCACAACTGCAGCACATTCGCGGCTTCTTTGAGTGCGGCAATAAGCAAAACTGTTGCAGTTGCTGGGAAGCAACAAACAAAGAAGTGATCCAGGACCTAATTTACTGGTTGACATTTTGGTTTGAGAGGTACGAAGTTTCAGCAGGTTGGTACCATATGCTATACAGCCGGTGTATTAATGGCTGTATTGGGTGAAAAGTTATAACGTCCTTATTCGGTACATTAATTGGTTGATCTTTCTGAGGACTAGCCAATTTCTGGAGGACTGGTTTTTTAAAGTTGTATGTAATATTATTTTGTAATTTTTTCACTTAGCGACAAAATACGCATTGGCTTTTAATTTAAAAATATGAGTCAATATTCAAAAAACACAATTTAAAGAAATTGAGTAAACAACGGAGGTAAATTAAAAGAGCAAACAATTCATAATTTGGTTTTGTTTTCTTACATGTTCGTAGTTTCGCCACTCGCTGCTCATTTAAATGGCAAAGAATACTAAGAAGTTAAATTCTAATTTGTTCACATCAACTACAGTCTCATAAGACTAAAAACAAATATACAAAATAGCATTAAAATCTGATCTTTGTACATTATGTCATTTGTAATGCAATCCGCAATTAGTGCGAAATATTTAAACTGGGTGCAGTAATAATCTTAGCTTTAGTATTTTATTCATTTTGTATTTGCTCTGCTTGCAAATGAAACCATCCACCTGTGCAGAAACCTATTCTATAAAATACTTTCAGATATTATCACAATCTTTCTCTGCCTCCCTCTGTATACATTGATTTTGGATTCAATATTTTAGTGAAACTTTTACTTATTTATTTTTAATAATTTATTCCACACTCACTTTTAGATATTAAAATGAAAAAATAAATTTCTGATTTGATCCTTTTTATAAAATGTCTCGTAAGGACTTTGCGCGCCAAAAGTAGAAAGCGAATTACTGAAATTTTGCCAGATTCAAATTAAATTTTCCGCCAATTGCGCCGGCGCGAAAATGTCGTTCGCGTCTGAAAACACCGCAGCAAACTGATTTCAAACGAGTCGCGCCGCGCGAGTTTTATAGAATTTTACTAACTTGCGACCAGAAGTCAAAAGTGGCGAATCTAAAGCTCGGCTTACCTAATAGTGCTGGAACTGTGTGTATTTAGTATATTTAGACACGCTTTGGCGCGTATGCTTCTGTGTGTGTCGAACTCACTCACACACTCATACCGAGACGCGCGCAGAATCTGGTGGTGAATGGTCCAAAGAACCCAGTTGCACTTGCGCAGTTGGGCAAATGGAGAATTCGAGTAGCAGTGGAAGTTGGTCGGTCGCATCTTCGATGGATCGGTTGCGTAAGATCCAGAATAAAATGAATTTCGACTGGTAATAAACTGACAAGAGTCCGCAGTGTGTTTGCGTGTATATATATATATATATATACACATATATATATATATATATATATATATATATATATATATATATATATATATATATATATATATATATATATATATATATATATATATATATATATATATGTGTGTGTGTGCGAGAGCGTGCGTTCGTTTTCACAAAATTAGCATTGTTGCGGTTTGTGCTGGCATCCACAAAAAAGATGAATATAAAAAATTCAACTAACAAGTGAAATTACCTCGTCATTTTGTCAACATGAGATACAATTACAGAGCCGCAGATACGAAAATAGCTCATCGCTGCTTAGTCTTGCATTAAGATTCTCCTTCGTTTGCACGCAATTGCGAACAATCTTTTAGTTTGCTTGTAATTCCGATCTGTGCGATTGATTCATGCCATTGTCTCCCATTTCTAGCTTAGCTGATTTGGCGTGCTGAAACCAATTAAGGGCTGGACTGATGCACTTGATGACAGATAACAAGACTCTGGTTAAGTACAGTTTGTAGGGCTCCACATCTCCTTTAGACGTTGTACTCATACATTACACGAATTTGAGTTTGATCATTGTTGTCAGGGGATCTGATGAAACAAACGGGATCTGCCCAGCAACAAAGTTTTTTTTCAGAGAACTTATTTTCAGCACAAGTTGAGTCTGCGGTCTCTTATGGAAATGACATTGAATTCGCAGAAGTTAGTCCGAACAATTTCCAAAGTGCTTTGCAATGTTTTCACTGCTACTGCCGGCACTTCTGTTTAGTTCGTAGCGTAGCTGTGCTGACATGGTTGCCATTACTGTCGACAGCTAGGGTCATTAGCTGAATACAGTGCCGGAAGGAGCCTAAGCGGATCCTAGGGCTCTACTGAGACTCATTTATACTTGGGCCTTATTTTAGTTTTGTTAAGGATCGGAATGACAGCTTCGTTATAGCTTGGTACTCAATTCGAATAAAAGCGTCGAACAATAAGAGCAATATCGTCCAATTTGAAAGGGTTATTTTCTTTCGGATATATGCGTTTAATTACGATGGGTTTTAATAATGCATTTAATCTTTATCTCGTTAGTACAGTACTAGGGCCATTATTCTCTTTCATGTTATGGAGGATGGAAATATAAATCCGCCTCTGGCTGCATACCATAGAGAAAGGGAACCCCGATTATGTAACATGATATTAATTTATTGCTTACGCTTCTAAAACATTTTTTGAGGAAATTTCAAATACTTTTAGCAAAGTTTCTAAAATTAACTAAATAACGCTTTAGCAATTAGTACTAATTAAACTAAATAATGACTGAAAATTCGGTACGTTGCAATTATTTTCTAGTTGTAATTTAGCTTCCTACTTGCAATTTTACGCTTGGCTAAAATGCTTCATTAGTGGTTTGGTGTATGTGTATTAAAGCGGAATTTACAAATGATATCATTAGTTTCAGTTCCTGCCAAATGAGCTCTCTAAATGTTTCTTCCACTTATAGCATATTTCGCATTCAATTATAAGTGCGGCATTGGGGGAACCTTTACGCATTGTGTCGGAAAATGCCGAGCTTTATCCAGTGCTGCAATAAATCCAGGATAAAATATCTTTCTCACCAGACTAGGCGAGATCTTGTTGATAATCTAAAATGGGTTTCAAAAGGTTCTGGAGTTAAATCGCCCTTATTGCCGGTCTAGTCAGAATTAAGAAGCAGCATTCTTACCTAACTAACAAACTAGTATATTTTCACTTTTCTTCACTCTTTTACTAATCTTTATATAAAATAGTTAAGATGAAGTAAAGCGCTATGAAATCAACGTAAAGCCAAGAGTGTGCTGGCTTCATGTCAGTTTATGTCTTGCTCTCTGATTGACTCATTATCATCATCTTCTAGAAATAAATTTAAGTAGAGTATCCTGAATACCTAGAAATTGAGGTGGTCAATAATAGCGTTAATAACGGTTCAACATTATGATGTATTGGAAATCTCTCTGAAAACCGATGTGGTATAATCACAGATCTTATACGATTACTCGCAATAGTTTTATTTTGAATTGAAAACAAAATGTGTCTTCGCAAATAAAGTGCCACCACAAAATATTTTGAATCTGGGGCTGTTGAGTCGCACTTCTAGAATTCTTCATTCAAGGAGGTGGAGTTGCTGGAAATAGTCATGCTCCGTTCAATGCAGGTGTTCTCTCTTAATGTACTCATCATAATTAATCAACTCATCTGGATAAGAAAGAAACTCGATTTTCAATGTTGATTGAGTTAAATAAATTAAAATTTTAAAAATTAGTTGTATAGTTTTGAGCCCCATTTACAAGGAAACACATTATTTTATAATGTCTTTCTGTACCTTTTCATGTCTTTTCGTTTTGTGATTGGGGTTGCAACCTTTATACCGATTGTTAGATCTTAGGCCTCACCTTTTCAGAAGACTCGATATTTTTCTATATATTGTGCCCATTTGGCACGAAAGCTCATATAAGTAGTGAGTAGGCAGATTGGTGTAGTCCCCAGATCTTTGGAGGAACGGCATTCAATCGAATGACTGTTCGAATCACATCGAAAATTCTTGAATTAGGTGTGCAAGTGAAAGAGATGATTGTAATAATCGCGTGCGATTTTCGTTCATTTGATGAGCATTCGCGGAACCCACAATCAGGCCTCGTTAACTGGTTATTTGATTTTAATCAGCACTTCCGACGATGGCTTACATAATTTGCACTCAAGTATTGTAGCAATAAATTATACGTTTCTTTTTGCACTTACACTCCAGCACGCCAGTGCTGAGTGCAGTGATCAATTGTTGTGCAATTGAAATCTCTGATCTAATTGCAGCATGTGGCAGTGCTTTATGGGTTTGAAAATTACATGCAAATTCGTTTTTAATCATTGTCACTTTGGATATCAAACCAAAGTCTTATAACACGAAAAACATGGCATCGAATATGTAGAATACGGTAGACAACTCCACTAATAAATTGACTTCTATGGAAAGAGTAAAGGGGAAAACTATGTGACGAAATAGCGATGTTTTGATCGCGGCGCATCTCCATTAACGGAGCTCGATTTCCTGAAAGCGGGATATCGTGGATTTTATCTAACAAATCTTTCCAGCTTCGCCAATTACAATGATAGTCATTTAAGAACACAACAGAACCAAAAATCCTTATATCAACTAAACACGATTACAAAGAACGAGTGATGTTCATTTAAGTTTGGATTCGTTCAATCATATAACCATCGAAGCCAAAATAAAATCATAACGCACTCAAAACGACGGCTCAAAATCTAGAGAATTACAAGGCAGATATATATAATGGAGATGCTATTAAATTTCCCGCCTTGTGAGCGGGAAATTTAATGGCATCCTTGAAATGAGGAATTTTGTCATAGATATGTGTTAGGAGATAGCAAATGCAGTTGAAACTTTGAAGAGTAGAGGCGAAAAGAATACAAGAATGGAAATAGGATCCTCCAGAATCCAGTCAACCAAGAATGGAAGCAGAGAACTGTGCGCAAACAGCCACTAGACCACGTTTGTATTAAACGATGCTCATTTCCATCAAAAACATATTTGCCACTTCAGAAGCACGCTTGAACTAATGCGGAAATGTGTGGCTCAATGTAGTCTTATCATCTCCTATATAAAACTGGATTATTTATTAAATACATTTTAATTGTTTCAACACATGAGTGAAAATCAACGGATCAACGCAGATGATTTTTCATTTCAATCGCATAAACAATTTCCTTCAGCGCTTATAAATTCAACGATTAAACGTGTTTATTTATTATTATTATTATTGACAGGCTAAAAAGAACACCGCGACCTAAAAGATCTATTGTGCAGCCTCGTACCCAACTAAAACAGTCCTAGACTGTTTATAAATCTCGTAACTGCTGTGGGCTTAATTTTAACTAGGTGATTTGGAGATATGAACCCACTGCCTAGGTACTTATGTCTGCGTCTTGCCACCGCTGGGCAAGTGCACAGAATGTGTTCTGCCGTTTCCTGCTTCTCTTGACAGAGTCGACAAGAATCGTCTTCTACCACGCCTATTTTCTTTAGGTGGTAATTTAGTTTACAGTGTCCTGTTAAAAGTTCAGTGTATAGTTTGATGTCATTTCTGCTGAGGTTTAAAGAAGCATCTACCCTTATGTGTTCAGGATCAATGAGTAGTCTCGACTGCCGCATGCCTTTTTGGGCTCTCCAGTAGTTTAGCAGACTTCGTTTTTCCTGTTCGCACAACAAGTTATTTGTGAAGCTACTGTTTACCCCACAGAAGGGTTCTGGGCCTATAAAGGCAGTGTCTGCACCCTTTTTTGCTAAAGAATCTGCCATTTCGTTGCCCTCATGTCCCTCGTGTCCCGGTACCCACATTAGCGTAACAGAGTTTCTCGCTGCTAGGGTATTGAGAAGTTTACAGCATTCCCAGACCAGCTTTGATTGGAATGAGAAGTTTATTAATGATTTTAGAGCTGCCTGGCTATCTGAGAGTATGCATATTTTGGTGTTGCGTGTACCCCTGCGTAGACATTCTCTAGCACATAACTCTAAAGCGTGGACCTCCGCCTGAAAAATGGAAGCTGTTTTTCCCATTGCAATTGCTTTTTGGAAATTTGGCCCTACAATTCCAGCTCCTGCACTGCCATCTTCCATTTTGGACCCATCTGTATACCACAACTGAGAGTCCTGTTTTATTGTTATTTCCTTGTTTCTCCAAGCTGAACGGTCACTGATGACCACTTTGAATTGCTTTGAGAAGTCTAATTTTCTGTCCATTTTGTCGAAGACCATGAGGCACGGAGAATTCCAGACAGTGTCCAGAATCTTTGCGTGCCCCGAAAGGTTGCCTTCTTTAAGATGGGCTAGATTAGGTAGCCTTAGGGCCGCGCTGGCCGCCATCCTTTTAACTACAAGGTGTAGAGGAGTCAGTCCAGTGATCACTCCCAAAGCTAGTGTGGGGCACGTTCTCATTGCTCCCGTCACACTCAAACAGGCTATACGGTGAATCTTGTTAAGAGTCCTCTGAGCTCCTGTTTGGTTGACTTTTGGCCACCATACCAACGACGCATAAGTAATCATTGGTACTATTATTGTTTTATATGACCACGCCATCATTTTTGGCCGTAGTCCCCATGTTTTACCGTACAACCTCTGGCAAGCATAGGTTGCTCTTAAGGCTTTACTAGTTATGTATGATAAGTGGTTTTTCCAAGTTAGAGTTTTGTCCAGGATTACTCCCAGATATTTCATTTCATTGGACATTGTTAAGTTTGTGGTCCCTAAACTTAAAGTCCCCAGATTCAGTTTCCTTCTTTTGGTGAAGGGTACCACGTTTGTTTTATTCGGATTTATCGATAGTCCTTTCTCCTGACACCAGTTTTGAGTGATATCAAGAGCTAGTTGCATGCGATCTGTTATGGTAGAGTCAAACTTGCCTCTGACCATAATTACCAAATCATCCGCAAAGCCCTGAATTTCGTATCCGAGGTCATTGAGAGTTTGTAAGAGCTCGTCGATAACCAATAACCATAGGAGTGGCGATAGGACGCCCCCCTGGGGACATCCTTTGGTTGACCTGACAATTTGCTTTGCTGTCCCTGTTTCAAAGATTGTCGTTCTGTTTTTCAGCATGTTGAGAACCCATGTTATGATCAGTCTTTGTATACCTTTCCTGTTCATCCCCTCCTCAATTGATCTGAAAGTAGCATTGTCAAAAGCCCCCGTAATGTCAACCGATGTACAGAGAGCTATTTCTTTACCCTCAAACGCCTTTTCAATTTTGCTTGTTAAGCTATGTATGGCTGTCTCAGTCGATTTGCCTGATTGGTAAGCGTATTGTTCAATATGAAGAGGAGAATCTTTAAGATAAGTTTCCCTGATATATTGGTCCAGAATTTTTTCCATAACTTTTAGCAGGAATGACGTCAGGCTAATGGGCCGATAGGCTTTTGGCGTGTGGTCCGCCTTTTTGCCTGCTTTCGGTATGAAAGCCACCCTAGCCTTCGTCCAAGGTTTAGGCACTATGCCTAGCTCCAGGCTTATCCTGAAAATGTTTGTTAGCACAGGTGCTAATACATCAACACCTTGCCGAAGTAGGCACGGTTGTATATTATCGACACCTGGCGATTTGAATGGTCTAAAAGTGGAGATAGCCCATTTGGTTTTATTGACGGTGAAGATTCTGCGAGCCAGTGAGAGTTCCCTCCGTGTAGGCATCAAGAAACGAGTATTCTCGATGATTTCACTATCCTCTCCGCTAGTGGCACAGCCTGGAAAGTGAGTGTCCAACAAAAGCTGTCCCGTCTCTTCCAGGCTCTCCGTAAAATTTCCGTCAGGCTTCTTGAGTGTAGAAAGCCCGTTTGAGTGATCTTTATTGAGTGACTTCTGGAGTCGGGTAGCTGCTGGGAGGGTTTCAATCTCCTCACAGTACTTTTTCCATGAGTCTCTCTTAGATCTTCTCAACTCATTATTATAGGCCGTTAAGGCACTTCTATAAGATGCCCAGTCACCATTAGACTTGGCCCTATTAAAGAGTTGACGGGCTTTTTTGCGCAAAACATTTAGCTCCCCGCTCCACCAGGGTACGTTCCTAGAACGTTTCTTCACAACTAAATTGCAGCTACTTTCAAAAGCCTCGATTATTATATTATTTAATTTGTTAACTTCAAGATCTAGTTCCTGAGAGTTACTTATTTTTTCACTAAGGCCCGCAATATTTTGCTCTAAGTAAAAGTTATATATCGACCAGTTGGTCTTCCTAACATTTCTCATTTCGAAGGTGCCTCCAATCTCCCCCCCCAGATCAAAGCAAATGTACCTATGGTCCGACAAGGAGACCTCATTAAGCACCCTCCAATTAGAAATGTTATTTGATATGAATGCGCTAGTTAGAGTGAGATCTAACACCTCCCCCCTTATCGCATTCATAAAGGTAGGCTCGTCACCCCTATTTACCACCACCAGATTATTTGTTGTAATAAAATCAAGAAGTGACTCACCTCGCCCGTTCGTGTCCGTGCTTCCCCATACCGTGTGGTGCGCGTTTGCGTCGCAGCACACCACCCACTGTAGACTGCGAGTGCGACAGTACTCCGTAAGCTGCTGGAGCTCGCGCGATACCGCGTCCTCTGTGTCGCCAGGTAAGTACATGGAGGCCAGGACTACCGTTCTCCTCCCTTTGGCACTAGGCACTTCTGCCTGTACTGCCACCAGATCGCGTTGTAGAAGCTCTGAAATTGGGAGGAATTTAATATTTTTGTTGATCATGATCGCTGCCCTCGGTCGGTCAACATTATTATCATAGATCAACTTACATGTTTTTGTCTGCAGACCATTTATGCGCCCATTTGTGGCCCATGGTTCTTGAATGGCTACGAAGTCCAGACTCTGGTGTTCCACCAAGGCACTGAGCCTGTAAGAGGCTGCTATAGCCCTGTGGAGATTTATTTGGAGACAGTGAAGCTGCTTCCAAGAGTTTTGCGTTCGTGATGGGGCCTGGGACATTATTTCCCAGACCGATCCTTGCGGATCTTACCACCCTTTGTGCTCCGCAAAGTTTCCGCAGCCTCCGGGTCTTTTCTCTCCCATTTCCTGAGCCTACCAGAGAGAGCAGATGGTCCTGGACGTTGGGCACGTGTGTTGCCTCTCTCCGCTCTCGGTACTGGCTTTGTGAAAATGGGCCCCGTTTTCGGCTTCTGGCTACTCTGCTTTGCCCGCGCTGCAACAGATGTTGTTGGTTGCTCTTCAACACCAACAGCAGATTTTGCCCTGTTCCCCTTCAGTCTAGGTCGGAGCTGGGCACTGCCAAAGCCATAGTAGACCTTGTTACCCAGTGTGTCAACCCTTTCAGACGAGATGGGGTCCAGAGCAATTGCCAGCTCGACCTGGTCACCTTTTTGTAGGCGATGGAGCACCCGCCACTCGCTGACACTAATGCCCGAATTCTGCGACTCCACTTGCCCCAGAATTCGGTCATTTTGCCAAGATACCGAGCCGGGAAAGTAGCCAACGAAGATCTTGGCCTTTGGCACTTTTGCCTCGTCCACCACCTTCAACTCAGCCCCCTCCCATGGCTTCATGGCTGGTATCCATTCTTCAGCCCAGGCTACGGTTTCGTCGTCCAGACAGTTGATCGTCAACCATCCAGGCTTGAAACTACAGCCTGCAAAGTGTGGCTTCACTGGGCCCCCACGAGTCTCGAACATCTTGTCGAGAATGCACCGTTGTACCTTCCCAATTTCTTCAGTGGACCATATGCCCTCCGGGAAATTGCTAGGTATAACCCCTATCTTTTTGGAGCAGACTGTCTCCGCTAGAGTAGGCTTTGAGCAGGGGACCCCCAAGGAGGCTCCCTGCACGCCATGTCTTTCAGAGACACTCGCCACCCTCTTACTGGGACCAGGTTCGCCCCCAAGTAAGGTCTCCGCCTCCTTCATCTCACCACACACCGGCGGGTCCGCTGGGGGCACTATTGACATTTTATCAATGTTTTTGTTGCCCTCTTGTGCAAACCGCTTTGTCGGCCTGGAGTTCGATGTCGGCGTGGAGCCATCTGAACGGGATCTTTTAGGGGTCCATCGCGCAGACACGTTCGCTGGATTTGCCGCCAAGGACCGAGCTGTTTCCAGCGATATGCCCCTGGCAAGCAAAGCCTTAAAACGTTTACGTCCAGCTCCGGACAGCTTCACCCTAAGTTTTGGAATCTTCTCTGGAGCAGGTTCAAGAAGATTTCTCTCCTGTTCCGAGGAGATAGACACCCCAGCCGATTCCTGGCTAAGTGGGATGTCCATCTCCTCCGGCCTGTCGGTTAAGGGACCGGGTGCCCCCCCCAACAGGTCGTGCTCCATGCTTTCATTGTCGATGGGACCAGATGCCCCCTCGGCCAATGATGGCTGTTGGCTCATTGTAGCCACAATATGCACATTTGAAGGTGTGCAGTCCATTTTTTTTTTTTCATATAGGCTTAAGTTTTCCATATATTTTTTTTTTAGTTTTCTTTTGCGTTTTGGTCACCCACGGGCGCCCCCGTGGTAAGGCTAATTAAAACCGTAGGTTCGCCGGACCTCGTACGGAGTTCGCTATTAAGCTTGACTCTACCCCGTCAAGCAAGCTCACTGGCATAGCTGTTCCACCGTGAATTTAGGGTGTTTTTTTTTTATGGGCCAATATGTCTGGTGAACCCTGCCCCAGGGAGTTTTCTCTCTCCCCCGCCCGGCAATCGGCGACCCAAGTCCAGCAGAGACATGACCGTACTGAAAGTGGGCCATTGGTCTGTAAAGTAATTGCCGCACTTCCCCGAAGGGCTGACCAATTGTTAGTGTCTAGGCGATCCGGCGGTCTCAGTGAGACGTTCGATATTGGCCAGTACGACTACTAACTAGCCTTAACGACTGAGCAGGAATCGTAGAAAACTACTTTCAACCTGTGCGTTGAAGGTAGTTCTTAGTTTGCGTAACTGGACCATGTCACCGTCTTTCATGTGCCATGTTCCAGCACACAGTAAGCCCCTACACCGCAACAAGGTGACTACCCAGCGTAGGGGAAACGTGTTTATTAGCATCTGAAAACTATTCCAACAATTCAAGTACTTCAAGTATTAAAAGTACACTCGTGGTTTACGATATAACTTACAAAATGAATTGCATTTATTTAATTTAAACGTTTAAGAAATAAATAAACTACATGCTAAATGCTATTTAGAAGTTAGAGGACTAAAAGTAATTTGATTTGTGTTATCTGAAATTTGTTTGCAGCTACTGCTGAAGGTACTTCTATTAATTCAGATTGATCCAATCGTCCAGTGGTATTTTAGCGAAGAGCCTATCCATAAAGTTTCGAATGACCAAAGTCAGTTTGGTCCTCAGCGCCGGCTTCATTTCCTTGAGCAATTCCTGTGCATTCGAGTTGATGAACAGATTCAAGGCGGCTTCTGCAATTTGACAATTAAAACAAATTAGGCATTCTCTTCCTCTACTTCTCAACTGGTCGACAGGTACTTTTCTCCAGTAACAACTCCCGTACTATTTGTTGTCTAAATTATTTAATGTCATATTTTTGGAAAGTTGCAGAGAAAATCTCTCAGCGAGATGACACAGAACAATAAACAAAATGTACGGGACACTCAGAAGAAATGCCGACGCGAATTTATAAATTTATTTTTATTTTGTAGTACGGGAACAGATTCAGTCACAAGATACAAATACGAGTACCTCGAAATAGATGTGAAATATGTTTATTTTCTTGTTTACTCTTCTATATCGGAAATGCATTCAAATCTTTGCGATGCTTGTGGTGTCACAATGATATCACAAGCTCGAGAAGAGGATAAATTTTAAGTGTGAATCAGTCCGTTCCTTTCCCACGGAGTCATTTAGAAGAGCCCCGTCAATAGTGGAAATTAAATGCAACACGACACAATACTATGGAGTCAGAAAAGAAACGGGAATGAGCAGTCCAATACCAGAAGTAAACAATTTTACTCAATTACTCATATGCCAAAGTATTTTTATAAAAAATTGTAGAGAGCTTGTTGCAAGTAGCCCATCACAACTTGATCGCTGGTTGCACAGTTTCTTTGCTCGTCATTTTATTATTAAGAAAATAGTTTTCTCGTTTCTTTTCTAACATGCATTTGAAATGCCATACTTACGTATAACAGAATTGCCATTAGCGATATTGTCCACGCCCATTTGTATCTCCTTAACATTGAAATCCATCTTAACCTGGTCCGTTGTGAGGTAAGTGCGACCATCTTCAGCCTCGTGAGGCAACGCTTTGAAGTAAATCTTAGCTTTGACGCCCTCTGAAAAACGATGCAAATTTGTATAAATTTACCTTAAACTTAGTGAATTGGTAGAGGAAAATGAGTCGAAGCAAGTAATGTAATAATTCAGTTTTGAATTCCAATTGCATTATTATAATTTTGCCAGTATATTATTGTGAATACACAATTCACTTTACAAAAGAAATATCTCTCAAGAATACAATCACCGTTGAACTATAAAGGCAGAGCTCATGGGAAGTTGTCGCTGTAGCATATCATTATATTAAAATTCACTTACCATATTCTCCCCAATAATCACCAGCACCGGATGCTTTCACCAGAATCAGCACTCCTGTAGAGCGGTATTGAGCTCGTACCCTGATGCGAGGAATTTCGCATGTCAATTGGAATTGCAAGGTTTCCAGATCAGAACTGTAAAAACAAAATGAAAAACTATGAAAATTTGCAGACCGTATTTCGTAGAATTGAATTTAGTGTAATTTTGGGTCTCTTTTCATTGTAAATCTGAAAAGCCACAATTCAACTTCACTCCAATTGGTGCAGCGAGGCAGCTCTCCGTGGTTTGACAGTCAGAATTGCATGATTTGACGATTTCAATGTCGATTGTTCACAAATTTTTTTAATACACAATTCACCTTGATACAAATTTACGATTGATAAATTACTAGTAAATATCCTAAAATTAGCTCCTCGGGCAGCGTCCGTGGTCCAATGAGGTTTTCCGTACTACCAGAGCATGGATTAGTGCATTCCGCCAAATCTGAGAAACAGGTGAGAAGCCTTGAAAACGCTTGTGCAGAACAAGCAAACGACGCAGTAAAAAATTTGACCTAAAGTCCACAAAGCTTCTCTCATAAAAACAGTGAAAAAAGATTATAAAAACGTTAAACAAAACTCGTGTGTGTTATTACTAATTTGCCACACGCGACCAAAGTCGCAACACATGCGCAAATAAATGTGAATATGTTAGTGCGTGTCTGCGTGTATGTGTGGTTGAAACATGCATGAGAGAATATCTTCAAAGCCAGTCAAAGTCAAACTGGCAAAACTTGTCGCACCAAAGGCCCAATTCAAGTGTCGCTGCCAGTAGCCGCCGCGGCACTCCGCTCTTTTGGGCAATTGGCACCGCGAGCAGCAGCACCAACGGCAGCAGTTCTGCTCCAAGTGCATAAGGCGTGCTACGGCTGCCACTACCACTGCCGTCGTTGCTGCCGCAGTACCGGCTTTGGCTGGGGGCCAAAAATACACCTGGTTTTGTATTCTGGTGTATTCTGACTTCTTTGGCGCAGTTGCGTGCTTCAAGTCTCGTATGTGACTTTGTTCTGAAGAGTTCTGCAATGCCAAATTTAATAAATTTACATACAGTCGTGTTGCAACACTCAATTTGCATTCTTCGGAAGCTCTGTAAAATAGGTTTCTTTAGGGTATTCGAATAAGTTGCACAACGTCGTCGGAAGTGTTACAGCGTTATGGCGCCTAAAATTACTTTAAGAGAAATTGTACATAAATAATAACTTTCCTCAAATATGTACTTCCCCTTTCAATTTAAGTATTCGTATATAAATAATCAGGCATAGTCAGGCGATGCCAAGCTATAAATAATTTACAGATACTTCACTCAACACTTTTGAGACTTAGTGTGAAAATTTGTATAAATTTAGTGACTAGCGATGAAACCCATTACCTCAGTTCACGAGGTATTCTTCTCCTTTACCCAAATAGTTATCAAAACATGTTTTATTACCGGAGACGATAATTCTAAGCTCTTTCCTGGTGTTCTCTTATTTGAATATATTAGTAGATTATGCACATTTTCTATATCCCGGGATATTTGATTAATTAATTGGTATTAAACAAATTAAGACCAAATATTTTCTCAGTGAAATACAATTTTTTCAAACATTATGTTGGAAATTATTGAAACATGTGTGCTGACTGGTGTTTTAATTATTCAGTTATGCCACTTTGTGTTTCAACAAATTGACAGTCGGCTCCCAGATTATTACAATTTAACATGTTCAGTTTGGAACAACTGCAAAAACAAATCTATTTTAAACTGCTCTTGAAATGACAAATTTCGTGCTTAGAATTACATTCTTCACTTATTATTTGCAGGTATTTTGGTTTTGTGGGGTGTGGCTATAACTGCCACTAATCATTGAAATTATATGGAATATATTGGAGGTTAGAGGAAATCGGCGGCTTCACCCTTCTGACACTGCACATAGTTCATCAGCTTCACTTGTCTTTAATTGTTAAGAGGATATGAGAGATGTGAAAGCGAATAATTTTAAAGTCTGATTCCATGGTGCCCTTTGCAATCCTAACCCCAGAAGAACTTGATAAAATAGAGATCTGGCTTCTCTTCTCCCTAAATTATTTTGGAAGTTGGAATTATGTTTATTTTTTCCTTTCAGGACATGACATCAAAAAATGTACTTTATTGGAAAATTATACGAGTATATACCGCAGAGAGATATTTGATGAAGTCAGTGGGACAGATTTTTTAATTTATGGGGCAAACTATGGGTTGCAACTGGATACAATGTACAATTCTTTGATTTGGAGTACTGAAGTTATTCATTCATTACAGAATCCCAGTTGTAAGCACTAAATGGATATGGACCATTTAATAGGAGCTAGTCTGGTATTCGTCGGCAACAGAGGGAAAAATGTGGGAAGTGAAAAATCATTTCAACACTAAGAATTTCTTCTTCATTATTAAACTTTAACATTAATCCACAATATGACTGGTGTAACTTGTTTATTAATGTTTCAATGTAAGGAGTGGGGGACAATGGCAGATTGCCTGAATAGTAGCAGAGTGTAGTAGATCGCGCTTTTTAACTAGAATGAGCTTCCAGCTTAATGGTAACTACTCGTATGTATAGCCTGTAGTATTATTGTACTCATCCATAGCAGTACATCAATATACATATAAGTTTGGATGAGTTATTGTTATTTTTATTGAAAACTTACAGTTATTGTTTTGGAAAACTTACAGGGAACTGTAAGCTAAAAAGAAGAGGAATAAGGAAAGAAAACAACCAATCGGTCATAGAACCAATCCAAGGATAACTCAACTTTATTGTTGAAGAATTTCTGGGGAACAATGGAAGAACTCAACTCTCCACAAAAAATTCGAAAATTCATAGGATTGAATAAAATACTAGGACCTCAGCATTGGATAGGGTACCGGATATTTATGCAATAATACTGAATCTCCAAGATAGTGCAAGAATACACTGCTCCATTTGATTTTATTTCATATGTATTTCTGAACTCACCGAACATTGGTGACCGTGATGTTGCTGACGCCATAAGCCTGGATATTGCGGAAAAGCGCCCGATAGCCATCCGGTCCACTACCCAGAACAATTCCAATTTCATCAATTGTCACTGGCTCGATCTGGAAGTGACAAAAACGAAATGTGTTAATTTTGCGATTAAGTAAGTAATTGTGTGGATGTCATTGAGAAATTTACCCAGACCCACCCAAGAAATAGACAGAGAAATTAGGAGTATGTCTCGTGTGTTATTGTGAGTTGTCCAGGCAAACCTTCATGGTGAACTTATTTTACAGGTGGATGCATCGAAAAATTCTAGTTGCCTATTCCATTTAAATTCCATATATTTCGATCGGCCTCTAATGGCGCTTTTCCATTGGTTTAATAAGGCATGTGAATAATTTTCTAATGCACACACTTTAAATATAGACTATGCTCACCTCGTACATGTCAAGTTCGGGCACTCCTTGCCGCAGAAAATGCACCAATTTGTTGCCGCTTTCACGTAAGCACTGATTCAACTGTTCCTCCACTCTGGGACATTGTTGCAGGTAATACGCTGAAATCAGAAATTGATAAACATTGAAATGGATCTGTAAAAAATACGTTTTACATTCTTTCAAAGAAAGTTTTCCTCTTTCGAAAGACGGAGAATTTGCAATAGGCAAATTAGTTTTCTGTAAAGCAAGCGGTCACTGCCAGTTCACCGACAATCGCTTCAATCGCAGTTGTGAAACTTAAATGGGATTTTATGCACATTGCTGACAACAACATCCAAGTTACGAGTACATTACATTGTTTCCATTGAGCTTGAATTCATTTCTACCCTGGTTTTTACGTATCCTATGCAAATGCTGTAATGATGTGTGTTGTCATAAGCCATGTGTGCATCACTTCAAC
This sequence comes from Clusia tigrina, assembly GCA_920105625.2. Taxonomy (NCBI): domain Eukaryota; kingdom Metazoa; phylum Arthropoda; class Insecta; order Diptera; family Clusiidae; genus Clusia; species Clusia tigrina. Next base: position 34,346,937 of record OV050031.1, on the reverse strand, counting down.
AAAACTCATTGAATATGCAACTCACAGATTTAATTGTTCGAATTGACACCAATTTGTCTACGGTAAGCGACGGTGGCATAAATAAGCATTACAATACCAGTCACAGGAAAATTTTTACCAGGTGGAAGAGCTGCAAACAATTATTCCAATCTAATTCTTTTATTCTCTTTGAAATCAAAATGAGACCAAATTTTTTTTAGCTTCTTATTGCTTACAATGTGGCTCTTATCTCTTTCATCCCTGCATAATTAAAACATTAACAACTTAAATATTGTTATTAATAGTTCAAAAAATATTCCATATATTTGAGAATATATTAAATAAAATATTTGATTTATTTCAGTTTTATTTACAATTACACTTTGCCGGATTAACTGCATACCTGCGACTAGAAAGCTCGCATTATAATTTGGTGAAAATGTGGACGTATCCTTCTCAAACGGGTTAAGTTTCGCCACTTGTTTACTATTACTTAAAGTCTTGGGAGGCTTTTTCTTTTTCGATTTTAGAATATTTCATTAAATGCTATTTGAAAGATTTTAAATTTATTTGGACTGAATTGAAATGAGAACCCATTTACAAATTTATAAAGACTGGCTTTTTCCCCTATTTATTTATTTACTGAATCTTTCTTTTTCACGAAACATTTACATATTTAGGTAATATCCTCAGCCACTGCATCCAATATTTAGTTTTTTCACTGCATAATAAGACTTTACTAAATCAGGTCCTTTGAGACGTCTTGTAGATGGAAGCTTTAGTGGGCTCCTCGCCAACCTGTTCGGGTCAGTTTCTAATTTAAGAGCGTAGGTTTTGGAGGTGTTCACTATTTCATTTTCAATCGTGGGTATATATAGGTCACGATGGAAGTTAAAGTCCATCAAGTACCATGGAGCACAAGTGATCATTCTCAGAAATTTCGATTGGAGGCGTTGGAGTTGCTCCTCTTTTACGGACACACGGTGCCCCACAATTGAATCCCATATATCCATATAGGCTTAACGATATTGGTATAAATGAGTACCTTATATTCTAAAGCTTGAATGCTTATTTAGTAGCCAGTTCAAGGTATGGAGTTTCAATTTGAATGGAGCACACTTAGAGTCAATGTGTTTTGCCCAAGTTAATCGTCTGTAAAAATGGATTCAGAGCATTGTGCAATGTTTTGACCATTGATGCAAATAGAGGGGGCACGTGTCCTTCCTTAATGCAAATGTTAACTGTGCACATTTCGCTTCATTTAACATTATTCTCCAATTGTTAAGCCACTGTTCAATAGACAGAAAGTGGCTCTGTGGCCATTGCGACGATTCAAGATGGGAGCTGCTTGTACCGGTATCATCGGCAAATGTGAATATAGCGGTATCAGAGTTGACATGTCAGCTGTAAAAAGCAAATACACCAGTGGTCCAAGCACACGGCCTTGAGGTACTCCTGCTTTGGTATCAAAGTAGTCAGGCGTAGTGTCACCTTGGGTTACCATGAATTTTCAGCCTTTAATCTAGGTTTCAAATAATTTCTGGAATTTCTTTGGAAGAATAAGTTTCTTTATGAGCCCCTTGTGCCACACCTTTTCAAAGGCTTGCGCAATGTATTGGAATACAGCAGAGCAGTATTTCGTTTGTTCGAATGTTGAGCATATAACTCTTACTATGCGAAAAACTTGCTCTATCGTTCCATGCTTTTCACGGAAGCCGAACTGGAATTACATTGTTGTTATTTAATTACTGGAAGATCTGCCGATGAACTATTTTTTCGAAGATTTTAGATAAGGTGGGGAGTATACTAATGGGTCTATATGAACAAATCTATGTAACAAACATCCTTTCTTGGTTACATTTTCCAATCTTGAGGATAATGCCCAGTTTGTAAAATGGCGTTGAATACTGTGATTAAGTGAGATACAGATATAAGGTAATTCGTTTATCATGTTTGCTGTTATGTGACACATTCCTGGTGATTTTTTAAGAGTTTAGTCTTTAATGATGTTATGTACCTCTTTCCTTGAGGTTTTCAGGGGCTAACTGTTTCCACTATTCGGTATTTCAGAAAGTTCGAACGGTATGAAGGGGGGATTTGGACAGAAGGCATTAGTGATCTGTGAAGGCAGAGTATTTTTCATCTTAGCTTTATCATTACGAAGTGGTGACTTGTGTAGTATTGGCCCTTAGAACTTCCTAGCAGCACGCCACAGTGAGGACTCAAGCCTCCAAAATAGTCTGCCACTAATTTTTGGTGTTCGGCTTCAATGTGTTTTTTAGTTTGCGAATGCAATACGCGAGTTCAGTCTTGATGATTTTGCCATTCTTTTCTACGACGTCGCTTTTCTTTAACCAGTTTTTCCACATCACTAGGACGGTACAATAGTGAATCCTTTTGAGTTACGGGTGTGGTGGATGAATATGAGGCTTTATAGTTAATGTGAGTACTTATATATTGTTTGTATTTAAGCCTGTCAGTGCATCTATTTGTCAGATAAGTAGAGTTGGAATTAGAGGACGCTGATGAGGTTTTTGGATGAATGAAGGTTGGCGAGTGGTCAGATGAAAGATCAAACGAAGTCTCAGCGGTAATGTTTTCCTTTTTTATGTTTCTAAAAACACACCGAAGTCTATGAGTTCTGGTCGTTTGTTGTTATCAGACGGCCAGTAGGTTGGCTCCCCGGTTGATATAATCTCTAGACCCAATGTACTTATGGCATCATAAAGTTGTACATCTTTCGGTGAGACAAGGCGGGAACCCCAGAATTAATGCTTTGCATTCAAATCACCGGCTACAATGAACTTCTTCCCGAGTGACTTAAAAAAGCATTGGAAGTTATCGACTCAATTAAAAATCATGGTAGACAGTAAAAGGCGAATATGGTGATAAAGACTGCTGAATTATATTGTCTTAAATTAACAGCGAAAAATAAACGAAATACGAGATAAAAACCAATTCCCAGAGCTGATTCTCTTTAAATAGTTGATAAAGAACTCAAGTCATAAGTTGGCTTCTACCTGGTAATGTATTGAGCATTATACCGGCTTTAGTGATGACTGTTAATAGAGTCGAACGCACTTTGAAGCCTGGCAAATATTCCAATTGTTGCCTTTATATTTTAATTTGTTGCACTTTGTTTATTTTATTTATTTTATTCCTCCGTAGTGTGAGAATGTAATTATTTATTCGACCAGTGGACATCGTCTGAGTAGAAAGTTTTACAGCTATTGCTACAAGGTTTGTTGAAGTGAGGTGAGCCCCTTCCTTTATTTTGTGTGTGTTTATAGTCAGTTTTCTGTTTAGTGCCCTCTACATTTGTTAAGTTATAAATTTGCTGTTGAATGTCATCAGTTCAGATTGAGACACGTCTTCAAAGCACAAGTGCAGAGGGTTCTAATTTATTACAGTGATGATCAGTGAGTGATGTTTACGCTTACGCGCGCGTGCGGGAACTAAGTTTTTATATTCCTTAGTTCATAGCAGTCTATAATAAAGGGTATAATTGATGTGGACTGGGTAGAAAAAGCAGAAACGATGTCACTGAATCCACAGTGAGCTCTTCAGTATTAGATTTACTGCTAGGCTATACTAGAGCTAGCGATGTTCGACAGATCATACTCATATTAATTACTTCACGCATTTTAAAGAAAACATATTTTTATTCGTTGTCAAGCTAATCACGGGAACTTCTGTTTGAAAAGTGGCAGCTTATGGAACTTTGTAACTAATATTCAGTTCAAGCAGGTAATTCTAAGCCAAAATATAATCAATCCTATACCACCGTATAAAAACTGCGTAAGCATCTCTCAAGGAAATTATTCAACTGTGGCGAATTTCCATAATTAGCAGTTTCTTATTAAATTGTACATATCTAAAATTATGAATATGGCGCTATAAGTTAAAATTTTTTTAATTGCAGAGTTGATGAAATGCTGTGAGTGATTATTCCAAATAGCAGAGTTTATGTATTAATTACATGTAATTTATTATTTGTGTTTTTGTGCCACGTGCTAACTTAAACTGGGCGTCCATAAGGAACTGTGGTTGTACCTCCGGTTAGCAATGCAAGTTCATGGTAATATCAAAGTCGTTAATAGCACTATATGTATTTGTTGGGGCTCTCGACCAGAAATTATAATATATAAACGATTTAATAGTGGTTCTCGGATACTCGTTTACATATGGCATCTGACGTCCGATAGAACAAGTCATCCACTGAAGAGAACCGCTAGGCGAAATATATGCAAAAGTGGGTGTAATCTTTAATAATAATTAATTAATAGTAAATAGTAATGTCAGAGATATTCCAGATCAAATGAAATTATGAAAAAATCAGCACAAACCGTTTTTGGCAGCATACTTGGGAAGGATATACGAAGAACTTTTCAAAACTTTTATGTTATCATATATATATATATATATATATATATATATATATATATATATATATATATATATATATATATATATATATATATATATATATATATATGCAATACAAATGCAATAGTGGATATATTAGCAATCACAGGTTGCACTTAAAATTCGCAGGAATCATATTTTGTAGGATGGTATTTCTATATTGTAAACATTGATGATTTAATTTAGTATTATGGAAAAAGTATAAGAAACAAAACTATTTTCAGTCTATCTTTTGGACTGTGTCGTTTGCTATATATTTATACAGAACCTTTGTTTATGTGCTGTCCCAGATAATGTTTTATTCACGATTAGTGATTATTCTACAATTGTACAGCTATTGTATCGAGATTTTTGTAACTGTTTAGCATGCTCATGTATTTATTAGCGTTTAATCATACAGACCAACAATTCTAAGGACAATAAAGTCACCATGTCTCAACCACAGATACTCTTTCCTTTTAATAATGTTCAAGTTTTAAATTGGTTGAAATTGAGAATCTATCTAGATATATATAAATCTTATATCACCTGATTGGGAATATATTCATGAACTGGCAATGATAGTGGAACTTTGGAAGTGTTCACTCTTTGAATTATTGTTCTATTTACAGAAATCAATGAGTGTGATTGACATAGGGAACCGGCCGGGACGTATTAGCAAAGAGTTGACGCATTAACCTCTTTGGTAATTATGCCATTTAAAAAAAACGTATTCCTGTAAGTCTGTACGGTAAATCCAGGTCATCATAGCAGAGACATTTGCCTACTATAAGTTCCGAAAGTCTCTTTAAGCTCATCATTAGAACGAAATCCGCGTTCAATCTATGAAAATACACCAAATTCTAATACTAGGCTTAATTGCTAATAGTGCTTAGTCTATTTTGCTACCTCCTTCTGAGGGAGGAAATCTGTGAGTATATTTTCGAATTTCTCCAAAGATTTTCTTCGATACTTCCCATCGACAAAGCGTGCAATTGTTTGAACGAGGACATTTTTTAAGGCTGACGTACTTGAAAGACCCATAAAGCAGAATGACGGTACAACTACAGCACTTTGTCAAAGGCTCTTGAGATTAATACATGTTATTGTTGGCACAGGTTTCTTTCCCGTTCCCGGTTCCTACTCATAGGGCCAATGTTGCCTCTTATTGCCGATTTCTCACTTTTATTTACACTGCGCCGAGCTCGCTAAGGCATGTGTGTGGGAGTGTATGAGTGGGGTAAATATTTATGTTAGCGGAATGTACAAATAAAGTAGAAAAACTTACGCTGGAGACCCCAACTACAGCTTACGCTGACAAGTAGCAGCAACAATGCAAATTTGAGCATTTTTTGTGCGTTGGTTTAAAAGTAAAACCGTCGAGCAATTAACACTTCAGGAACTGTGTTCTCCAATGCAAATTTCGAACTATTTTTCAACACTCTGCAGCCGAGCGAAAGTAAAGAAGCACACGAAACGGAATTCACAAAATAAAACACAAGAAAGTAAATAATTTCACTTTGCGTCGATTCACGGGGCAAGGAGGAGAGAAAGAATTTCAGCAATTCCAAAAAATCGTTAAACAATGTGGGTCACTGTACGAGCGAACGACGGGCGAACGATGGAGGACCGACGGACGAATGAGGCTGGCGGCTGAACGGGGTGGCCAGAATCTTGACTGGCTGAATGACTCAAAAGGTTTCGCGCACAGAGATATCTACAGCACTTTTATTTAATTCAAATGACAAAATTTAATTTGTGTACAATTTTTTTCTGCTGAAGTTGCGGCGAAAGAAGCTGACGAAGACGCACACACAGCGAAGGCACAACTTTCACGCGGTTTAGGTCGGTCACAAATGAGCCGATTTCGACTTGGTCGAAGCGTTTTAACCACGCTGCCTGCAATGAAATGAATGCACAGAAGGCATTGAACATTCAACATGAACAAAAGAGCGGTGGAGGCAGAACAGCAGAGAAAGACGAAAGAATGGAATGGAATGAAATGAAACGGAAAAGATGCGTAACCGCTCAAAAGCAAAACCGTGAACTGCCGCAACAGCAACGGCTTTTATTCACGCCACTTGCCGCAGTGGCAGTTGCTCCCATTGTTAGTGTTGTTGTGACCATTGTTTTTGTTATGCGAGTCACCGGTCTGCCATTGAAGGCAGGCGCTGCTGGCAGTTCTTTCTTCTTTCACAGAAGGCAACGAATGCACTCTTGGACGGCGCATACCGTCTTCGCTGGTAACTGTGTTCACCGCTCACAAAATCGGCGAATGTCGGAAAGGCAGAGGCAGGGAGTAGACTTTACACTTTTTGTTCAAAATAAGAGTATCTCAATTCAGCAATCCGTATGAATAGCAATTACTTAGTAAAATATATTTAAACTCTGAACACATAACTAAACTTTTTTTTCATTATATTCTCCTCTTTATTGTCTTATTGACAGAGCTAATTATATTTCATATAATAAATAAACAATCATACGAATTTGCACCGACAGGACTGGAACCGAAGAGAGTAGAGAGTACGATGAATGAACCACTTAGACCAGGTTAACTATAAGATTATGCCTGGAGTACGCAGAAACCTACGCTCACATACGAAATGAACGCCTAGACCTTTCCACACGAGAACGAGAAAAGTGTGGATATGAAATAGGACCTTTAGACAATTTACCAAACAATTTTTATAGCAAACTTTGACTCTAGCGTCACTTGGCTTTGTGAAATTGGCATTCATTCCTTTTGCCGTTCTCTTTATGATGCTTATTCTCTAATCAGAGTGTTAGCCTTCTTTACGGTACAAACTAATTACCTCATGGCTCTAGGCGCACGTGAATTCAATGTCATTTGCTAGTGGAGAACACCTGCCTCCCCTGTGGTAGCATGGCGCTTTGCTGCAGGCCAACACAAATCGTGGAAGTGCAGGTCGGAAATAGTTTTCATTTAGCTTTTCATAGTGATTCGAGGAAAATGAATCAAGCGAAGCAATTTCATCTACTTTTTAAACTTTAAATCCAACTAAAGATTGATTAATTTTTTAAATTTGAATTTGGATATTTTTATGCGAAGTCATCAAACTCTTGATTATGAATGCGCCGAAATACAAAACAGATGCAAAGAAAAGAATTCCCAAGTTTGTGAATTTATCGCTTTGCACATTAATGTACAGGCGATGTATTGCATACATGTACTAACAATTAACATGGGAAAGTGCCATCGTTCGCTGATTCGATTATTTGTAACCGAATTGTAGGGGATACCGAGTAAAAGTGTACTCATTGAACCATGAGAAAATGGAGCTGACGAATGCCTTTTTTTAGGGTCCACTTCTTCTAAGGTCAGTCATATGATATTCATTACATTTCTTTTCGTTTAATACAATGCTGGCAAATATTAATCTCGCAACTTAAAAAGGTTCTTCAGAATATGAGATTCAGCCCTGAATATTCCAAGCTTATTTTATAATAGAACCTTCAAACTTTGCTCTCTTCAGCTAGTCCAGTTGCAGTAGACTATGAAGTCACAAGCAAACGCTAACTCATAACTTTGCTTTCAGAATCCGCTGTTGTGAAAGTTATCATATTATTTTTGAACTTTTTTGATTCATAATCGGTTTATAAGTCCACTGGAATCCTCTGTAAATTCTTATAAATAAATTTTGCAGCATAATATACAAAAATAATACTATAAGGACTAACTAGCAATGTAAAGGTGTGCCTGTGTTTGTGCCTAAATAACAAAATAGGTTTGAACAACTTTTTGATGTTGCCTTTCGGAATAAGCCATATTCGCTGGACGATTAAGGACATGATCGTTGCTTCAATCACAGACCGTTAAAATATAATTTTACTAAATTTAAGACCAAAAAAAGTAGTGGATTTATTTGCATAAGGGAAATTGGAAAAAATATATTAGCAAATAATGAAATTTTTCGGAAGGAGCACAAAAAAGTCTCAAAATGCTGCTCAAAGCCTTAATCGTAGCGTAGACTGCTGTCTTAGCTGTTGACACTCTCCCACACTTAGCTTCCTCCAAAATCCAAAGTTGGCTAGTCAAAATTACTGACTGGCTAATAAAATGCTGAATCAAGTTGAATGAGACAAAGTAAGTCCAGGTTCCATTTACTCTCAAACGAGACACCTGCCCACCCGTTAAACACAACGATATAAATATACCCTAATGTGATGAAGCTAGATACCTTGGGATGCACCTCGACAGACGATTAACCTGGAAAACACATATATTTACAAAACGAAAAGCACTCGGTATAAAGCTCAGAAATCTACACTGGCTCTTGAATCGAAACTCCAAAGTCTCAATCGATAGCAAATTGCTCTTGTACTCAGCAATTTTAAAACCAGTTTGGACATACGGTATTCAGCTGTGGGGACTGCGGCAACTTCCAACGCTGAAATACTGCAAAGATTCCAATCAAAGACCCTGATGATTGTAAAGGCACGTTATTATGTCACAAACAACCAAATCCATCGTGACCTCAAAGTTCCCACAGTCGTTCAAGAAATACAAACGCTTTTTACTTCGCACAATCTGAGACTCCACCCAAACCCACTAATATCGGAACTGACTTCCAACCGCTTCATTTTCACCCGACTGAAGAGAAAATCCACAACAGATCTCCTGTGCTAATAGGCAATGGATGCACCACTGGGTGTAGTCTATAAAAGACAGTAAACTCAAAAATTAGTCTTAAGTTATTAAATATTGCTGAATGTTTAGCAACAGATTGCAATACAAATTTGGATAATAAAAAAAAAATATAATAAAAGTATAATATATAAAGATCTCCAATCAACTCCGTCTCCAAGTTTAACAAATTGAGAGCTTAATATGCTTCTTCATCGATTTTATCAAATGGTACTGAGGCGAAATCGTAAAAATTATTCCAACCTACAAAACGACGTCTGTGTGAGTCCTAATCTTACTCAACTACACAATCGTCGTGAAAATTGGATACTCCAGTGTTGCATTTGGACAATTAAGAGAACAAGAATGATTGATATTCAATAGAGCCGACCTTTAGTACTGTGGACTTTTACGTCGCAATATGTCTCTATGAATATTGAGAGAGATACTTCATTGTGGCGTCACAGCTGGCTTTGTAGAGAGATCCAATGTCAATGTTAAACATCACATTGGATGAAGTCCCTACCTATTTCATTCTCAAGTTTACTTTTTTTAGTTTCTCCATCCACGTGAATTTTAGACTTTTAATTTCAACTTATTTTATATTCACTTTAGAATTGCTGCACATAAATACAATGCCTACATCAACAGTGTTTGCCGCTGCTTAAGGAACTACTAATCATGTGTGGCTGTGATCTGTGTAACAAAAAGGCCGAAATTCATACAAATTGCATCCTAACAGCACACAATGAGAAATTTTTGTGGAAGTTAAAATGCTTCAACACTTTTGCGATCTGTTTTGATTTGTTATGTTTAATAAATTATTTCTCGCTGTTTTAATTTTATGTAACCCTAAAAGTAGGCAACATTATCGACAATTTTATAAAATTTTGTTAACAGAAATGGAAAAGTTGATAATAAAAATATCAGCTATGGAAAATGTCAGCAATTACAAATAAAACGGAACTCATAATATCCCTGGCAGAACTTTTGATGGGTTACCGTGAAACACCAAGTGATTTCCCGAACGAAAGCAAAAATTATTCACATTCTTGTTCAAATCCTGCCACGGGCTTGGTCTCCAAAATGCTTCTTTCTATAAAATCTTTTTCTCTTCGAGTCGAAAGCCTCTGTAGCTAGTACTCATTCCCCCAACACCTTGCACTCATAATTAATTATGGTGTAAGAAGGTATAATAATAATAATAATAATAATTCACATTATTTTTAGCCAAGTTTGTGTTTTTTTTCTTCCTTTAGATATCTAGTTAGAAAACAGAAACAAATTATCCGATATAATAGTTTATGACAGTGACATTGAAGAAAATTTAAAGAAGTCAACATGAACATAAAACCGGCATAGTCCATTGCTTCGATCCCACCTCATACACATCAATGACTTAAAACATAGAGTAAAGAAATGTCAGAAATGTGCGAGTGCTCATATATGGGCGCTCTTTCTTTTGCTACCGTTCATATATGAACAAAACAAAATTGGATTCACGCACACACGCGAAGGATGAGCAACAAAAAAATTTCAACCATCGCAGACACGAAGGAGAGAGAAAAGAAATATTTTTTACGCTCTTACTCGCGAAGAAGAACATTATGAAAAAATTTAAACGCACACGTTCGCGGACGAGAGCGCGAGCGAGTGAATGACTCTGAACCCTGCTTAAAAGCTTCGGATTACAGCCAAAAGTAATAAAGGAGGCATACGCAAGGAATTTTCTCGCAGCAGCTCAATAATCCACATCCTTATCAGATTTATGGAATCCCAATTCCAAGAAATTTGATGAATGGGTTGTCGAGCGATGTCATAATGATGAACCAAGGTGAAGTAATTTCTAGTAATTTTTTATCAAAATTTTTATCAAATACAAATAAACAACCAGTTCCCTACATTCACCACCTTTACTACACCACCACAGCGTGTGTATTTATTAAGCGAAATGAAAATATAATAAAAGTTGTTTAATTATTCGGAGTACAGTTTCATAACTCGTATTCAAAGGCAAGGCAGATCAGCTCCTCTGCGCGAACTTTTAACAAGCGAACTGTTGGAATGTCCTTCTATTTTAGTCACGCGCTACGCACGCAGTTCCGAACTGCACCTACGAGTATCAAGGTCAAGGCTACAAACTCGTACAGTTTCACTGCTCTTGTCCTTGAATGTGTTTTTGACATAATTCCAAAATTTACTTTCGTTCATGTGCAAAATAAACGCTGATGCTTGCAGTGGTGGGGGCACGAACCCACAAAAGATTTAAACACAAACAGAGAGACGGAAAAAAATACAGAAAATTTGAATGAATGGGGTGGAACTGGAACAAGAGTTCAGTAGGGCTGCCGATTCCTCAAATTAATCGATTTATTTTAGATGTGTGTCAACTAATTTTCATTAGTTAATCGTGAATAGCGAATCGATTGAATGAAAAGCTTAATGCAATTTGATTGTTCTCAGCATGTTGGCTTTAGCAAAATTATGCTAATAATGAGGGTGATCTGATCACTTTCATTTCATGACCTAATAACTAATAATTTTATTATTATTAATTACGTAGCACTCGTAGATGAATTTTTGTTTACAAGCATTGTATCTAAAGTTTTCTAGAAGTAATTTGAAAATTCATTGAACAATATAAACGCGTTGAAAAAATTAGCAAGTTTGTTCACGAAACATTACAAACGTGATGATAAATCTCTTTACATTCTTCTACTCTATTCTCTAGTCATTTCGCAATTTGTTCTCCGCACCATTCCTAAATACAGATATGCGAAATATAGAGAGGAATGAAAATAATAGAGGATTTTATTTTAGAAAAGGGCATATTGAATGATTAAAACAATCTAAAATTTGTTGAACATAATAACTCAATATTCGAAATAGGAAGAGAGTTTTTAGGTCCAGTCGCGAAAAATAACTATTTAAAGTTATAACTTTTCCAAATTGTAATGCTTCTTTACAACTTTGGACAGAACATTTTTCTATAAATATATCAACAATGAAAAACACTCGATATCATAACTATAACCTTGTTGAATGATTGGATGATTATGGATGTTTTCCCACGCACAATGTCATTGATAGTGCTAGGATAATGACTTATCGATTTGAGAAATAAGATCAAAAGCATCGCAATAGCCATCTTATTAGCTGATGAGGTTCTGATAGAACATTAATAATAGGGGAGGTTTTCTACAATCGCCCTGTCGAAGGTGTAAAGATTGAGCTTAGAATAACTTAAGAGCGGGAATCCGTAGAGAAACATTCACAGTTAGTTTTTGAAGAAAATTATATGGGCGGGTATCTGAAATTACGGATCTTTGATTGCTGTGCCAATGTCCTCTGTTCTTATAAAGAGCGTTTCTGACACACTAAAATAGACTGAACGAACATATAAATGTAGGCATTATAGAATTTGGTTCTTAGGAGATACATTTTATCCTAAAATCAACATTTGCGGATATTCGTCCTATAAAATTCAAGCAATATCCCATATTGTGTATTTTTTCTTTTCTATCACGATATTCTAACATCTCATAATACCCGCAACGGACGATAGCGATTTATCAGCTCAATCATGAATTTATTTTCATCCGCGTGTTCATTGATTCACCGCCAAAGCACAGCTGAGCAACAACTCGTCAATCACAGCCGCACACGCTTCAATTAAAACTCCTCCAAGAAAAATTTCAAACATTTTTTATTGAATAGGTCATAGAACCCAAATCATAATAACGAAGCATAAATCACAATTGATCTAATTGCTTTTGCACTAATTTACCTAGTTCTGGAATATGGTGGTATAACTTCTAAAGAACACCTGCATAATTACAGCCCTATAAGTCTCATCAACGAACTCGTCCATAATGGTTCCAAGTGCCACTTAAAAACATCAAAGAAAATGTTATCCTATGCCCACTATTGTTGTGTATGGTAGAGATCTTGAACAAAATTTACTATTTTTTGGCATTGTTGAGTTATATCCATTCATACTATTATGGGCATAGTTTATTAAACGATATCTCCTTGTCGGTTCAGTTTTCTTTGCTGGTTTAATACTTAATACTGATGTATTATTGGGCACACTTGACGCAAATATTGAAGGAAATGAATCGCAGTTTTGCGAATGATATGGACTACCACCAATTCAAATCATTTCACGTATACTCGAATATGTGCGAAAAAAATTTACATAATTTCATATTTAGATTTTTTGCGATTCAAATGTTTATATCAGAACGAAACCAGATTTTAAAAATTAGAATTTAGCATTTTGTTTTGTTTTAATTAGCTTCATGATAGTAAGGAACTGAAACTTGTAACAAACCTGTTCTTTATTTATTATTATTAAACAGTAATTTAACTTGTGCAATAAAAAATATTTCTGTATTTTAATTTTGTAAAGCTCGTTTCAGAATCGCGTTAGAATTGTGAATGTCTTAAATTCTAATTCTCGAATTATGCGCAATTTTTGCGAACACATCAGAGTAGATACAAATAAATCGAAATCGTCAAATGGAACTCCTGAAGTTGATCGATAATTTTTCTTCTCCGACTCTGAGTGCTACGAGTAGTTTGTGTGCCTTTGGTTCAAAATTAAGCACTTCTATGGCTGATATGGCATATTTAGAAAAAGTTTGCGTCTCTTTAAAAGGTTGATTTTTTATAAATTGTACCTTGGCCTACTTGATGATATGGGAGTAAGTTCATAATTTCCTACATGACCGTTATTATGTTTTACCAACTCACCTTTGAGAGAGTAGGATTTCTTTTGTGTTCTGCCTAAAGTCGTTCGCTGGTTACATCTTTTTCGTCACAGTCAACTAAACATGTCAAATCACTCTGCTGATTTGATAGAACTTCTGCCGAATCAGCAGTTTCGATTACAAGAAGATATTTTGTATCTTTTATTCGGTGCTCAGAACAGAACTTCTCATCGAATGAGCAATTTTAATTGCTAGAAGACATTGTGCTCCTTTGACAGCAGTGAATATAAATTATAAAGTCAGTACGATAAGCCGATGAGAAATGAAACCAGAAGTGCGTTTTTTTGCAGATAATGTAGTCACTGTCACGCTCGATATACTTAGCCGTGCATTTTGCAATTGTTTGTATAGCTTCCGTATAATATGATATCCCCAACCCTTCCAAACAGTGATTGGTTTCAGTGATGACCTCATCATTGGGGCCAAATCTTTTTCACAGAGAAGCCGTTACAGTTTGGGTGATATAGAATTGTAACAACTTTTGGAATAAAAACGATCCTTTTTTTACAATTACCGCTAAGAAGACATTTTTAAATTATGGTTCTGGCAGTGCGCAACTTTACTGCAAAAGTACTTCTGACGTAACGTTTCAATAAGTTTTGCAAATTGTTCTCCATGAAGTCCAAATATGTTTTTTCCCAGAAATGTGGCAGCCGAGCTTCCTTTTCTTCATCTCGTTTGCGACCTCGCTTGCATAAAATACGTTTGCATGCCAGAATATTTTAGTGTCTCGTATTTTCGCGTTGGACAATTTGTAAAGATGTGTTGTAACAAAAGCATATTTAATGTGAACCATAACACAATGATTTATGTGCACATATGTCAGTGAGAGCAATTTCCTATCAACATCATTAATATTCCAAGCAAGCATGCGCTTTGTTCGCCGCGACAACTTCGCGGTATTATCCACGTTATTGTGGAAAAAAAAATTCTGAAAATCAGTCATCTACAATGAAAGCTCCATAACAATCAAACGAGGTATTCTAAAACGCCGACACAAAAGAGTGTGCCAAGTGCGACTCTGACTAAAAGTGCACTGTCACAGAGTTGCAAACTGATGAAATTGATTTGTGAATCTTATCTCCATGAACAATTAAACGCTTACGCGAATATTTCAAATACTAGACTGTTACTTTTTGGGCACATTTTCGCGAACTTTTAAGCTGCTTTTACCTCAAATAGCTCTCTAACATTTTCAGAATAATGCTCGTGAGAAAGGAACAAACGAGGCAAAATTTGTGAAAGAGGGAGGGACAAGTGCAAATTTGATCATAATTTTGTGTCTGGAAGATTTCAACTTAATTAAATGTTCTCAGCTAAGGTTTAAGATAAACTGGCAACTCTATAGCCAGGAAATTGATATCAACAAATGAAACGTCAATTGTATGTAGAATACGATGGGATTTTACAGTTAGTATGAAGATATAATACAGTCATGATTACAAGCTAATCATTAGGAGTGGCAAAATATTTGATATTTTATTGAAGAAGGATTCCCTACCAAGAATTTTATATACTTCTACTTAACAGTCCTGATGACATTGCTGCACCTTGACACCAGCAAAGAGCTCCGATCCTCAGAAAATATCGGTTGTATTAAATGTCTTACCGCGGTATGCTGATTCTGCCGAAGTGGACCACTTCCGTGCATAGTTGTGGGACCATATTTATAGAAGTACAAAAAGAAAAAACAAAACAAGAAATAGAAGAAAAATGACAGAAGAAGGTGGGCTGTGCACCCCTTCAGAAGGATGGAAATACGTGATAGATCGTGTCGCAAAGAAAGGAAAGTATGCCTCTAACCAAGATTAGGTCCTTGCATGCATTCGCGATTGCGCCTTTAAGTAAAGTGGCCATGGGCCATATCCAAATTGACATTGTGGATGCAAATAGTAAAAGTGAAAGACGGGTGCTGGTAGAGTGGAGCGCTATAGAAGGATAACTATCTGAGATAGGCGTTAAGCACATCTCGGAGTACCAAGACGTGCGATGGTCGGCCCCCGACCTTCGAATGCGAGGACGTATGCCGAGGATGCAGGGTAGTCAAGTGCGCGGCCAGAGACACGGGTTGTGAGTTTATCTCAACTGGTAAGCCAACTTATTGGCCAAGCGATCCTGAAAAGATACCTGATTTAATAAATTTCTTTTTAATTAAAAAAGTTTCAAAGAACTATTTACAAATACATGAGGGTTTTGATCTCAATTCCGACCACTCTCCGGTTTTCTTATCAGTAAGCGAAAATATAATAAAAAAGCAAAATAAATATATAACCAACAAGTTTACCGACTGGCACTATTTCAAAGAAGTGCTAGGTAAAAACACTCGACAAATAGAGCCGCCAAAAACAGAAGAACAACTGGAATACGAAGACTTAAAACTAACGCAAAATATTCAAAATGCTGCTTGGGCTAGCACGCCAATTTTAAAAAGGAAATCCGAAAGATGTTTCTATCCGAAAGAAATAAAAATTCTAATAACAAACAAAAGAAAACTCCGGCGTCGCTGGCACTAAAGTAGGTCACCCAATGATAAACATGCGCTTAACAAAGCTACAAAGAAGCAAGTCAAGAAATAAAAGTTTTCAAAAATGAATCAACTAGCAGGCTCTTACGAAACCTCTCACACGAAAAAAACAATGACTACTCTTTGTGGAAAGCCACGAAAAACATAAAAAGTCCCACATTACCGATTCCTCTAATTAAAATGGCATTGAAAAGGCTCACACTTTTCCAGTCCACCTTATGAAAACCTTTACGCCAAATGATGGCGTAGAAATTGATACGATTTACAACATCAACTATGAGAATAAGGCAGGCACTCTGCGGTGTACCCCTTCGGAAGTAAAATGTGAGATAAAAAACCTAAAATTGAAAAAAGTCCAGGTTTGATCTGATAACAGCAGAAATTTTGAAACAGCTGCCACAGATGTGTATTCAAAATCTTTCAACTTTGTATAACGCCACATTTAAATTTCGACATGTCCCAAGCATCTGGAAAGTGGCCGAAGTAATAATGCTTCCCAAACCAGGCAAAGTACCACAAGAAGTGCCAAAATATAGACCAATCTCTCTGTTACCGATACTATCGAAAGTCTTTGAGAAGCTGCTACACAATAAACTCCAACCAATTATTGAAGAAAAGAAACTCATACCAAGCCACCAATTTGGTTTCAGAAATAGATCAAGTTCACAGGATCGTCGAAGTTATTGAAAACTCATTTGAAGAGAAAAAAGTCTGTTGTGCGGTATTTCTAGATGTAGCGCAGGCATTCGACAAAGTTTGGCTTTGAATATTGTGAAATTATCGAATCATACCTTCAAAAAAGACACTTCAGAATTAAGCAAGATGATGCCTATTCTGTGCTCCGCGAAGTTAAGGCAGGTGTTCCTCAAGGCAGCATCCTAGAGCCCCTACTCTATCTCCTATTCACAAGCGATTTACCGATCGATCAAAACCATATTTCCGTAACATTCGCTGACGATACGGCACTCATAGAGGAAATCTCAGTAGAGAAACTCCAACGTGCCGTAAATTCTATATTTAATTGGACAAAGAAATGGCGTATTCAAATAAATAACACAAAATCGGTCCACATCGACTTTACGAATAAAAAGGTTAGACATAAGCCGCTATATATAGACTGAATAGAAGTACCATACTCAAATAACGCTAAGTATTTGGGTATGAGACTAGACGTAAAGCTTCGATGGTGTGCACATGTGAAAAAGAAAAGAGAAGAACTCGAAATAAAGTATAAAAAAATGTACTGGTTAATTGGTAGATCATCTACGCTTTCTACATATAACAAGCTTTTGTTATATAATCAAATCTTGAAATCCATATGGAGTTACGGTATTCAACTTTGGGGATGCACCACACAAACCAATATTAAAAGAATACAAAAATTGCAAAACCAAGTTCTACGGAACATAGTCAATGCACCCTGGTACGTACGAATGTCAGACCTCCACAGAGATCTTGGCGTGAAGACGGTACACAGCGAAATTACTAAAGTCGCAATCTTACATTACGAACGACTTCAACACCACATAAACGAAGAGGCATCGAAATTCTCCGAACTAAACAAAACGGAACGACGTCTTAAGAGAACGAAGCCGAGAGACCTCACAAACTAGTAGCACCAATGGTGTGTGAATTATCCAGCTGAATATAATGAATAAACTTAAATTGCTCGTTAGTTTTTGAATGTATAAATTAGTTGCAATATTATAAACGCTGTATATGTACGTATAATTATATCGTTTAACTAAAAAAAAAAAAAGTGCGCGGACGGGTTCTCTAAGGAATTCCTGGAGAAATGCTTTGCATGGGGTGGTTTTGCGTTGAACGTCCAGCTTCGAAGATTCCGAAGAAACCTAGGGTGCGAATCTGGATGGCAAAAATAAAACTGAATGGCGCAAAGTTTATCCAGTGTCTGCGGCTGCAAAACCCTGGGACTCCAATGGAGGAATGAGTCTGTCCTTAAGATAGTGGAAACCAAGCAAAACAGCCAACCTGTGCTGCTGCTGATCAGTGTCCATGGCGATACTCGAGACGCAGCAAAATAAATTGAAAATCTTTCCCGTCTCTGTCTCTCCGGAGGACAACCACAAGGGGGTAGCAGAGGCAAATAAGTTGCTAGGAAGCGTCAAGCTACCTGAGAAGGCTGTAAGAGGAAAACCAGCACCCAAAACGGAGCTTGCTGAAGGTGAAGAAGTATAAAAAAGCCATACGAAACATAAATCCAGGCAAGACCACTGAGAATATATAGATCTGTAGGACGCTCCCAGGCTCGGTAAAACTCTCGCTAAGGATCACTTCAACTTTAATCAGAGAGGGCACTGATGGAATATGGGCAGAATCTACAATGGAGGCCTTAATGGTTCTTGTACTCATTTTCCAGAGGATACAGATCACTCAGATCGAAGTCTGCCTCCTGAGTGTCGAGTAACATGCCGTCTGCCTTGTTTGGGGAAATCCTATCTGTTTACAAGGTCGTCAGGACAATGAACAGTTTTTCAGCGTACAAGTCTCCGTCCGGACGGTATCATACCTATAATGATCCAAAAGACACATGTATCTATTATATCTGAGTTACGCGAAATTTTCAATGCCAAATAGGTGGAGAAGAACTCGAATGGTTTTCATTCTGAAGACCAGGAGAAGGTACTACAAATTTTAGACCGAATAGTCTTACTTATTTCCTTCTAAAAGTTCTTGAAAGAATCGTCGATCATCACATTCGAGATCTTTCAACGGCGCTGTATCCCAGCTGGCGAACAGACAAATTATATCGGAGTTATGTATTGCTAGAGTCACAAAAAGTATGTGCAGGGGTACCCCCAGGGATGAGTCCTTGCACCTCTCTTGTGGCTAGTCACTCTCAATGAAATTTTCACCCATCTGGACTCCGAAGGAGTCAAAGTGGTTAAGTATGCCGACGACATAGCAGTCCTAGTTCAACCTCTAAGTTTATCTCCAAATTTTCGACGATCCTTCAAATTACCACCGACATCTAGTGTCCTTCAAGTAAAGGTCTTTGCAATTCATTTACTCCTACAGCCAAGTAGCAATAAGGGCGCTGGCCTCGCCTTTTAGCAGCTCTAAGCTAGTTGGCCTCTACATAGATAAATTTAACGCATTATCAACCAGTAGCACAGTATCCCTCGTCTGAGTTCCGGGATACAAGAACATTGAAGGCAACGAGAGGGCCGATGAGCTGGCACAACGAGGGTTGTCGGAAACCAACCAAAGGTTTTCCTACATGGACGTGGTCGTCCCCTTAACCATTTAATTTATTTAATCACTTCCTCTGCAAGGTTCAGGAGAGGTACGCACTCTGACATGTACAATTTCGAGAATGCTGTGGCCTAATTACAGCGCAAGAAGAACGAACAACCTTCTTAAGAAACCAAGATACACCATTAGCAACTTGATAGCTGTCTGCACAAGTCATTGCACTATCGGCACGCACAATGAAAAAATTGGCATTCCGTTCAATGCTCATTGCAGGAGCTGCAACCATAAAGGAGAGGAACAGTAGCCCACTTTTTTGTGATTGCCCAGACCTCGCTTGCATGATACTCAAAAATTTCGGAAGTCTTTTTCTAGACCTAACAACATTTATAAATGAGTACCGCTGGTTTTAATTCATAGGAGGTCATCATCTTGAGGCTCGAGAGGATATGGCATCAAAGCGGCACTAGTGCTAAATGGAACGATCCGAGGGTTTGTCAGCCATTTTACCGACATACCTAAAAAGTCACACAGCATAATTATAAAATCAGAGGTGAAATGGGCAATTAACTCATTTGAAGCTTTAATAGCCCGAAACTGATGGATATTCCCGACCATGCTGCAAAAGGTTGCACACCAGGTTTTGGTTACAACGAATCTTCAAACCATGTTTGAAATATACTGAATGGCGGTGCCCTGGAGGGTGGCCAAGGTTGTGTTTATAAGCATGTAAAAGTAGCCTCGTTTATCCCAAGGACTATTGGTCAGTTAGATTGACCTCATTCCTCCTGACGACTTTTGATAAAATTCTTGAAGCCTTCGTAAACGACTGCATAAGAAGCAGGCACTGAAACATTAACAGCAACTTGCAGGAGAATTCCGCAGGGGTCACCACTTCTCGTGGTAAATAAAATCTTGCAGCATTTCGACGGTAAAGCTCTGAAGCTAGTGGCGTATACAGTTGGCATTGCCATTTTAATAACGGGGAAACGCCTAACAACCCGCAGCGATATCATGAGCCTTATTAAGGAATATTTTCGAAAGGGCGACTAAGACTGGAGAAAACATATACGGTACTTTTCACAAGAAAGTATAATGTCCCGTCACCATAGTTGGACGGCAAAATATTGATTCTAAATACCCATACAAAGTACTTAAGGGTAATTGTGGACTCCCAGGTTTTATGGAAGCCCCATGCAGAGAAGAGCGTAAATAAGGCCAATACTACGTACGCATGTACAACTATACTTCGAAGCACGTGGGCCTCTCGCCCTCTCGCCCTCTCTTATGCACTGATGATATACATTGTTAGGGCTATATTGGTTTGTGGTATATTCTCGCGACTAGATCTGCAGATAAACTATTGACAGCTGGGCAATTTAATCTTACATTCTATGGACATAGCTCTGTACTAAGGAGAGTCTCAATCGACACTGAATATGTGACCCCGCTACATTATTAAAGAAGAATGTGGGCGCACCCGCATTACTGCCAGATGCCGAACTTTTCATATATTTACAGAACAATGTAAAAGCCTGCAGAACCTGAAAGTTCAAGTGCAAACGTTATGTACCACGTTTCTTCGTATACTTCCATGATTATAGGGATACTGAAATGTATGCTTATTTGTAAAATAAATTGGAGTGACCTTGAAATCAGTTAAAATAAAGAAAATACTGATTGCCATGGCGAGGGCGTGCAGATGTGATTTGACAAAAGCGATAAGATTGTTTTAGATGCAAAATGAACTTTTTTAAACGTTCTCAAACTGTGTAGAAAATAAATTGTGAACTATTAACTTAAATTCTGTTAAATTTAGTTTTTTTTATCTAAAGTTAACTTAGCAATGAAGGACGGATTATTAGCAAAACTGATTTACGATTATTTCTCAACGAATTTGTAGACAGTATATGCAAATATGTGGTTATGCCACCGTTATAATTGTCAGAAGGAGAATTATTGAAACTTTTGGCTGACCTTTTAGCTATTTCGGACACGCCACTTGTCCTCATCAGTGATCTTTCAATGAATGGCAATTTTTCCCCCACTAATTATTATGTCTTAGAAATCAACAGCACACCAACTATGAACCCTCCCAGGAATCGAGCCTGGGGCCTTCAGCGATTGTACTCTGTCCTCACCTATTGTACTCTGTACTCCAGACAACAACGCTAACTGCAGGTGGTGAACTCACTGATCAAAGTCTGTCCATGTACTGTCTCAGTCCACCCCTCTTTAAACTACTGAGTCTCATTACTGCCCTTATTTAGTTTCGTTTAATTGGTATCTACCTCTGTCTCTCTCTCCCGCTCTCTCTCTCTCTCTCTCTCTCTCTCTCTCTATTACATTTAAGTGGTGTCATATTATATTACTTTTAAGTAAACTGATTTACTTTACATACACAAAGGAATTTTTGTATATGCTTTTATCTTATTATGAATATGTTGGGTCTCACATTCTAGAATGTATGTCGAGAAATTTTCAGACTCATAAGTTTCGATGAAAGTAATGGAGAAAAAGAGTATTTACTGCTTCAAAAACTGGGTGTCATAGCATCTTCTTAAAATAAAATTCCATTAATTTCTGTCATTGCGCCGTCAGTGCTCAGGGGATGATTTGTGAGGAACAGTACAAAAATATGTAATTAGGAAAAACCCATAATTATATAACCCGTTCGACCCTCTATTTCGGTATTTTATTACACAATAGCTCGTATTGAACCACGAACCCTTCGAGACTTTCACCGTTTGCATCATTACAGCCACAAGTAAGTGAGTTGAATTAATCTCGTACCACACATCGCAGCAATTTTCTATTAAATTATAAATTAATGAAGATTTATGAATAAAATTGTTGTTTCCCTACGTTTCAGGTTCAACCACGAGATTATACAGGGTGGTGTCGCCGTCGCGAAGGAACTAAAGTACACAGAATGGCAGTGAATTTAATGCTTTCACTTTTTCGCTAAAGGATGCAGATGGCACATATATTTATTATATTCTCACACAGGTTTATTTTCAAACTTC
Source organism: Clusia tigrina (assembly GCA_920105625.2). Lineage (NCBI taxonomy): Eukaryota > Metazoa > Arthropoda > Insecta > Diptera > Clusiidae > Clusia > Clusia tigrina. The sequence continues at coordinate 34,324,371 of OV050031.1, read as the reverse complement.
GATCCATTAAACGATGAACTCTTCGGAATATCTAGCTTTAGGGGAAAGAAAACAAAAACCCAGGACCATTAAATCGTAGATGGATAATATTCGGTACATGAAGCATTCTCTTTTGAGGCTGTATTATGGACCGCTAATTTTATAATCAGTTTCTGGGATTTTTATTCGCTGATTGACAATCTAAGCTGAATTAATTAATTTTACGGCCGCAGTTTTGAAGTTAAAAAAAGTAACAACGATTTTTTATAGTTAATTTATTTATTGAATTCTCATACAATAAAACTAAGAATAACTATTCAAATCTCAAATCTAATAACAATATTAACCCGCAACCAACAAAGAAATTGTGCATATTTTTCCCCGTGAACTCCCCCTCGCATCTTTCCCGGTATGGTATTTGTTCGATTAGCACTTCGTTAGTTAATTACTGCCATTAAGAGTAACTTTACTCAAGTCCGGTTTTTCAATAATCGTCTTACCTATCGGAAAATCTTTTTTTTTTCAAGTATATGGCAAAAATATTATCATAAACATAATCATTTAATTGTCGAAATAATTATCAGTACAGACAGGTATTTATTAAATTGTGTACGAATGAAGCAAAGATGCAATTAATCTTATTTGTACTAAAGCGAATGTCATATTGAAGAAAATATTGAGTCACAATCGCACAACCAAATTTGGCTCCAGTTCATATACTGCGATATGTAGAAAGGTGACGCACAAAGATTATTCCAAGTGTGAACCGAAATAAGTAACCGCTTCTCCGGAATTATAGTTCACAAGTGCAATAATGGTATTTATATCGTGTTAAGCTTTGATGAAAAAGCGAGACAAAGATTACAAAACCAATTTATGTGTCACTGAATCCAGGCCGTGAGAAACTACCTCTTACCACAACGTAGTGGAGCTACTTTATATAGTTGTGCAACTTCAAAGGACGACTAACTAGAACGCCATTATGCCATGCAGTGAATGGTTTGGATCACAGGCAAGCAAAACAGTTGACCACGTGTGAGTTCCTGAGTGCGATAAGAGATAATTTAAACTATAAATTAGTGGATAGGTTGAACCACGATGGAAAGACATTCAATATCCAGACAATAGTAGACAATAGTTGGAGTAGTATTCACTGAAGAAAAATGGTGTAGTTCCAAAGTTATGAAATCTTCTTTAAGCAAATAGAAAGAAGTACAAAAGAGAAAATTTGAAAATAATATATTGTTACGGATATCCTCACAGAATTTCAGCTGAATGAGTCCAGAAAGAACACACTCATACTCTTAAGCAAAATGATAAGTTTATCAAATGGCAAAGTACTCGTAGATAGAAGAAGACTGAATTCGTCTCGCACAAAAACCTTCAAATATCAGACGGTCAGGTCGAAACATAGTACGAATAGAGCAAGAATAGAGTACCCCCACATGGTAGTCACCTTGATCTGGTGCATGGGATGAGTCACAATGATCCAACTTGACCATGCTGACGAGCATGGTCAGTCCTACCATTTGGGTTCAACCGTGTCAGACGGGCAGTCGGGGAGTACAAACTAAGAACTACCAATCTACCCTCACCCCTTTCTCTCCCTCTCTCCCATCTTAAATTTCGTTTTTCACTCCCAGCAAATTCAATCCAGTTTAGGGGCATCTGATCCGTAGTGGGCGGCCTCCAAACCCTTACCCTCAAGTTCTGCGTCTGACCCCTGTGGGGTCACACTTGGCAGATAACAAAAAAATGCAAAAAAATCAAGGTGACGCCTTCTCCTGGTCTATTTGCACGAGGTATCCACCTAACTGGTAATCCTCCCGCCAACGTGTCGGAGGCTTGGGCATCGGATGTGCAGACCGAAAGCTCACCATCCCTAATGACCGAAACTGACACTTAGGGTCTCGGAGGAAGCAAATTTCTAAGTGTAATTGGAGGCTCATTGACTATGTCAATTGAAAGCCTACATTTGGAGGAAAAGGAAGGGGATCTGGCCTCGAACCTGTTGGAAGCAAAAAATGCTGAAGCTGTGAAGATGCTAGAGAGTTCCCCTAGATCATATAGGAAACTAGTACCGAGTACCTATCCGATAACGATCAAACCTGGTGCGAACCAGGGGGTCATCGGCAGACGGAAAGCAAAGAAGAAAACTACAGAGGGAGAGGAGCAATAGCTGGGCTGATTATCCGAACTCCGTCGACTTCGACGGCTGTGACGGCAGCGGGGAAGCGTGCCAGAACAGACGATAACTCGTCTGCCATGACACCTTTTTTTGGTGTCAATTTAGGGTCTATGCAGGAAGATGGGAAGAGTAAAAATGTAAAAAGGAGGAAGGTCGTAAGACCGGAATCTGATCTGACCCAGGTGCCTGCATATGAGCCTCGTCCTGAGAAAGATATGGTAGAAGGACCCTTTAGGGCGAAGCCGGATGATACTCGTCCGACTACCTCTGGTGACTCAAGAGTGGCAGCTGGAGCTATGATGGTAGAGATATGTACCGACAAATGGGATGGTTTGCTGTCAAAATGGCAGCTAGAATATGTCGACAGTATCTTTGGAAGGCCATTGGTGAGTCGAACGATAAACCGAAGTTTGAGGGGATGCGTGTGAAAAGCGGTGTTATACACGTGGAGTGCTCTTCTACGTCTTCCCGAGAATGGCTGAGCAAAGTTGTGGATGGAAACCCAGAATGCGATTGCTGCAAATTCGTTCTCATGGACGGTTGCAATAGCAGGCTGGTAAAAGCTAGTGCTGGGACACCGGGTCCTTTCCGCAAACCAAGTGAAATGCTCACACGTGTCCGTGATCAGAAGGAATGACTCAACACGAACCTCTGGAAGCTATACTCGTCTATCAGGGGGGAATCAGCTTCCAAGAAGGGAGCAAGTTCTCACCTGGTGGTAGGTATCGACCTGGGTTCGTTGAAGGTCCTAAGTTCTACGGATATCATCCTCATCTGCATCTTGGACGCATAATTTTCCGCGTTCTGGTTAAAGAAGGGGATAAGGCGAACAATTTATTTCTGTCTTAAAATAATCATTTTTACCAAGTGATGTCGCAGAGGTCGTTTAGTTCGCAGAATCCAAGGGTTGGGGCCTGATTGTGGACTGTGTGGCGCAAATTAACAGAACACAGTATGGGGAGCACCAAATGCAACTCTCGGGGTAACAAGATGTTGGATTTTATTCTGTCTTCAGATTTAGTGATACACAATGTAGGTAACAAACCGACCTTTGTGACGCAAAGAAGGCAGGAAGTGATTGATCTAAAAAAGTGGAACGGTCTGGAATCACTGTTTCATTGAATTTCGACTTGACGTTGACAAAGTAATAGTGCCGGAAGGCCGAAATCCACGAAAAGCAGACTGCGACAAGTTTGGGGTTCTTGTTGAAGAGAGGACTCCCAGGTTTTCCTAAACTCAGAACCCTTGCGACAATCGAAGAGACGATCCAACAGGTAACGAGTACTTTGATAGAATGCTATAAGGAAGTGTGTCCCTTAAGAATGAGCAGGTAAGGTGGAGAAGTTCCATGGAGGAATGCTGAACTTTCAAAGCTCCGAAAAAGGTCCAGAAAACTTCTGAATAGGGCTCTAAAAATTTGAAAAGAAGAACTCTGGACTGAATATCAAACAGCGCAGAGAATCTTTAAGAAGAAGCTACGTGCAAGCTCCTTGGCGACAGGTTAGGGTGGTCTTCATTCCCAAACCGGGAAAGAGTGACTACATACTAGCGAAAAGCTTCAGGCCGATTAGTTTGAAATCGTTCATGATGAAAGGTCTGGAGCGTATTGTGGAGAAGTATATTAGGGTTGGTTTAGTGTTGAATAGCCCCCTTAACATACTCGTACATACCAGAGTGGAAAGTCATGCGAACAACTATGCACGATCTAGTGTGTAAGATTGAAACAGGGCTGGAAACTGGTGCCTGATTGCATCAATCAATTGATCCAATAATGCACGATAATACTTTCCTGTGATTGTGGATCCTCTTTCAAGATAATCGATGAGCAATATTCCGTGTACATCCCAAAATACAGTGGCCATTACCTTGCCAGCCGATTTCACTGCCTTCGCCTTCTTCGGAGCACTTCCACCAGCTTCCACCCATTGTTTCGATTGATTTTTGGTTTCAGGTGTGTAGTGGTGGACCCACGTTTCATCAACAGTTATTAATCGACGCCAAAAATCAACAGGATTACGCTTTATCATGTCCAAACACCGCTGTGAAGTGGTCTGTCGAACTCGTTTTTGTTCGACACTGAGCAAACGCGGCACCCATCTTGCCGACAGCTTTTTCATGTGCAAATTTTCATGCAAAATGTTGAACACACGTTCATATGATATGTTTACCATTTCAACAATCTCACGCAACTTGACTCGGCGATCATTCATAACGATATCGAGGATTTTCTTGATATTTTCTTCAGTAACCACCTCTTTTGGCATTCCTGTTGGTGGTATTGTTGCAATGCTTGTTCGGCCGCGTTTAAATTCAGCAATCCAATATTTTACCATGTAATCTGACGGAGCAGACTCACCGTAATGTTTATCGAGCTTTTCTTTTGTCTCTTTCGCCGTTTTCCCTTTCAAATAATAGTGTTTAATCACTGCACGAAATTCGCTTTTTTCCATTTTTCAAGAAACACAAAAGTTGCTTACTTCAAACGACTACAACAAATAAACTAATCGATGAATTTGGGTGAAATTTTAACAGCTGACTTTTGACAGATCGCAATTTCAAAAAAAAAAAAAGTTTTTGTGTTTGTGCTGCCATCTAGAGCTAGGTAGCTTCAATATCAATCCGCCCTCGTAAAAACTACCTGTACTAAATGGTGTAAATATCAGACTTCCCAGGGATGGGAGGGAGTCGTTCTTGTTGGGCAGCTCGCTTGAAAGACGCATGTTGAGCTGAAGGTTATTCCTGCACAAAAAGCAGTGGGCAGTGCCGAAGAGCATTTGGAAAATCTTGTGTTCTGAAACCAGCGGGTGTATGTTGGCCGTACACAGCACTGATCAGGCCAATAATTTTGTATGCTGCTGTGGTCTGGTGTTATGTCTACTTGTTTGGGGTTGAACAGACTACAGAGAAGTGTATGCTGGATCAATACGGGCGCCATGAGTGTTACATCTGATGACGCTCTGAATGCTTTGTTGAAGTTGCCACCACTGGATCTTATGATTCAACAGGAGGGATGAAAACAATATGTCGGTTATATTCTTATGGAAATTGGCACGACGAAAGAACTTTGGGCATAGAGTGATGTTCAAGAGGCTGTCGGAGCAGTACCCGCTGTTTCTGGCACCGAAGGATAATCTCATACCTAAAGTTTATTTTGGAAGAAAGTACAAAGACAACTTCCTGACAAGGGAGCAATGGAGAGATTCAGAACTACTTGTAGGTGACTCGGAGAAAACTTTTTTCAATCTAGGCTCCAAAATTGAAAAGGGAACTGGGGCTGACTGGCATCTGAATGAAAATGTCCGATTCTTCTCGGCTATGGGAAGTATGGCAACGGTATTCCAATCGGAAGTGTTTGCTGTTCTGAAGGTAGCGGGATGGGTAATTGAGAAGAAATAGCGCGGTAAACAAAATTGTCTGAGAATGTAAGTCAAGACTTAACTCCATCGCAAGATGGAATTTACTTGAACTTATTTGGGTTCCGGGACACTGTGGCGTTCGGGGGAACGAATTAGCTGATGAATTGGCAAACTGCGGTTCTGCGAGTACTCAAATGGGACCAGAGCCATTTATCGGTACAAGTTTAGCAGAGGATATTGATTGGATCAAGAGCCATGTGCAATTTAGGTGCCTGCAAAACAACCAAGTGCTTCCAAGAAAGCCCAAGCAGGAGAGTTTCAGATTTGCTTCTAACATTACGAACGAAACATCTTCAATCATTGGTTGGGCTAATCACTGGGCCATCATATGGCGACCATAGGCATTATCGAGAATTGTATCTCTTCTCTGGAGGAAGAACAGGACGGCACAGAACATTTTCTCTGCGCTTGCCCTGCCTTTGCCAGAATGAGTGGCGCATATTAGGGTCAGATGTTCTGGGAATGGATAACGTACATTCCTTACCCCTGCACAAACTTCTGAGATTCATAAAAGAGTCTAAGAAGTTTGCAAAGGTGTAACTTCCTATTCAAAATCTTCTATCTGCCACTTCCCCCAAATATTTTTCCAGGCTTACAGTACAATGGGAATCAATGCCTGAGTGCTTAGATATCTCCTTTTTCCGCGGCTCTTCGGCCGACCACACTTCTATATATGTATCTATCTAAGAATAGAGTAAAACTTGCCTGTGTCAAAGATTGAATACCATGAAGGTAATGAAAATACTCATCAATATCGAATTATAGACTCAGAACTAATTAGTTGGATCTACAAAAACAAAACGAGCAAGTATTTTAAGAGTAGTTCGCATTTGAACTGTGCAAGACGGATATTGAAATCCAAGCTGACACCTGCCCAATTTAGACTATTGCAGATGAACAGGCGACACTAGCAATGAGATCTACAATATAAATAAAAAAGAATTACAACAAAGGGCCGAAACGTTTTACCAAATCCCTACTATAGGAGGATTATATGGAACGTACATTCTCTAAGCATCGCAATTGTGGTTGAGGAGAACACAACTCTAGTTGCAAAAACGTGCATGAGACAACAAAAATTAACAATAATTAACATAATAATCGTTTAATGTTGTGAAATTCGATTCCTTCACATATAACACAGATCCAAAACACTAAGTCTAGACTATTTTACCGACTATGGATCTCTTACGCAATATAATACAAAGCAATTTGTACGGAAAGCGAAAATGAAGACTGTTAAGCGAGTGTTAATACCTTCTCGCTTTTCGGATAATACACTGAAAAGCAGATTCCAGGATCTCAACACTCCCAATTTCAGATGATGGCCTTTATATAGCGTAAAATTTTACAGCTGGATTTTGTTCGGCTCTATCAAAATGTTCCGTAATTTTTAAATCTTTATGTCTTAAAACACTCGAAATTTTGTTTTGCTGTCTTCAAACTAAGACGTGAAATTAAATGGAATATTTAAAAGTACAGTGTTTCATTTTCCAATTAAATGTTGTGGCTTGGATTTTCACAACTACGTGTACACGAACGAAATCAGAAAGAAAATAAAAGTTGTCAACATAGCAATGACGTCGTGACCTGAAAATGAAGGTGCATTTTTGAAGGAAAGTGAAAAAACCGACTCGCAGCTGGAAATGATTTACGGCCAAAAAAATTTATGAACGAGGAAGGTAGAGCAAAAGCCAGCTGGTGTTTTGCTACCACATTCAAAGACTTTAATTTGAGAACCTGTGTAATAAATTGCAGAGCAGTATTATTTCTTTTTCCTTAAACTGTTAAAATCATCATAAAATCCAAACTGTGTCCAAACTAATTGCAATTCTTCATTCACTCGATTGGTTTGCTTGCCCATGGATAGTTTTCAGAACTAATTTTTAACCATGTTACAAACAAAGAAGAAACAGTTTCCAATAAACTAATATTAAATGCATTTAATTTTGATACTTTCTTCAGGCACCTGTTAATATTCTTCACAACAACACAAATGATTTCATGTGATTTGCTTTCATTGCATACTAACTCATGGAAATAGTTGTTCTGAGCTTTCAACATATATTATTAGAAGATTCTAGAAATCTCCTCAACTAACTTAGTGCATGAGAAAAAGAAACCATTAATATTAATTAATGACTGAAGCTGCATGACAAAGAGCATTTTCATTGATAACCAACTCCGAGGTTGTGCGTTGATAACCAACTCCGAGGTTGTGCGATGATAACCAACTCTGAATGCAGCTCTTAAGTCAGATCTTAACTCGGCTTTAAATTTAACTCTTAATTCAGCTCCTATATTTGAGTGAGCGTCAAAATCTGTGTCGTTACGCCCCCAAAAACCATTTTTACTACGAGTGTATTTGAGTGGCATGTGATCTGACTATCACTAAAATCCGTAATTTAGGAGTTGCACTAGTAAAATATGTGGATTCTTTTTATAACAGTTGACAGTGGGTCAATTTGTTTATATTCACTACTCGAAAATATGTTTCTTTATTATTTGTACATAAGTGCCTCGCAGTGCTAGTGACCCAAGTGAAATTTAGCATTGAGAAAATAACGGAAAAGAATTGTGCTACTTTAGCTTCCTTTCATATTAATCAAATTTCATATGAGGCCGGTATTGTAGAGAGACCCTAATTTCCACTCGGGATAATTCCAGATAGATTCCTATCTAATCTGTTAATGCTATTCCGTATGCGAAATGACTATAAAACAAGGTGTGTCTACCAAATTTGACAATTGTGTAATTACACCGTTCGACAGTTAAAGAATATTTTTCGCTCATGTAAAGATCCAAACACTCTTGAAATACAGCGGAAACCTCACACAAAATTCTGACTGTAATACGACAACATTTGAATGTTCATTCAACCAATTCAAAGCATTTTGCGAAGATAATTTAAGAATGAACATACGGAGTATTTCTATTAAGATGCTGCCAGCTGGGCAGAAGAAGGATGCACCATTAAGTGCGAGCACAAGCAAAGGTGGGTATTTCCTGAATGATCATATTTTATCATATATCGCAGTTCCACATAATTATTTCCCTTTACCTGTGAAAACTTATTCGTTTCGAATTTAACAAACATTTCAAACAGCAGAGTTTTTTTTTAAATGTCTGATGTTATCAGTGCAACCATTCAAAGTAAAAATTAGCAAATTTGGAGAATTAATAGAATAAGAAGTCTGCCTCCGTGGTCCTGAAATTGTGGGTTAGGGCGTTCAAACGTCTCGAAACGCTCCTTTCCAACATTATATTCACGGTCGAAAGCGTTTGGTGTGTGATACAAAACTGTTGCATCTCAATATTCAGTAAAGAGGATGTTCTTGGAATTGATACTATTGGATACGATACTAAGTAGTCATCAGAAAAAGAATATTCATTTCGTATTTTTTGAACTGGGAAATTATTATTATTGTTACTTAAATATTTAGTTGAGTCGGCAAGCAAAGAGCTAAATTCTTATTGAAAATCAAAAATAGGAGAAACTATTTCACAATGTAGCTATTATAATAAAAAATAATTTGAGTTTCTATAAAATTAGTTTATTTTCCACTTCCCTGTTATTGTAATCTATGCACTCATAATTGCTTTAAAAATAACCCTATATTTTAAAGAACATCTTAAATAATACGATACAATGCCAATGTATCATATGAGTATATATGTACATTCGATAAACACATTTATCGATAGATATGTGTAATCGTCACTTCTTTCACCGAAGTAAAAGTATCGATAGCACAGCAGGAAAGAGCGTCAACAACGCATTTTTACAGCTTCTTCTTGCTTGATTGAGATACATCAGCCCAAAGCAGAATATAAGGCAATCAGGTTGGGAAAAGTTTTGCCATATTCAAAATGTATTTCAATTCAAAAGTATTTACCATAAAACAGTTCTCTGACGGATGTTTTTAACTTCTGTTTCTGCTCTGAGCGTGTCTGATTATATCAAGATTGAATGTTAAGTTTGTCTTGTAAACTAGTAGACTAGATTCAGTTCAATTTATTTAGTTCAACGTTTAATTCACAAACTAATTAAGTAGGTAGGTAGGGCAGACGTATCACCAATAAACCAGTGATGCCACTTAGACCACCAGTTGGGTCCGTTGTGAGCCGCGGATTCGAGGCATGGCTACGCTTTCCCCTCCAGATTGAACCACCCTGAGCCTTTACAAAGCGAAGAAGGTTATTAACACCTGACTGGCATAGACCATCCATACTTGTTAAGAAGTGGGATCTTAGTAAACGCTCCCTATTTCTAGCAAAAGCTGGACATGTACAGAAGAGATGCTGGATCGTGTCCAGTTCCTCCTCGCTCCTGCAGCTGCGGCAGAAATCATTCTTCTTGCATGATTTCCTATTAGACAATGTCCCGTGAGGGATCATATTAGAGTCCTAATTAGTTGTCTATTGAATCTAATGATATTCCTAGATAGATGCAGATTTAGTCTCGGCCATGTTTGCCTGGCGATTTCACAGGTAGTGGCACAGATCCACCTTTGATTGGTAGAAATAAGTAGTGTCTCCCTTATGAGAAACTTACAAGTCGTGAGACGTACACCCATGTGCCTACCGACATTTGGCATACAAGTGCCATCTCTCGCAGGTTGATCAGCCCTGCAGTTCACTGGTATATCCCTACGTCCAGGTACCCAGCACAAATGGATATGGAATTCTTTAGCAATCTCATTTAGAGATCGGCGACACTCTAAGACACTCCTTGATGTTATTTGAAATGCATTCAAAGCCCTTAGTACAGCTTGGCTGTGTGATAAAATACAGATATCCTTGGCGGCTACCTCGTTTATCCTCAGCCAATTCAAGGCTTCGTGAATAGCGGTTATTTCCACTTGAAAAACAGTGCAGTGTGGGAAATGCGTGCTGAGTAGAAGCTCTAGACTCCTTACTAGTTGTAGTGAATATGCCATCCACCTTCTGTAAAAGCTCCCAGTTCAAAGAACTTCCCACCAATATTTTTAAGTCTAGAAGCCTCAGTCGCTCCCTCTACTTTTTCACAAAAGGATTTCCAAGATTGCCTTTGAGCAGTTCTAATCGTCTTCTTAAAGAACTTAAGAGCCTCTCTGTACGCTTTCCAGTCATTTTCAAGACGTGTATACTTCGCCTCATTAAAAATTGTTCTACTGTCTACCCGAAGCTTGCTTTGCTCTTCCACAAACTAATTAAGCCAGCCAGTTCAAAATACTCATATTTTGATATATAGGAAAAATGCTGATGATTGCGCTATTTGAATCCTATCATTGCTTCCGCTCCATCAGTGAAACAACCTCTTCAAAATCGAAATGTTTCTTCAAAAAATCGAAACCGAAATGGAAATGGAACTAGAAAAATGAGTTATTCGCTTCATTTTCAAACAAAATTTGTCCACATTGCTGTTGGACTTGAATTTTTACATTTACAAGTATTTCTCCGTGAAGGGTCGGTTGCATGCCCTCCGTCCTCACCGCGCTGCTATTCTAAGCGACCGACATCGTAAAATTGTGCCAACTTATATATTCGGTTGTTTATTTGGTATTGTTGAAAAAAGCATAAAACGACAATTAAAACAAAGTTATGACTTTGGCACAGAAACGGTCAGAAGACAGCAGCAGAAACACCGGCTTTGAATTGGTTGCCTTTTGATACTGTTTTATTTAATTTACTTATTTTTAATTTTATTTAACAACTTCGTTTCAGTTTCAGGTGGTTTGCTTGATTAGCTTCATTCACGGTTCTTTTGCGGTTTCGTTTTGTGAGCTGTGTTCGCGCTAGTGGGTATCTTCATGAGTGCGCTTGCTGCGCTTCTTTCATGTGGCTGCATTTTATGTAAATTTAACACAATTTCGACCTGAAGATCTCGTCGTCGATGCATCCTTGGGCAGCTGAGAGAGGCATGTTTCATTTTGATTGTCGAAGAACTCCATAACGCTTCACTAAGTGGCAGAAATGCCAGTTTAGGAATTGCAGACAGGTTTCTACAGCATTTTTTACTGAATTAAATATGCGGGATTGTGTAATCTCGTTTGGAGAATTATTCGAGACACTCGCAGATTGTTGAACTTTAATAAAAGTGGTTATTGTCACTCGGGAGCAGATGTCGACATGTAACTCTGAATATGGTTTCTAGTATTATGTAAATTTATTGAAATTTTTTGTTTTTACATTCGCTTCATTTGAATACAATTGAATGTTAACAATGGTACAATACCTAAAAAGGGGAATCTTCCTCAGTGAATCAATAGTCGATTTTTTAATGCTTCACAAATAGAACACAACTTTTCCAACCATTGCAAAATTTTTAAATAATTTAATTAAATATAATGATTGAGTAATATTAATTTTTCTTATATATGTTGTGGTGATACTGCCAGTAGTTATTTGGTGTGGGATTAGTATGTCCATTTTTTCCATTCATAATTTTCCGACTGGTTCATTTTTTTTTATATATTATCTACGGTGGCACAACCGTTTTCTTTGGACCTGCAAGTCTGTCAATATGTTCATCCCTTTGGCTTCTTTATTTGTGTTTAATGGAGATTCCTGTTACAATTCAAAGTGACCAAGGAGCTTATTTACAATTTATATTTGGAAAAACATCAGTATTATTGGTAAGAAGTTGAAGTGTTCGGTCACTTTTGGAAATTTGATCGCTTCTTTTTCATCTTCATAATAAACTTTAAACCGTAAGAAAGTTGTTCGGGTTATACAAAATGGAGATGAAAACTACACCAAGAAAACTGCCGAAATTTGGAGAAATCTCTGTTACTTTACTTGGAATCCACAAATGCTTCTTTCTATAAAATCCTTTTCTCTTCGAGTCGAAAGCCTCTGTAGCTAGTACTCATTCCCCCAAAACCTTGCACTCATAATTAATTATGGTGTAAGATATAATAATAATAATAATAATAATAATAATTATCCTCAAAGATGCTGAATAAGTAAGTAGTTATTGCATAGCTTTAATATTGATTCACATTATTTATTAAAGTAGGTAAATAAAAAAAATGTCTGGTTCAGTACTTCTGACTTGTCGATAGAGAAGAAACCATTTAAGAGTAAAGCGGAAATAAAGCAAATAACTAACGAAGCAATTTCGTCAATTGGTCCGTTATTGTTGGTTCACAAGGCACATTGCACTTTTTTAGTCTGATTTATTCCAGTTCCTGGTATTTTCCGCAGTCACTTCTTTAGTTTCCCATCCCACTCGCATCTAACTGAACGAGTAAAAGAAACCGATTTCATTTAAGAGTTCTCTGATAAAGTGCACACAAGTAAAGTTTCCCAATTGTTTTAAATACTTAATTACCAGCTCAGAGTAAACAAATCATGAAACTCAAATCCGACAATTATTTTTAATAAACATTTTATTAAGTTAAATATCTTAATTCGATATTAATTAACTTATAAGGCCCAGGTACTTTCTCGACACTGGATTTGCAAGCAATTTATTACAGACAAAAATATTGGAAAAGGAATGAAAATTTGTATTTATTATTTATTTCATTCACTATTAGACTAAAGTTAGGAATATTTACAACTGGGGCAACAATTGAATATTGGAAACCATGTTCAATATTTGAGAAGGTTTTAGATTGCCCAGAATGGACAAAGCCTCGTTCGATATAAAAGAATTTTACACGATCTCTATTCCTCGATAGGGTCCTGCCAAAGTAGTATTATTTGTGTAAAGTGGGTGGAGTCATTGTCATACATGCACCACCCACTAATTTTAGACATTGACCAGAAGTACTCAATTGCATATTTCTGTATGATCAGTAAATTCCTTTGAGTTGTGCCCAGCTAGGTTTGTTATTCAGTCCACTGTGTGGCTGCAGTAACAATGTCAGTCCACAAGTATCTGAAGGGCCCCTATTTTTCATAAGTGGCAGTCATACGAGTCATACGTTAGCTTTATCAGGTCCAATTGACGATACACCGTTGACCTAAAAAAATAAATAAATGACTATTTTATTGTACTCACAATTGTTTGGGCGAGTTTCTTAATTTAACAAAGTTCCTCACATTAATAGCAAACGGAGGCAGTTTCTGAGCAATTTGTGTGGAGGCGCTGATTAGCTTTTGTATATCTCTTGCGGGCCAGATTCTTGTAGTGAATGGGGATGAAAATAATAGTATGGAGGCAAGAAAGTTAGGTGGGATGCGTAACCCACTGTCTGCAGAAAGCCTCCTCCAATTCTCATTCTGATAAGTTGATAAAACCATTCCAGGTCTTCGGAATAAGCGCAGTAAAGGATTTGAACTGCAGAGCAATCTCATAGTCGATGTCTCACAAAAGTATCATATTTATCAATGTTACCATTCTTCAGAGAATCTGCCCTGAAATAGATTTGTGCAATGACCGTTTTCTTACGATAAGGTGGGTTCAATAATAAAGCATGTTAAAGGAACATTGCGCACAAAGATCTTCAAAGAATCATTTATATTCGTCCCTTGAGAATTGAGATTTCCCAAAGCACTAGACAATTTTTCTCAAATTGGCATTAAAATTTGTTTATAAGGCGATGGAAACACGGCAATCATGCCACTTGACCCCCGCAGAGCTTAAAACCGGACGCTGGAAGGAGATTGCACTGAAACCAGAAATGTGCGGAAAGGTATGTGCAAATTCACTGCTCTTATCGTTGTGAGCGTAAAGCGTAGCACTGGCCGTCCCTGTAGGACTAGTCATAATGAGACGGGTCATGTTTGCACTCAACCTCAAGCCTGTCAAGTGCTCTAAAGTAATTAACTTAAAGGAAAAAAATGTTAATACAAAAGTTATAAATATATTTTCTATTAATAATGAAATGTTCTGAACGAAGATGTTGATAGTGGTTTCCTGTATGCTTAGTTTGCAGTGAGCGCGTTGAGGCCCTTGTAAGAGTGTTGTGGCAATTACTGAAATATTAATTTATGGCAAATTCTATTTTAACATTATTGCAAATGGCGTAATACGGCTTGCAAAAAAAAAGTTGCTAATTACTTCGACTTACACAAACAACAACAACAGGAGTAGCAAAGCATTAAATCACATCCACTAAAACACAACTTGTATATGCATACAAATATCTGTTGGCTGAATCAATAAGCACAGCAATTCCGTTTCGGAACCACAACTATACAAAAATCACCACACAACAACAACAACAACGACAACAACATAAACAACAATGAGCGCTGAGCAGATACAAAAGTTCCCAAACACAAAACCTGACTCGCTCAGATACATTCGACCGCTTCACAGTCAGCTGCGTCGGTGTGCCTTTCGAAGAGTTTTAGTTTTAAATCTCGTGCTTGAGCGCAACTCTGGCTCAGATGAAATTCCAGACTCGTGGTGAACTGACGCAGTTTTTCCGAATCAATAAACAGCAAAAAAATAAAAGTCATTTGCGGAACCAGTGCAAAAGTACAAGGAAAATAATTTGAGTTTGTGCTTTGAATTGAGGCATCCGAAAATCCTGGCTAGGACAACACATCACACAACACTGGAACGAACTGTGATATTTGAAGAAAGGAGCATTTAACTTTTTTTGTTCGAAAAGCATTGCCTTTAAATAAATATTAAACAAAATGTGGAAAATTGCGTACTGTTTGGCCGTTCTTCAAGTCATTTTGGCGGCGCAGAATGATGAAATTCGTAAGTCTTTTCGCAAAATTTTTTTTTCTTTTGAGTGACGGTTCATTTTAACTGTAATATTTTCAACGAGTGGGGTAACAACCAGACGCAGATCAATGATCCGTAATTCTCTAAACATGATCGGCATTTTTCTGCACCGTTGCACGCTTTCGTAATGAATTCGCGCACAGAGCCAAAGTGACGGAACTGCATTCATTTCCGCCAATTTGGAGAATTAGAACTGAAATCCAAATAAAACTGATTGCGGAGTCGTGTGGCTGGGCACCATTTGGCTCTATGAACTGATGTTTCTAATTGTGTAAATTTCAATTGTGTAAAGTGATCATCGAAATAGAGAGACTGGGTCCAATTTTATTTTGCAATTATTCGTTGTTAAGTGCGAACCAATTTTGTTCCGCAGCGACTTTTGAATACGGGTCTTTACATGGTATCTTCTTTGGAAATCCAATTACAAAAGTTTTGTTTGAAAATCTAATTACAAAAGTTTCAAATTGCTAACTCGAAAAACTATCCTGAAATTGGAATCAGTGGTGAAATCATTTTCCAGCTACTCCTGTGAATTATTTGAATGAGAACGCTTTCAACTCGTCCTTATTTTCTTCCTTACAACAAATGAATTAAATCTATTTTTATCCTTTTTTGCCTCAATTTGTATATTGAATAAGTAATCTGGAATAGGAGGCATTTCGCAACAATTTTTTAATGAACTGTGATGGAACTAGCTCTGAGGGAAATGAACCATGGCAAATCAATAAAGAAATATTTTAAAAGTGTTTCTTGTAGACCACATAAAAATTTAAAATACCTCAGTTAAAAAAATTTTGACAATATACTAAGAAAGTATCTTGACCAGAATTTTGTTCTGTGAGAAAAGCCCATAAAAAGAGTAAATGCAAATTTCAATATGAATGAAAGATGTATTTTGGTACTTTAGTTTTCAGTTGATGAATTTTTATCGACTTTTCTGATCCGTTTTTGGTCGTGTTAACAATTCGTAGCAATATTTATTCAGAATTATCACATACTAAAAGACCTACAGACTGATATTTGAGGCGATAGGGTCAAGATTCAATGATTTTCTTAATTGTGGTTGCGAGAAATTCACATTTTAAATTAATCATGTTCTGCTTCGGTGATGAAAATTTCTATTATTCCATGGCTTTATTTTCTGGTTCCATATTAAAATTATTCTCTCTGTAAAGTTGATTCACTAACTCATGCATCTCTATCGATGTTTTATCAAGCTGGTTATTCAATGAAATATTCAATTTTTATTTTCACTTTTAAATTATAAACAATTCCTTTCGTTATATGAGATAGCTTGATACTTTCCATTTAAAGTTAACCTGTTTATATCTAAATAGGTATTTAATAATATAAAAAATTGCGAATAGCTTTCCAGTTTTCAATTAGTTGGATGCAAAAAACATGCAAATGTTATAATCATAATAGCCGTAGTTTTTCATGGTTCTTTTGAAGGTAAACTCCATGATTTTTGGATTGGTTCCCTTGTAGTCTTCTCTGGTAAAAATAGCATCTAGAATTGGTTTTCTGTATTCAAAGTACAAATTTCCAGTAGTCAAATAAGTTGTCTCACTGAAAGTTGATGTAAATTCAATATTGTTGGATATATTATGAACAAAAAACAGAAAAGCGCTTCAGTGGCTTTAAGATAACTCTGAACACTCTTCTAAAATATAAATTATAAATATCTGCCAGTCACAATTGTGTAGAGGTATAGTATATCTCTGTATTTAGGTATCTTCGTGTTCGATGTCAGTTTTCTTCCACCTAACTATATACAGAATGCTTCTTTTCATATTGTTCATTTTCGAAAGAGGACTTTAAAAATATTCTCCTAGACCTCAAAAACCGAAACATATTTGGTCTATAATTTTGTAAGCACCCAACTTCTAATATGAAAAATACACTATGAAAATGCGACAACAAATCCGGCCCCTTGCTACAATAGTTTCCTGTACTTCAATGAAAAGCAAGCAATCATATATTAATAGCTTAGAAGAACGTCATTAATATGGGTATGTATCGGATGAGATGCCTTCATTTTTATGCATGTTCATAGAGCTTCAAATATATGTGTCATACTTTATAATGCATATATTAAATATGAAGTGAGACGCCTACAATTGTTCAAACTCCTACAATATACTTGTCCATTCTTTATTTTGGAGCTTTGTTTTGGGAATCGATCAAAGGTATTTTCAGTTTTGGATTTAGAATTTTTTTATTACAAACTTTCCACATATTTATGATGATGTCTATGACTGTAAGAATCAGCTCATGTAGTTGTCTGAGCAAGGCGGAACTCGAAAGTTCAATACTATCTTCGGTATTGCTTGATAATTTCTGAACTGAAATTTTTAATTTCTCACGAGTTGTAAGTTTATTGGTCAACCATAAAGAAACAACTATTTTTCGAATATAAAATTGTTATTAAGGAATTTAAGAACCATTGAATGGAATATTGCGCTACCAGTTTCAAATTTGCATTTATTGATTTATATACAAACAGTTGGGTGATTAAATAATAATAGCTTAAACAAAATTTACATATAACGCTAGTCGGGTCTATAATCCAAATGCATGAAAGTTCGTTAAACACGTGAGGTGATAGTAATTAATGTCCGAGAAAAAAATCCATAATAATTAATTCATGGGTGTTCTGAACTAGCTCTACAGTTACTTGTAATTTATGACAACAAACACGACTCTTACGAGCATCGTTGCAGTGAACGGATATCTTTCTAATAATAGGTTTTAATACTCGAATGCCCCTGCGGTACAGTACTTGCTTCGCTTCGTGTTGTGCGCTGCTCTTACCAATGTTTAAGCGTCACGATAGTTTCTTTGACCTGATACTTGTCCGTTTAAGTTAAACGCATTTATTTTGTTTGCTCTCACCGTGTTAGGCCAATAAGCACAATGCTAACGACAACCTGCAACCGCATAATCTTCCCTATATGATCACTGCACATATTTCGCGACTATTCTCCAATATCTAGGCAAATGATGCTGTGATGCCCGTGCTGTCAGCTATGTTCATATTAATCAATTAATTTGTTGATGTTTCTGTCGAATCTTTTGAAAAAAACCCGTCCCTGTAATCGTCATTACATCGATGCAGTACCGTGCAATGACATTTGTTTCCAGAACTACATAGTTCGGCCACTGAAAGATAAGGTAGCTTATCGGTCTCCTTCGAGACTGCAACTTTAACTGGGGTGTTTCCACAATGAATTACCACCTAGTATGTTGTCTTGGGTCTATTCAAAGTCGGTTGCAAACGGTTCTACAGGAGTGCCCCTTTTCAAGCACCGAATTTCGAGTGTTGTTAATGCAAATGTTAGATTTCTCTTTGAAAGGAATTGACAGTTGATTTTTCCAATATAAGTAAATTTCCGAGAACTGTCACCGATGTTCCTGTTTCTGGTCATGAACTGGTTCTCCATACCAATTCACAATATCATAGTAGATGCAAATCGGCAGTTCCTTCACTGTGTTAGCAATCGTGGATAAGTGAGTTGCATTTGGATTTTTGCTGAAGGATTTCGCTAAAATGTTATTCTTATATGAAAGGTGAATAATGGCATATTCTCTACGTCTTCATTGGGTCTATTTTGAGATTTCTCTTTTTGTATGTTGTTGCTATGAGTTTTGTGCGAGAAGTATTTGTAAGGTAGAAGTAGAGATATTAGGCCCTAGCTGGAGTAAAACAGTGATTGAGTATGTGACCTGCCTTTTTCTCCTCTTCATTACAAATCCTTTACATATGATTCTCATCACTACGGGACGTGTTAGGGTTGAGTATTTCCACTTTTAATGTCTGGAGTTGGAGTCGTTTATAATTGAACCATTTCCTTTTCTGTTACCACAGCTCTTTTTGAACATTTTAAACATGTTCGAGCAAAATAGCAAAGTGTCATTCATGGTCAAGATTAAGATAAAAAGATACAACAATATGGCGTGATAGAAGCAAATGATTCGTCCGATTCGTGCATTGAGAGCGGAATACTTTCGAAAGTCGAGAGATACAGACTCACCTTTAACTGGTTTCCGATTTCAGTTCATCTGTCGACTGTGTGTGTCTCCAGCTGCATTACCGTTTTCAAGTTGAAGGCTGTTAGAAGCAATTTATAGATGCAAAAAGCGGGTCTAATCAATGTATTTGGTTTGAAATTATCATTAAAGTCATTAGTGATGCGGATACTGCAGCTTATGAATTCTGGCCACACAATAAAATGCAGCCGCAGCAGACACAAGAGACGAAGCATCAAGGCGCTGAACCTACTTCACACTTAAGCGCCCGCTCATTAGCATCTGCTTCGGTAAGTGCGTATCTACGGGTCAGTCATCTAGTCAGTTAGCTTACAAGTGGCCTGAGCCGCTCAGCAGCGATGGTTTTCATTTGTTGTTATTTGTTGCTCACATTTCAATACGAGAGTTTGTCAAAGGCCATCGAACTTGACAAATCTCTGTGTTGGTACGAGTATTCAAATCGATTTCTGTGAGCCAAAATCTTCAAGTATAAAAAATTAAGCATTAAAGAAAGAAATATATATATACATATACGAGTATATATATATATATATATATATATATATATATATATATATATATATATATATATATAAATATATATATAGTTTGTTTACAGTCAATAAGCAAACAGCTAATTCCAGCTCTAATTTATGCCTGTTTTAATCTGTCTTACAGCCGAGTACATCAAGCAGTGCCGTCGAGGTGATCCGCAGCTGATCGAGTGCTTCAAAGGTTCGCTGGAGCACCTGAAACCGTATTTGGCGCGAGGCATTCCGGAGATCGAGGTTCGTAATATTATTCCATGTTTGTTTACTCGTACAATTATTTCACTTTTTGCGTTCTTGACTCTCGCTTATTGTGTTTTGTTTTGATTACATTTTCACTCTTTCGAGACGGTTTGCTTTGCTTTTGCAAATGTGCAAATTGTTTGGATAAAGTTTAAAGGAATCTTTTTAACCAGATGTTTGTTTTTTTATTGTTAAATTTGACTAAAGTGTGAATTTTTGTAAACTAATTTGCAACTTTACAATTAAGGTTAACGAATGGGGGGTTATTTTCCGTCTTCCTAAGTTCAAGGCTACATATTTAAATTTTAAAAAGCTAAGCAAACAATTTTAAACTCTGATGACTGAATCTCAATTGCAATGGTCTAAGGGAGTTGAAATGTTAAACGATTATAGGGAACATAACAGAACGTGGTATGAAGTAGATCTTCAATTCGATTCTGAGTTTATGCTATACGTATAATTAAGTCTTACTACAACAGTTCTTTGAGGTTTAATAAATTTACTCGCCGATCATTCATCGTAGAGGGTTATCTCAAAGATTGCCGGCCAAAAAGCATATAACTGAATCGAAAGTATGCTGCTAAGGGGATTAGTTTTGTAATAATTATATTATTCATTTTTATACGAAAACTACCGAGGAACTCCAGGAATATACCTTTTTTATTCTAAAGAACTAAGCTGTACTCTTATTGCCAGTCTATACGTATGTGCAATATAGCAAAGTTACTTTTTGCCCTAAAGATCCTGCCTATGCCATTTAAATAAAAACACTGCAGAAATAGTGCGGTACAATCCACCCACCTCTCTCGCAACACTCTATAGGAATCTACTTGTACATAACACTGGATTACTATTGGCGGCCTCGAATTGTTGTGAGAGCACGGAGGTAATCAATGAATATTATATTTGTACGAAAAGACGAAATTTTAGGATCTGTTTAAGAAAACGGTATAATCACCAAACATCAAGATACACATGGACAAAAATTGGATTTCTAAGCGTTTTTCTTAATCGATTGCCATAGAAGACAAAAATAATAATTGAAACTCTAATCTGAGGCTAATAAGTATAATAAATGAATAGAGCGCGTCTAAAATCCTTCGTCTAATATAAAAGTAGATTATTGAGCTGCTGTGGAAGACAATATACAGATTCAAATATGATTTTCATCATTTGTAGTTTCAGTTTTATTATTTCACATAATAACCACATATCCAACAGACTACCACGATTTTCAGATCTTAGCATCCTGATAGAGGAAAAGCAAATTTAGTTGTACCGATAGAAACCCATTTATTATGAGTATGTAGGAATTTTTCTTGCCGCCATATTTTTCTTGGTACATGAAACGTTTTTAAATATATTTGTTTCACTAATTTTCAGTTCTGCACGCTTTTCACTAAGTCTGCAGATTATAATTTTTATACTAACGTAGAGCAATGGTTAAATAAATGAGTGAATTATTATGAGAAGACATAATTAAAGTTTTGAGGGTTGCAATTGCAATAATTTTGAGGCACTCGAATATATTATTCCACAGGTTGAGAGATTTGTTCTGAGATGAGCTTGGCGGATTATTGTCGTGCCTTTTGAATTATTTTTCTTTTTATAATTTGTGCTTGCGTATATTATCATTTGACCTGATTCATAAGTTTAATTAGCAAATTCGTGTTTTTCAAGTTACCCTTGACAACAACTTTTATCGCTAATTTATAACGATGCATCGTCTGGCCGCTAATTTAGCTTAAGAAACTGAACAATTGTCACAAGATGTGAATTTATTGTATGCGATTTCTTTTTCAATCATTAATGCGAATTCGAAGAACCAATCATCATGGTCAACTCTTGAAACGACGATTAAGTGCAATTCCATAGGAAAGTGACTGATAATTTGAATCATCTACAAAATCTATTGTGGAAGCATTCCCCAAATAATTTCGCTTCTAATCCCTGATTCTTTTCTTAGCTCACAAGCTCCCACAAAATACTCTTTCAATTGTGGGTGAAAGACTGAGATCACCGCTTGTAGGATTTGTAGCTGTTGGCTAAGAAAACTTCTTCCCGCAATACAAAAGAAGGCGAATATATCAATGAAGTTTGGGAGCTGAGCAGCAATTCAAAAAATATCATGACACGCTCCTTGCGATCAGATAACGATTGATGTCAAATCAAAATCAAGTAGTCAGCACAAAAATTGACTTCACCCTTTCAGACTGTCACATAACGAGTCAATGTTTTGCTTGGTTTGTTTTCAAGCTGCGACTGTGATTTTAGCGACCAGAGATATTCGACGGCGATTTTTTATTAGATTGTGGGCGAAGGTAACTCTTAACCGGGTAAGGGAGAGAAACTGAGATATTTGGAATCTGAAATTATACTTCGGTGTGGTCTGAACTTGCCGTATTTTAAACGAAACACAAGAATTGCTAATTTTTTGTCTGCTTTCTTGTGCGTTCACCATTTTACAATGTATTTTTTTGAAACTCGAGCAAATATTGTCGATGATTTTCTTTCGAGGACCCGATATTTAGGTCTTTTAACTATAAATTAGTTTAAAAAATTGAAACTTTACCTGATAATATTTACGTACATTTCTGCGTGTATATATATATATATATATATATATATATATATATATATATATATATATATATATATATATATATATATATATATATATATATATATATATATATATATATATATATATATATATATATATATATATATATATATATATATATATATATATATATATATATATATATATATATATATATATATATATATATATATATATATATATATATATATATATATATATATATATATATATATATATATATATGAAACTAGTTGGACTCCTCCAGTTAAGGTCAATCACATTAGCCTCTTCAAAGATATGAAGGAAACATTACATGCCTAAACAATGTTTCTTTACTAGGTATGTACGAGTAAACCAAGTGAATACAATAAAGTTGAAACTTCTTTAATGACAAATTTCCTAGATACAAAGCTTCGTGATAACACACAAACACACTGAACAACTTTCCACTAGTCAAACCGGCCGGGAAGGAAGTTACGTAAGTCCTTCACGATCATTGCTCAAGCAAAAAACAGACAAAGAAAAAAGAAACCGCTCCCAAAGGTTGCATTGCATTTTTTGCCTACTGCAACGCTTTCATCACAGCGCTTTGTGTGCCACATTGGATTGAATATTTCGCACACTGCCTCCAATACTTTTCCAGCCGGCCCGACTAGTTTTTCACAATGGCACTTTATTTTACCTGATTTTCTGCAAAACTGTTGTTTGTCTGTGTTCGTGCTGTGGAAATGCAAAATTAATGAGTTGAAGCACGCACTGGCAGACGTGGACCGGAGTTTTGTTTAAAGTAATGTGGAACGTATATGACACCTTCCTTTATACGAATTTGTTTGTTGCGTAAAGAATTCGGAATTAAATGAATTCAATATTTTCCGTTTCATCCTCAATCGTGTTTCTTCAATGAGCGTGTTACAGGGAATGAAAGCATAGTCAGCCATATCGAGTTATATCTGCCTCAGTGGCATTCAATCATAAGAGTACTTCTCAAAGGCCAAAGCCAGGAAAAGTAATTAGAAGAATGAGTTTGGTAGCTTATTTTTTATTTAAACCACTTTCAGAACCCATAACACATTTTTTCTCTTAGCCAATTTGTTTGGATAGAGCAAAGGCCAGAAACAAGAAAACGCATACGCAAATATGAAATTATTGCTTAATTTCCAAACACCCCTAGGAAGGAAACTATTTCTTATGTTTGAATAATCTGGAAGGGATCAATTTCTTTTTTCCAAGAAATTAATATTTTAAGCCATACTGGTCAACACTACATTTAGCTGGAGCCACCGTCTTTATAAGATATTCTTCAAAGAATGCAGTTTTTTATTAACTCAAACCCCGTATGTGAACACATATTAACTGAACTGAAGGCCATTTCATTGTTTTATATACTTTAAGGGTCAATTACTCGTATTGAAAAATCTTAAAATTTATTTGGACATAGTTGTGCACGGCGGTCCTGACTTGGGACGGACAATATAAATTGGAAGAGGCGAAGACGCAATTCGTATTCCGTCCTTCTTGCAGCAATCCCATCTGAACTTACTACTTTATTTATATATTTACTAAGTTTATAAATAAACAAATTTAATGATAAACTTCTTGCCTTGGCAAATAAAGACTAAGGTCTCCGGCCTAACTATTGCTACTATAATTTCATAGAAGACTCCTAAATGATTGCGTTCCAAAGAAGAGAAACTGTTATAGTACTCGCCGAGTACTACTCGGTGCACATTGACCACACCCCACCAACCGTTCCCATTCACATGTTGAGATGCAAACTATAATTATTAGCTGAATGTGCAGCTTTATTTAATTTGACCATGACCACTTCCAGTTATCTGAAGTCACTGAATTCTAGTGGCCGAAAAGCATCCATTCTCAACGAGTCCCATGCAGAGTTGGTTATTATGAAACTCTGCCAAAGACTCTTGTGCACAAACACGAAATGTTAGTTTGGGACCAGCAGCTGCGCTCCAATCTGTGCGGGTTCACGAGCAGCCAGACGAGTTTCTCGCAGTTTGTGAATTTTCCAAAACTTGTGAATAGTCCGCGTCTGGCAAATTTGCAAACGTGACAATAGCGCTATTTACTTCTCTCTGCACCAGTGCTGTGCTCGGATGCCACGGAGCATTGCACGCGTCTGCCGCAGTGCGGACAAGTGTTTCGGCGCTGATCGTGGTTATTTAAGTAAGCACTTCAGCGCAGTCCCAGTTGGAATCGGAGTCACTCAAAGCGTTGCATAGCCTTCAAAAATATATTATTTACAAAATTTTTCAAGTCTTGTGCCACTTGAGTTGGAAGCTGATGCATTCAATTAAGAAGAATAGAAAGATGACGGAAAGTACAACAAAGATACTCGCGTATATGAGTGGTTCCAGATATTTCTTATCAATCAATTTCGTTAGATTAAAAATTCACTACTCAATTGTCCTGTCACGTTTAGCTTTCATTCGATGATACTTGATAGTGACCCCTTTACTCGTACTTTCATACTAAGTGTTGGCTCTGTACTTTCTGAATATAGTTTCAGAGATGCACCGTATTAAGTATTCTGATTGTTTGACCACATAATCCTATACCTTATTTAGATTCAAAGACATATTTTTGTAAGGAAGGTAGTGGTCGCAAACCAGAATCTACCAAAGGAAGGCTTATTGAAAACTGTCAGCTTCAGTTCAAGGTTGTACCAGGACTGTGCAAAAAACTTAACATTTGTATATATTATTTTTAAATTAGTAATAACCTCCTTTGTTGTAAATTTCAGTTGCCTTCGGTGGAACCGTTCAAGATGGAAACACTCGCGCTTCAACTGACGGACGGACCACAGGGGTACAAAATCACCTTGAAGAATATGGAAGTGTTTGGCTCCAGTAACTTCCAAGTAAAGTCAATGAAGTTGAGCGAGAATGGTGAACCTTTCACCGCTCGCATATTCATGCCGAAACTGAAGATTGAGGCCAAGTACACCAGTTCCGGGGTGTTGCTTATCATTCCCGCCTCTGGTGGCGGAGAGTTTCATGCCGTTTTTGGTAAGTAGCCAGAAGTTATATTCTTCGACCGATCCTTCGATAATTTTCCCTTCCCACAGAGGGTGCCAATGCTGATCTCACTGGCAAAGTGTCTACACAGGAGAAACCCGGTGGCACATATCTCCACGTAGACTCCTTGAGCATTGTGCTCGATGTGGATAAGGTGAACATGAGCATTTCGCGTGCATTCAACAATAACCGCATTCTACGTGAGTACCAAAGCAAGAGCAATATTTTTGCCTGATTTTTTTAACCGTTCATTTCTGCTTTGTTGGTACAGTTGAAGCCACGAATCTGTTCCTGCGCGATAATGCCGGAGTAGTACTAGAGGCCATGCAGCCACAGCTGCAGAAGAAGTTGGCGCTTGAATTTGGGAAGCTGGCAAACCAGCTGCTGAAGAATGTTCCTAGAGACAAGTTCTACTTGGACTGAGAGTGCCGCTTTATTTCATTTTAAGTCCTTTGTAAATAGTCGAAACTTAGTGTAAAGTATTATTATTAGCGTGCACATAAACCGATAACTTCATTGTTATATTTATATTCACATAAGAATCTGTACATACACGTACTATCTTTTTGGATAAAGAGCAACAAAACATTTTTAAACCACCAATCTGTGTGTTCGCATTTTCTTTTCTCTATGGAGTCACTTTTCGTGGATAAATAACTGTTAGATTACTTGTTCCGCCCTTTTTGGGCTTTTGGTGGTCTGTGGGAATGACTCTGAAAAGTTAAGTTTGTTTCAAAAAATATTATCAATGTTGCATTAATCAGGAAAAATTGTGTCGATCGAATCACGAAGCTTTGCAAGAATCGTTACCTAAAAGGACTATGGTAGTTTAGTGTGGCTGAGCCGTGTTTGTAACGCCCAAAAGAGGTGATCGTAGTAGGCGTTATACTCACCTTCATATAGAATTCAGCACTATGAAAATATTCCTCCAAAGATGAATGTGTGTGTGTTTACTGTTCAGTTGCATGCCTTTAATATCGCCAGGGTTTAACTCGCACATCCAATTTATTTTTATGGCCATGGTTTAGGGTAAGGGGCATCTAGAAATCGGTCTAACCCGACATTATTGGTTATATTTATAAGAGTGTAAATAAGTTATATTTTTTTTCAGTGGAAAGATTTCTCTTTTTTGGGTCTCTAGTTTGAAGTTCAATCAGGAAAATGTTTGACGGTTTTTGCTTGGATGTGATTGTCTTATACACGATTGACGATTTGCAAAATGATACGCGTCCATATTTGTGAAGGTACTCGTATTATGCGTGCTGAGGTAAGGACGGAGTCGTAATTTAATGCCAAGAAGTTGGATTCGTCAATTAAATTACTCATTAATGTGCCAACATTTACAGTCACACAGTGTACAGTGTAGGGATTCGGGAGAAATTGGCCATATTTTGAAGATTTTTTAGAAATAATATTTATTTATTTATTTTTTTTTTGTCGGAACAATCTAGTAAGCGCAGCACTCAGACAGAGTATATATCCATTGTAATGCACTTAAGGTTCCCATTTACTCGGCTTTAAATCTACCCGACCTCCGAAGAAATAGAAGTAGAGTAGTAGTTGTACCGCTTTTCTAGTATGACGGTTGACGACATAGACAGGATTGAAGAATCGATGTCAGTGCCTGCGCCGTCGTCCAATATCGAGTACACCCCATACCAGTGGCCACTGTGTTTCACTCTACAGATGGCCTTAACGGCCTCTCCGCGGATGAAGACATCTAGTGGCGGAAGATTCACCAAAGCATCAAGTGCCGGGCCTGGAGTAGTCGGAAATGCTCCGGTACAACATATGGCCACAGCACGTTGTAGTTTTGATAGAGCTTTTTTGACCCCTACTAGAGAGAGTCTGCTCATCCAAACCATCGATGCATAAGTGATAATAGGTCTTACCATAGCTGTATAGATCCATAGGACCTTACTAGGGGAAAGACCCCATGTCTTACCAAAAATACCCTTACACTGCCAGAAAACTGACAGTGCTTTGGATGTCTTCAGTTCGACATGTGTTTTCCAAAGAAGTTTGTTATCAAGGATGACTCCAAGATATTTGATTTCCTTGGATAGCTGGATAGTGACTCCTTTTAGTGTAGGCAGAATAAGTCCATCAAGCTTTCTCCTTCTGGTAAAGAGGACAATACCAGTCTTGACAGGATTAGCCGATAGCCCATTCGCACTGCACCAAGTGTAAATCATATCCAGAGTTCTCTGCACCCTTCTGCAGACAATCATAAGGGATGGACCTGTCACAAGACAGCCAACATCATCCGCATATGCCTGAGCGTATACACCCGAGTCATTAATGGCGTTAAGCATTGGATCGATTACCATGCACCAGAGCAATGGAGACAGTACGCCACCTTGGGGGCAGCCTCTATTAACCCCAGACGACACCAGCAAATATTCCTCCGCCCGCACTGTTATGATTCTCTGGGCCAGCATTGAACGTATCCCATTTACTAGGACCCGGTCTACGCCATGCCGCCTAGCAGAGCCGCACATACTGTCGAAAGTAGCATTGTCAAACGCACCCTCTATGTCCACAAAGATGCCTATTGCGTATTCTTTACTGTCGATGGCTCGCTCTATCCTTCCAACAAGGTTTTGCAGAGCCGTCTCGCAGGATTTTCCGCTTTGATAGGCATGCTGAAATGGACAGAGTGGATGCGTCTTCAGAGACTCCCTACGCATGCGAAGCTCCACCAGCCGTTCTAAACTCTTTAGCATGAACGAGGTCATACTAATACGTCTGAAGCTCTTGGGATTGGTGTAGTCGTCTCTTCCAACCTTTGGAATGAAAGCAACCCTCACCATCCTCCAAGAGCGTGGTACATAGGCCAGTGCTAGACATGCAGTGAAGATCTTCTTCAGTGCTGTCAACACTAACTCAATTCCTTCCTTCAACACTCGATATCACTGCAGAAGTCTCTAAAAGAAGTCCTTTTCGAGTCCCGAATTAGCTTCTTGTAGTCCCTCTGAACACGTTGATATCGTTCCCAGTCCTCATCAAGATTTGTCTTGAGGGCCCGGTTGAGGAGTTTTCTAAACTCACACCTCAGCACTTGAAGCTCTCGATTCCACCATGGAACAGCAGCCCGGCTAAGAGGAGGTCTAGTTGGACAGGCTAGCTCTAAGCTGTTTGTTAGAGCGGTGTTGAGATGTTCAACAGCCGCCTCAATGTTCTGCTCCTTGCGAAGTTTCGCCACTGAAACGTAATTGCTACGCAGTGCCTCCCTGAACTTTGGCTAGACTGTTTTTCTTGGGTTTCTGGTGGGCAATGGCATCTGCGCCCGCACGCCACACTGAAACTCAATGTATCTCCAGTTGTTGATCGGCCACCCCAGTCTTGGATTTGACAGGGTGACGTCAATTACCTCCTGCCTTCTCGTAGTCACAAAAGTAGGCTGCCTGCCTACATTGTGGATGTTCAGGCTGGAGGAGGCAATATACTCGAAAAGTCGAGAGCCCCGCTCATTGCACTTGCTGCTGCCCCAGATCATATGCTGAGCATTAGCATCGCAACAAAGAACCAGACCAAGACTGCGCTGCTCACAGAACCCTACGAGAGTGGCGACCTTCCCAGATGGTGGCGCCTCCAAAGCATCGTAAGGAAAGTAAGCAGATGCAATCACGAACCTCGACCATCCGTGCATACTCTTAAAACTAATCTCTGCCGCAACCAGATCCTGACAACAAAATGCGTCAAGGCAGGTCGCTGCGAGATGGGATGATATTATAAGACCGGCTCTAGATCTAATCGAGTTTCTGTCATATAATATCGTGGCCCTTTTCAATGAGCCAAGGCCACAGAGGCGACCCCTAAACACCCAGGGCTCTTGTAATGTTGTTATGTGGGGTGATGTGTGCAGCTGGGTGAGTCGTCTACTTAGGAGTACAGTAGCGGCTTTAGAATGCTGCAAGTTGATCTGCGTTACCGTCGAAGGACGATAGCTACGAGAATCGTCCGAGCCATTCATCTGGGAAAGACATAAAAAGTTACAGTCCCAAAGAACAGACTCAGACGGTTCCGGTACCGAGAAACCATGACATCAACAGAGACCTCATCCACTCGCACCACAAGACTAGCACCCTCTTTACCATCCCGGTTGCTACCCCTGGTGTGCGAAAGAACTCTCCAAAGCCTTGTGTTGATGCCAGGGTTCTGAGCACGCAGACAAGATAGGACATCTGTGGTCGTCAGATCGGGATCCGGAATCCAGCAGATGGCCTTCCTGAGGGACACGCCTGCTTCGCTATAGACCGCGAAGCGAGTGGTCCCCATGGGGGCACGCCATTGACTATACCCCTGAGCCAATCAAAGTTGGCCTGAGCCGCGCACGACACCTGTAGAGTGCCGTCCTTTGTCTCATAGCCCTTCGCATTAGCTTCAGGACCGGAGGCAATGATGCGACGCATCAGATGACCTTTGCAGTGTTTTATCTCTGCATCAGTCAGCCGATGGTCAGGCCCCAGCTTCCCAATCACCGCCATTGGTTGCGGGCCGGTAGCCTTCTCGCTGTACGATGGCTTGGCTGCACCTTTGGAAGTGCTTGGGCGAAGGTCCAGCTCACCACCCGCCACTGGCAAAGATTTCGCCGGGCAGATGGTTTTGCTGGATACGAGGGGCTGGGCAAACTGCAGCTTATTGGCAACATTCTTCTCCGCCACATTAGCCGCCACCGAGGTTTCGCTCGTACCCTTTGGGGTCGTGGCGCCACCAGCAGTAACAGCTGCAGGGCAGGTGGGTATGCAGTTTTCAGCAACAATCTTCCGCCGCTGACCTCGCGAGCGAGATTTCGGAGCGGTCAATCCCTCCGCAGGCTCGGTGGCTTCCGTGGGTGTCACTTCCGCTGACCTGGGCCTTTTGGAAGGAGTTGACACAGAAGGGCCGGCAGAGCCACGTGAGGATTTCTCCTGCACGAGCCTAGCAAGCCGCTTCTTTCTCTTCCTCCTCGCTTGAGTTCTCGTTGCCCCAGAACCACTGGTCGGTCGTTCCGCCACTGTGGTGGCTTCCCGACGCAGGCCCTCTGGATCCAGGGTACGTTCCTCCGTCTCTGAAGAAGAAGAGATTGCGGTAACAACCCCCGTCTCCTCCAGGATGCGCTCTCGCTGATAAAGGCGAGAGACTTTAGCGATGGTTGGGGCCTCCAGAATCCGTGCCCCTGCCGCCGAAGCGGGTGTTCCACCTGGAGTAATAAATCTAAAGTTGTCCATCGCCAGACAGTGGTTTTTGTTTGGGACTCCTCCCTAGCCAGTTTGGTCCGCGGATGGTACCCATTCTCTATACCATCATTGTGATAGACAGACAGCCATAACTCCCGCCCCTCCTAAGAGGTTCAGAAGTAATGTCATTTGCCTACCAAGGGTCCCCCTATCCGCCACCTGGGGACGCGTCCGATGGGATGTCAGGCAAATCCAACACGGAGAGTGGTGTACACTTAATTTTAGAGCATATTTCGATAGCTGAAGCGTCAAAACAATTTTGGATAGGAATTAATTTGTATTATGTTGATTTGCGTATTGAAAGAGTAGCACCACCTTAAGAAGTGATGGACCTTTGTGAGAGTGGAATCTGATAGTATGTAGGTGGGTGTCTTCATAGTGTTCATTTTGACTCGATTGATTAATAATAAAAGCTTATTGCACTTGCTTAAGTAACCTTTGCTGTTTCATTGCAATAGTTAGAATGTCATTGATGTCTTAACTACATATCTGTGATTAACGACAGAGTCTTTGGAATCAATATCGTCCTCTTGCAACTTTGACTTCTTTTGTTGTGTTTTAGTAGTCTAGACACAAAACTTCAATGGAAAGAGCACATTAAAACTACAATGGCTCATTGGCAGAAACTCTTTTCTGTCCGTTCACTGCAAGTTAGCTGTTTGCAAACAGTTCTGAAACCATGCCTGGTTGTATGGTGCGCAGCTTTGGGGCTGTGCAAAGAAGTGTCATGTACAAATAATGCAGCGCTTCCAAAACAAAGTGCTACGCTTCATAGTTAAAGCCCCCACATCAGTAGTTGAAGCCCCGACCTCCAACGCTATCTGAAAGTACCGACAGTCAGCACCGATATCATAAAATTGGCCGAATCCCATCAAGAAAGACTCCGCCAGCACACAAATGAAGAAGCCAGCAAGTTGCTTAATGTCATCAGCTTAAAACGACGACTGCGACGCACTAAACCTTTTCAACTGGTGGAGCGCATTCAATATCTTTCTCTAGAACGTATCGATTTCTTTATATAATTTATGAGATGTAAGCAGCTCTTTGGTCCTAAATGACCAGTCGTTGTGTAAAGAAATATTGTATACTTATTAAAATTTCTCAATAAAAAAAAAAATAAAAATTATTTAAATTAAATAAAAATAAATTAATAATTACAATGGCCTCTTTTCTTTCTGGTTTATCAGCAAAGAGAGATGACAAATAATCCAGCAGGATGAAATCATGATTAACAGACCCATTTTTGGAAATAATATTATCTTAGAAGCGACCAATTAAGAATTTAGGGCCGTAATGTTGCAACCAAATGCTCTTCTTATCAATGTCACATGTTTTGCTCTCTCTGCCGGCCACCATTGACGTCAACGTGCTGTTTCCTCTGTTGCCGCCGATGGCTCCAATTTTGCGTTTTTCTTGGCGTAATTGTGTGTTTAGTTGCTCGAGGGTGTTCCTCTCTTCAAAATGCTTGTTTCTGAAGTATCTCGCTTTTGGTGTTTTGGAATTTCCTGTCGCTGCACATTTTCCATAATCTAATATATAAAATTCTCGTGTCACGGTGTTTGTGGTCGAAGTCCTCCGAAACGGATCAGCCGAATTTTATGAAATTTTTTGTATATATTTCGTAGGTAGGAGAATAGGATGTAAAGCAGTTTTCACTCTCCTACCCCCATCGGGTGGGGTACCCCCTTCACAACCCTACAGTACTGGAATTTAAGATGAAGTCATGTGCTATCAATTTAATGTAAAAAAATGAGCGGGATCAATGAAGGGGGATGGGTACCTCCCATACAACCCTAATACAGCACCGTCGTTCATTGACGCGAAGTTATTGGGTACGTTCGTTTGGTGTTTCGTGTAATTTTCGTGTAACACTTTTTTCTTATTTTACATTCATCATTCTCCATTTTTGTGATTTATTTTAAACAAAAAAATGTTTTTATCTTCACAAATTCAGAACAAGTGATCGTTTGACAGTTTGTACAAAGATACAGGAAAAAACCACGCGCCAATTGAATTCAAACGCGTTCAATTTCCTCTTAGATTGGCATTCGCAATGACAATCAATAAGTCCCAAGGCCAAACGATGTCCATTTGCGGCTTAGATTTGGGCACACCATGTTTTCCACACGGACAATTATACGTGGCATGACCTCGCGTGGGCAAACCATCCAGCTTATTTGTGTTGGCTAAAGACGGACTGAGAAAAATATCGTACACTCAATTGCTCTCCGAAATTAATATTGATTTTCTTTATTTCATTTTTCTACTTTATGATAAAAAATATACAACTTTTTTCACTTTATATTTAACTTTTAAGAGATCAAACAATGAATATGTCAGATACGTTATGAAATACATTGAATTGAGAAAATGAATGATTAGTGCTCTCTTATTTTTATCAGCTGTCATGGTCTCCATTCCTCTTTCTGTCATAGATCCCATCCACACATATCCATTTGATCTTCATCAAAGAATGGACCGTCATCATATTAGGGCTCGTGAAGACCATTTTCCCAAGGCGCCACGCCAAACACGATCAAACGCATTTGCTCGATATCCACGTGGAATCTGTCCTCAACGACGAATAAGTTGTGTCCACTGTCGACGTACTTGAGGTAACCAGCCCGATACAGCTGCATCCGAAATCGGGCCCAAAAAATTCCTAGAACAGAACTGCGACGCACAACAACAGCACACTTTCAGTTTCTAATTTACAGCACACTTTCGATTTCTACGATAATTTATATGGCAGAACAACGTTTGCCGGGTCAGCTACTAAATTATAGAATTATTTGTAATAATTAATTAATTTTTAAGGTTTGTAATAATAAAGCAGAGCCAAAGCCACATTCACGTACCTTATGATGATATAGCAGCACTCCTCGTACACTACTAGGCACCACTACAGACTCAGTGTTTGTTGTAATTTTATTGTACGATGCCAAAAGCAATATTCAGATGTGTTACGAATAAAAATCGTAATGCACTCGTATGACAAATTACTATAATTATAATTGCAACAAAGGAAGTTACTTTTTTCCAGAATGCAATTTGAATGCACGACCGACTTCTCTATTCTCTGAATCAGATAAAAAAAATCACTCTTGCGTACAGGAAACCGCTCGAAATGCCCAGTTAACTGACTTTGAATGCGAATTTATATACGATTATTTGAGCGCTCATCAAATCATGCGACTACATCAAAGTACAATGAGTGCAGTACATAAAAATATTAAACATATTAAAACAAACAACTTCAAAAGACTGCAAACTAACCGCGGAAATGAATTGAAGTAGAAAATTTACTTAACATAAAAAAATTCCGGTTGTTGATCACTTCTATCTGTCGATTTCTTTTTTTTTCTTGTTCGACGTATCCCACGGGACCACTTACCCACCCAACCGACCGAGGGGCACGTCCGCATAACGAACGGAACCGGTGACGGATCAGCAATAGTCCGGACTGTCCTGGACTCGCGGTCGCGACCACGACAATGGGATGTGAATCAATAAAACAGCTACAGATTAACTAATCAACAGCTTGTGTGGATGAATCAAGCAATCACCTATTCAAATATGACAGTATAGAACTTTTAATAACAAATCGGGGAGACAGAACATCAAACAATGAAAAGAATTTGTTAAACTCGTCAAGCACACCAAGGACTGGATCAGACAATGCATAATTAGATCTACACATATTCAATCTA
Source organism: Clusia tigrina (assembly GCA_920105625.2). Classification (NCBI taxonomy): domain Eukaryota; kingdom Metazoa; phylum Arthropoda; class Insecta; order Diptera; family Clusiidae; genus Clusia; species Clusia tigrina. The sequence goes on along the minus strand of OV050031.1, from coordinate 34,289,723 downwards.
ATGGGAATAAAATTTCTGGACGAACGCATGGGAACAGATAAACATATATTGCTCAACAATACAGATGATATGGTTTGACCACTAAGCAATTTTGTTGCGAAGCAAACATTAATTATTACCCTTCTACTTTCCAACGTAGGTAATTGCAATAATTTTAAACGATGTTCGTACGGTGGAAGACGGATTCCATTTGAAGAAATGCAGAGCAAATAACAGAAACTGCTTTTGAACAGATTCAATTTTAGAAATATAGCAGTTGTACTGAGGATTCCAAACGCTAGAGGCATATACCAAAATTAGACGAATAAGGGATAAAGACTTTTCGTGACATGGGGATCGTTAAATTCCACGACCACCTTTTTATAAAGCTAAGGACTCCCTTTGCCTTATTTACATAGGTGTTAATGTGAGGGTCGTAGCGAAGGTTCGGATCCATTGTCACACAGATCCACAAAACTGAAGACTCTTGTTAGAGACTTCTTACAAATAGTATATTGATGACGAAAAGGGTTTCTTCTAGAGAAACCCATATACTTATATGTGTCATGATTTAGTTTCATCAAATTTGCTGAGCACCAAGGCGACAATAAAGAAATATCATCCTATAACATTTCCTGAAATGCACGTCGTCAGCGAACATTAAAGTTTTAGAAAATTCAGTGGCAGTTGGAAGGTCATTTATGAAAAGTAAGAAAAGAACTGGACCTGGGGATCGCTGGAAGTAGCATCAATTTTTTCTGACAAAGCTTCCTTGAATAAAGCCCTTTTTGTCCGACCACTTAAATAGGATTTAATCAAAAAAACAAGTTTACTGGGAATACCAATAAAATTTAGTTTCTTAACTAGCAGGTTATGGTTAACTTTGTCAAAGGACTTACTGAAGTCTGCGTAAATTACATCAGTTTGGAGACCTGCAGAGAAACCGTGAATAAATGAAGAACATAATTCAAGAAGATTTGTAACAGGGGATCTTCCTTTGAGAAATCCATGTTGATATTGGGAAATTACAGACTTTACTGATAATGCTAAATGAGAGGTAATGATGGACTCAAACAGTTTAGGAAGAACACTTAGTTTAGCTATTCCGCGGTAATTGGATGCATCAGACTTAGATCCACTTTTATGGAGCGGAATCAAATAAGATTCTTTCCAACAGACAGGAAAGTAACCCAACTCAAGTGAAGCGTTAAAAATACTAGAAAGGGGTAAATGTATGCGCTCAGTACACACTTTTAAAATACAGCTAGGAATTTTGTCTGGGCCAGGTAGGAATGACATTTTTAAAGACTTAGGGTTATAAAGAACATCTTCAGGAAAGCATAAACCCATCATTTAATGAAGACAAATGATATGGATAAGTGGAATTTGCATCGCACAAGTCACTAGAATAGGTAGATTTAAAGAAGTCTGCAAAGAAATTGGATATAGCCAGATCATCAGTAGATACGGACCCTTCCCAATTCATTGTTGAAGGGAAATCAGAGATTTTACGTTCAAATTAACGAAGATATAAAACGCTTTGCAACTTTTGCGTATTTCACATTTCAAATTGCTTATTAAGCTTTGTAGCATGGTGCATTTAAATATCGATAACTATTTCTAAGAATCGCATATTTAGAGTAATCTCCACTACCCGATCTCTTGTAATGTTTAAAGGCTAGATTTTTTAAATGTTTCAATTTCTGAAGTTGCCTAGTTGACCCTAATGGACCCCTCCCCCTAAAGAAGAATATTTGATCTTAGGAACACAGAGCCCAAAATAAGTATAATGGTTGTTATTAAATCCTGCCACCCACTCATCTAGATTAGTTCCATAGGTAGGCCAATCAGCTGCATATAACAGTTGTTTCAACTTTACATAATCAGTTTTTTTAAAACAATAACGTCTAGATTTTGTATCATGAAGCGATGTGTGAGACTCAGCACAAACATATTCAACAGCAACACGAAGGGTAGGATGGTGACAATCCTCAGGGTACACCAGAGCATCACAAGATAATACACTAATTTCAGTTGAGTCAGTAGCATAAATCAGATCTGAAATTTTGTCATTTTTGTTTGGCACCGAATTAATCTGCCGCACGCCAAGCTCAGCCATAACATCCAAAAACTCATAGAAGCATTCACGATTTGTACAAGGCAAGAGAAATCACCGAAAGGAATCATTGAATTTTGTTTGCCCAAAATACTGAAATACAAAGTAAAACGAGATTGCATACTTTTAGGATCCCATCTGGAGTTTGAGAAACAATCCAGAAACTTTAAAAATTAATTATTAAATAAAGTGATTAATGAATTGTGAAATAAAGTGCAACTTGTAATAAAGTAAACTTTAAGCCTAATGTTAAATGTGTGAATTGCAATAATTAAATAAAGTTAATTATTTTAATTTAACCGGCGATTGTTTGATTACTACACAATCCAGTGGTACGAATCATAGTACAGAGAGTTTGAGTAAATTGTTAGGAGGGCAGTTTCGTAACAGAATAAATTGTCAAGAGGGAAATTCCGTAACAATAAATTTAATGAAGTCAGCATGTTTAAGAAAACATCCAAATCAGAACAAGGAGGTTTATAAGAACATGAAATATACCAATATTTATGCCCAAAACGAATTCTTAGCAAATAAAATTCGTTTTTGTTGTGAATTCTGAGTACGTTTGCCTTCCCAGCTCCCCCGAAAAAGATCCTTAAGTGACCAGGTTGAGAGGATGTTGCCCAACTACGCTCCGTTGCTCAAAAACGTGACAATGTTCAAGGATCCCTTAATCCCAATCCAACTGAAACAGACACTCTGACGTATATAAAAGTATTAGTTTATAACTATTTTACACCAATGAACAAGAATTGGGTAATATTTTTTCTAATAATGTTTTTATTAAATATTGAAGTAGTTATACAAGTTAATGTTTCATGTTTAGGCCATTTTCCGAATGCCATTCTTATCGTCTTCATTCGTCTTCCATTATGAGTCTTAAGTAGGCAGAAACGAATATCGTTTTTGTGTTTATTTATCAATCAAATATAAGGTTACATTAGGCTTGTGTATAATAATTTGGTGTGCAGTATTTAGTTATAGTTTTTAAATTTATTTATGTGTCAATTATGCGTGTATGAGTTTATTATTTACTTGTTTTATTCTTTTTTTACAAATGTTGAATTTTTTGTTTTTGGGTCTGTTATTCACTAATATCGAATACTGCGATTGAGTACTTCAAGAACCAAATAAATTTACAATTTTTGCAGTGAAAAATTCAAATCTTTAATTATCATTAAAATGTATTTAATACAATTTACATTTGTTTTTTATTTGCAGAAAATTTACAACTTTTTCTTATTATTCTTTTTCTGGTGACTTGTAAAATTGTTGAATATTTATAAAAGAACTGCAAAAGAACTGCAATGAATATGTGTGTATATATTTTTTGCATATTTATAAGCAGTAAATTCAGCATTTTAATTTACAATAATAGTGGATTATTTTTAAAACTTGCAAGTTTTTTTTTTGCATTTTTACAAACAGAACTAACAGAAATACAAAGTTATTGCGATTAAAAATTTTACGAATCAAATTGCTACACACTCAATTTTCCATTAGATTCGTTGCCTACCTTTAGGCTCACACTTTCAACATGCATAGCGTTATTGCTTTGAATTGAACCCTGGTCGCAATGGATTTAAATGCGAACAAAAACTAAAAAGTAAAGCAAAATCAATTCAAAGAATACAAAAGAAAAGACTTCTACAAATACAATTTATATAATTTAATATGATATTATTGAAGACTGTAAGCTTTTTTTTTATTAGTTTAAAAGTATGTTTTAGGAATCCAAAAATATAATTTGCTTGTGAATACAATGCCTCTGTTTATACAGGGTGCACTCATTTTCAGACACTACTTCTGTTGTTTTCAAATCAGCTGACATATGTTTGACTTGTTATTTTTACAATGCTGCTGCAATCGCCATAGAGTCTTTCATCTCCTTCTCTGTTTCTCGCTGCCCGTGTCTCACCCCACTACATACCCTCTTCCTCACTCATACCAAGTGCAGATATTCTGAGAGCTTACAACATCACAATTGATTGTGTCTTTTCCGATATTCTTGACCATACCTCCTTGTCACTGTCTCCAAAACACGAACTCCTAATTGCACTTTTCACGTTTGACTCCTGCTGTCAGTTTCCTTTAGTTTATTCGTATTAAAGTACAAAATATATAAATTTCTTTGGTTATTCAACAAATGCCCAGCTGATTGGAGCGGCTGCAGAAGTGATTTCATAAACTCCAATTCATGTGTGCATACATGTAAGCACCCTGTCTACCTCAGGCCGACTTGGCTCTTCCAGCAATGTATTCGCCTGCGAGTTCGAAATTAATATTAACGCTTACAGCAAAAGTTGTTGGTTTTTAAATTAATCACCTTCTTCAGTGTACTCAAACTGAGCTTCACTTTTAATTTGTGAGCTTAATTTTACATTTTCTTAAATACATGTTTCATAATTAATAATTTTTCTTTTCTGTTCTGAATTGCCTTTTCGTCTTCGCCAGTCTGCTTTAATACATTTCATGCTAAGGGTTCAGTAACACTCTACAATCGCTATGTATGTAATAAGGTTTATTTATAATTTTTTAATTTACTTTTAATTCTGTAATTTTACTTGGTTAAAAATGTTTAAAATTGGCCCATTTTGAAATGGGAGTACAAAATTTAACGGCATCACCATCTGGGATAGCCCTCTGGGGCCACCACTCTGACGGAGACCGTAAAATCTTAGTTCACTTTAAGTAGTTATAATAAAATTTAAAAATTTTGCTGCATTTATAAAAAATATTTCAATTTTTATGAAATCCTTTTGTCGCTTATTCGTTTGCCACATTCGAGTAAACGCTTTTTGTTGTTTTCAACGGATTTTATATTGGCTACAAATTTACAAAAATTCCGGCGTTCAACAAACGCAGCTGCAAACGCACTTACAAAATATGTTCCTCCTTCTCACGAGACTTATAAAAATTTCATTATGAAATATCATTACCAATTATCCTCCTCGCTCCGATAACTTTTCTATCATTTTATTACATTATTAATACACGCTTTTATGTTAAGGAATTCATTTTGATTCAATTCGGTTTAAGGAAACGCATTGACTCGGTTTTATTTGGTATTTCATTGTTTGAAGAAAAATTCAAAGATTAAAATTTTAAATAATTGTCTCCCCTTTTCTTACATTTTAATAAATTCAGATGCCCTTAAAAGAGAAAAACAACAGCATTTGCATAGTTCCGAAAGAAATGAATTCAATGCATACGGGGTAGTCCACTAGATTGAACACCAATGCCAAATCCAGAGAGGGAACGAACAAACTAAATTTCAGATACAAGCGCAGAAGTTAATTCTCGTTCTGCAAACGCAACCTTCTGGTCCTTGCTCTTTCACAATATTTAAAATAGCTTTCAAGGAGCATTGTTCTTTCACAGGATTAAAGCTTTGTGTAATGCTGAGTTCACACAAGTGGCAAAAAGTTCAGAAATTTTGAAATCAGAAAGTGTTGTTTGAAATCTCATTCAGGAAAAATGTTGATTTTTGAATCCAGAATATCTCAGTTTTGGACGAATTTCAAATTAATTTTGACGGAAAGTCATTTCCATGATTGGTTCATGGGACAAATATAAAATATACACATGCTCAAAAAGAAAATTGACCCCTGTATTCAATGCACGTAGTACTCACACTCATTGGAGGAGTGAACCAGAGCTCTGAAGAAAGAGTTTAACCGTAGTTCTGAGGTGAGAAAAATAGACCGGGTCCTTGTAAGTAAACGAATGAATTCCATTTACGAAAGGGACGTTAATGAAAGGGAGAATTGTCCACACAACTCAGATACATCACATTAAACCTATACAAAGTCATCCAATGCACTCCTATGGGACATTCGAAAAGCGCTACAATTGAGAATTCTCTAAGTATCCAAAGGAGGTAAAATAGAATCATCTCAGGATAAGCTTTGTTGGCAACATAATTTCACGAAGTTTTGTTTACCAGCATGCTCGGTGGACGCTCTGCGTTCCTTTTTTGTCGCACCTACTGCGGTCACTTGACAGCAACCACCAAGAGGGCTACAGCTTCCTTAATGATATGTAGACGGCTTGCTGGTAGATCTTGGGGATGTAACCCAAAAATCATTCGCTGGATATATACCATGATGGTGAGACCAGTCATCACCTATGGTTCTGTGGCCTGGTCAAATAGTGTCAGACTTAAGACAGCGAATTCTGCCTTAAGTAAAGTACAACGCCTTGCCTGCCTTGTCATCACTTGAGCTATGCGCATCTGTCCAACGGTTGCAATGGAAGTTATACTAGATATAACACCCTAATATCTAGTAATACAAGACTCTGCTAGGAAATCTCTCGGCAGAATACAAGAAATTATCTCGAGGGAATCAAATTACACCGCAAATATTGGGGTAAAAATTCAGTTCAAGAATATGGTATACTAAAATCTCAGAAGGATTTTATGCCAAGAAAATTCAATTTTGCACATAAATACTGTACAAGGATGAGTTGCAAATGGAAAAGGTGGAAAAATGGAAAGGTCTAATTGAAACATATAAAATTAGAGAAAATTCCTTCTTATGGTATACTGACGGTTCTAAGACAATGGACGGAACTGGGGCAGGAGTATTTGGGCTAGAACCAACTACTGGAAACCAATGGGTTCTAACCCAAGCATTTTTCAAGCGGAAATTCACGCTATTGAAAGATGTGCCCAGATCAACATTGACAGGAAATATCGGGGAAAAACATCGTGATACTATCTGATAGTCAAGCAGCACTCAAGAGTCTGAGCTCACCCTTAGTGAGGTCTAAACTTGTATGACTGTATTGGGAAGCTAAACTCCCTGGGCAGTATGAACAAGTTATCTCTAATGTGGGTACCAGGCCACATAGGAGTAGAGGGCAATGAGAAGGCTGATAGCTTAGCTAGGAAGGCTGCGGCCTCTCCTTTCAACGGCCCTGAACCCTTCATCCAATACCAATGGAGGTCTACTGAAGAAGTGTACTGATGTAAAAAGAAGTCAAACCTGCAATACTCTTCCGAGATTAAGAGAGTCCAAAGCTTTTCTGAGAGATTTTAATCTTAAAAGAGCTAAGGAGTCAATAAATTTGCCTCGAAGTAAATTAAGAATCATTGCAGGAATTTTAAGCGGACATTGTAGACTCAACTATCATATGAAGAAGTTGGGTCTATCTTCAGATGCCATCTGTCGATTCTGTGGAGAAAGACGAAACCTCACTGCACCTGATCACAGACTGCTGACTATTGACACACAAAAGACTCAGGTGTTTTGGAGAACATATCTTAGATATGAGCAAGATCCCTAAACTTGATTCCTGCTAAATATATGAATTCCTGTCGAAATATAACCTGACAGAAGATTTATAGATGATACTATCCTCATCTTTTAGATAAATAAGGGGCATCACAATATATCTTTCAGGTCGCAGTGTATAACACCATTAAATATATCTACAGCGGTCATCCTTGTGAACATTGGGTATGTTAATTTTGTCATGTGTTGTTGCCATTTTATAAGTCAAATCACAGTAGTTATGGTAACACAGAAAAGGCAGTTTTGCTTGCAATTTCGAGTGATGAACAGTTGTATTCGAAGCTGCTTTGTGCATAAAAGCGGCATAAGCAAAATAAGTTGGCAGTAAGGAAAGTTAGGAAATTTACTGTACACTGTGCGAAAACCTACAAATGTGTATTTTATGCTCAATAAGAAAAATAATACTGGAATATATAACGATATATCTTTTCTTCGCTTTTTAAAGATTGAAATTTATTCGAAGACTCTTAGCAGAGGCCACTTGTTCTCTGCTCTTAGTCACTGGCAGTGAACTGATTGGTTGAGCGGGCGAACTAAAAGCACTCAAAACTGAAACATATACAATATATTTGTATCCGTTCTTCGTGAACAGCACTAAAAAGGATAATTTTTATTGCATTGGTTACTCATAACGTCTCAGTTACCTATCAAAGGAAGAACATTGCTGAACCTTATCAGAGAGTGAGAGTTTTTACTTTAAGTATTACTCTCTATGCTATACACAGACCTTATCAAATTTAGAGACCTGATCATATGTGGTAGTGTTAAAAACCAGGGCGTGTGCCTTTGAGTGAATATAAAGAATTCAAAAATATTACCCAAGAATAACAAATTTCCGAACAGTGTAGGTGATGTTTACATTCAAATAGTCCGATAGGGAATGAAGTAAGTTTTATGTGGCTGGATGGACAACAACCATGACACTGTGGCACTTGCACGGAGTCCACATCAACTCGAAACGATATTTTAAAGAAATAACTAAAGTTGCACAGACAAATTTTTATGAAGTTGACTATATAAGAGTATCCTTATCTATATTCCTACAATGGACAAGTCGAACTATTGATTCGGAAAAACTAACGAAAGGGGAGTGTTAGAAGTGTTTCCTCTGTTGTAGTTTTTGAATATGAAACTAATTTAGCTGTGAATTGCTTGCTACAGGGTCTATAGTTCACATCGATCGTGGGAATGAACGTAGAAAAATATGCGAGCCAGTCTGGCAAATGTTGCTGACCTGATACGACGTAGAGAAGAGGCGTGCAAGGGTATTCAGAATCATAAGGATGGATCCCATAGATTCCATACCAAAAAGCATTGAAATTGACACGTAAATATTTATGGAAGGATGGCAAATCGTGTGTGAATCCTTCCCCATTTAATACTAAATTAAAAAATACTTCTGCGTGGTATACTGCAAATAGAACTTTGTGCATTCCAGGTAGAAAAGTAACAGCGCGACTAATTTGACTCGGAGACTTGAGTCTCATTCGGCCATTTGGTTGTCGGCTATAAAGCCTTCGCTACTCCTTTCACTCCTTACTCGCTACTCGCTACTCGTTGAAGTAGCGAATATTATGAGCTAGGTTTGGATAGGCTGTGAGCTAGGTTAAGATAGGCTGTGATCCAGGTTAGGATAGGCTGGAGCGGCAGCGAGAAGCACACTTAGGCACAAAGAGTGGCCCATTGCGACACCACGGATGGGTCGCTGCACACGCACACCATCCAAGCCGAGTATAGTTACCGCTTGGACGGTGAGCGCCTATTAGCGGAATATTACGATTACTAAATAAGAAATCTGCACCATTTAAAAAATCGTTGTTACGATTGTTTTGTACGACACTGAGAAATTTAATGGGTGGATTCTCCTTTTTAATATGTAAGCCAAGTGATCAATTCAAAATTTAACTCCCACACAAAATAAATTTCAGGGATTTCATACAATAATTCTTGAAAGATCATCTGATTACAATGGACAACATTTTTGTTTAATAGTCCATTAAATTTTAATATGTATGCAGTAATGAGCTATGGTCCACTCGGGAATTGCTGTGGTGAGTCTCGACAGCAGGCTCATGTATATCCGAGGAACAAGTGGATATCAGACTTCGACTGGGGCGATTTGCAAAATAGATACTAGTACGCGTACATGCGCTATTTTTACTCGCAGGCCTTCGGACCGATTGAGCAAAATAAGATGGTTTGTGAGTTCAGGTGTATTACGAGAATTACCTGCGACAAATCATATTCGAACAATTCGACAGGCCTTCATCGAACATATTGCGGGCGGAATGGTGGTAATGGACAATTAATTTATTAATAAAATAGTATAAAAACTAATTAACAACACGAAAGCAATTTTGGTTTAGGAGTAGTCACAAACCATATTATGCAAGGGAATGAGGGTGCCAGGATTTCGTGGCATGGCTAAATTGCTCTAAAGAAGCACGTATTATTTGAAATAGATATTTTTTCTCTTTCTAGACAAAACCAACACAAATGTGGCCGTACTTTATTTACTCTTCTAATCCTGCTATTCAAAGTGCAGGGTGGAAAATTCTTGTAGATTGGAATGGCACTATTTGACCCTTTCGCTTTGCACAGTCGTCGATTGTATTTTAAAAAGTGGCTTCCATTGTATCTGGCGTGCGTTGCGCAATGGGTCTACCACCGATGACTCTTTCGTTCGATTCTGTCTTATTGGAATTCTCTCAGATAAATTTTCTTAAAAATATTGCAAAAAATTCCATGAAAAGTAAGTAAACCCCATCCCCATGGAATGAATATGCAAAACGTTGCTCAAATACTTTATAATTTTTATAATACCAGGATTGGACTATTTTGAGTAAATAGTTTTTACTCAGCCCAGTGTTGAATGTGCTTAGTCCTGATCGGGTTGCTGTTGCGATTGGAATTTGTGTTGTTTGTTTGTGTGATGATGCGAAAAATGAAAGGATATTTCCCGTTAATTTGTAATTAGCCAATTTTGCTGCCAATGCGGTTGAAATAATATGCAAAGAAATAAAAACTACATGTGAAATGTTTTTGTTTTTTACTACATAATTAATTTTTTATTGTTATTTTGCATTTATGAATCAATTTGAAAATTTGTAATCGTATAAGAAACACAATAATTAATTAATGTATAATATTAATAATTAAATATTAATTAAGAGTAGAGAAACACAAATGAAACTAAAACTAAGAACAAAAATACAATTAAAAACTTAAATTTTAATACATAATATAAGCAATTTGTGTGAAACTGTTCGAAATGTTCTAAAATGATTAGGAAACTAAAAAACGCCGCAGCTTCACGTGCAAGGAAAAGGTTTTGGTTTTCGTTTTTGTTTTTGTTTTTGCGAAAAATAAATCTAACTTTAAACATTAAAATATGTGCAACGAATACGAATGCCGTCGCTTGCCTGGCTTCTTGCTTCTCTGCTGAGCTAAAACACAATACAGAAACGAGACTTGCGTGTGTATACGTGGCGTGTGTACGTGTGTATTGTATTTTGGAGGCTTGCATGCACTTCCACCAAGCAGCAACGAAGGAGGCGGCGCTGCACGGACTAAAACATATTTAACAGCTCGCCGCATTCCGCCTCTTTGCCGGCCTGTTTTCTGTGTTCGTTTGGTTTGTTCAATTTTTACAATTTTTGTGGGCAATTTTACAAATTTTTTTATACAATTTGTTTTGGTTTTGGGGTTGTTTTCATTTTTATGTTTGCACAATAATATACATTTGTCAAAAATCCGCGCATTTTTGCTGGTTATTTTAGAAATTGCGGAAGCAATTTAACACATTCAATAAAAGTTTAAAATTAATTTTTGTGTTTTGTTTGTTTTAATCTTTGAATTTTTCTACCATCGAAGCAATTTCGTTTCTTTTTGCTTTTTATGTGTGTTTGTTTTTGCTTATTACTTAAAAGTTTTCATGTTCAAACGTGCAATATGCCAATTGCTTGAAACTGCTTCCTGCCTGGCTTGGGCCTGGCCGTGGGAGTGTGTGTTTGAGAAAACGAGGGTGTGGGGTGCCCCCTTCGCATAATTACCCACTGTTGTTTCTTTTTCTTATAAAAATGCTTAAATTTGTATAACTTTTGTTTCTGTTTCTTGTTTATAGATTTTTACATAAGTATTTTTGTTAGTTTTTCTAAAATTCACGCACAATTTAAAGTGGTTCTTCCGTTATAATTATTTTTGTTGTTCAATTGCTGCCACTACAATTCAAATACATACTGTGTTTCCATATAAGGGCGTGCTCTATGGTAAATGTATGTGAAGAATACAATTTATTTTTATGTTGTGTTTTGTTTTGCAAAATGTATGTAAAAGTTTTTACGTTTATGTATTTATATATGTAAATTGTTTTTCTTTTGTAATTATAATTTTAATGTTGCTCTTAAACATTAAAGAATTATACCAGCATTTTGTGTCTAAATATTTAATCTACATTTTTAATACAAACAATATTTATACGTGTATTTAATTATATGCATATATTTATATATATAAATGTGTATGTCAATATTTGAATTTATAATAAATTTTTCTCAAGTGCTTCTTTTCTTTTTTCGTTTAAAGTGATGAAGTTCACTTTTTTGAAGTATTCTCGTTTTTTGTTTAATGAACTAATTTTTCTCAATACTTGCAGAAAAGTGAGGCTATTTCTGTAAAAATGTGCGAGAATGTGGTTTAATGTTTAAATAGAATTAAAATAAAATAGCAAATTGGTATTTTATGAATGAAGGAAAAATATATAATAAAAATGCTCCACTTGAGAAATCTGATTTGCGGCTCCACGCCTACAAAATCGCATTTGTATACGAGTATGTCTGCTGCATAGAAAGCATCGTGGAAACTCTCGCCTCATTACTCATTCAGCTCGCTTTGCCCAAACATGGAGCATCTGTATACTTGATTGTGTTTAATTGTTAAAACAAGCAATCGAAAAGCCTTAAAATTAAAATTAATTGAAATTATATGTATAAATAAAATAGTAAAAATGATTGATGTACCTACACAGTAATTAAAATTATCAGTGCAATGCGCTCTACGAAGGCAGTACTTACTTAAACATGTACGTACATAAAAGCAAAACTAAATTACTGCGAATATTTATAGTAATTAAAAAGGATATAAAAATCAAACCGAAAAATTTAAATAAATGTCACGATGTCATGGAGTTCTATGTATAATTGGTAAAATATAATATATTATGCGCCGAAAGGTATGCAACACAAGTAGTGCTCTGGCTGCTGCTTTCCTCTTGGTTTAAACAACAACATCAATCAATTTCTTAAGTGTAAGATAATGAACAAAATCTACGTTGTACTGCCACGCCCATTCGTCGGCAGTTTCTCTTGAGTTGCATTTTCAATTTACACTGGTTCAGACATCTACAACTACTCACAAAGTACATCATGTCTACACATTCATGAATATACATACAAACTTTACAAACAAAAATCCCTTTCGTTCAGTTTCTCTCCTCCTCCAGGCGCGACGCGGTGCGGCGGCCCGTGTCCTCTTTCTCAGCAGTTTATAAAACCACAAATTTAAATTCGTTGGAATAAGGCAAACCTAAATTTTAACAATTACTTTCTACAATTAAATTTTGTACAATTTCCATTCTCACGTCTGTGATTTTTTACAAATGTAAGTGGCTTCCCGACATGTTTCCGCCACCCCCGCCCCTACTCCAACATAATAGAATATGTGAAAGAAATTTTGTTTATACAAATGCAGTAAAGTATGAAGTGGCCAAGGTTGGGGGTGGTAGCAGGGGCCGAAGTGGCCAAGTATATGCGTAAGCGTATGCGTATGCGTATTTGTATGGGTATGCATATGGGTATGGGAATGGGTGTGGATGCGGATGTGGGTGTGGGTCCGGAACTGAGAGCTCCGACTGTCCTGAAAAATTAACATATTTTATGCATGAAAAATTTACAATATTTTTGGTTGTTGTCTTCGTTCATTCGTTTGTTGGTTGTTGCTTGGTTGCTTGTTTGTTTGTTTTGTTGTTGCATTTCTACTATACAAAATTTACAATAAGTTTGTCATTTAAATTTTGTACATCGTGGCGTATGCATATATAAAAATAGCTTTAAAGTTAAGTGGTAAATATATAAATTAAGAACAAAAAATACTAGAAATAATTTTAATTACAAAATTTTTTACAGTGTACAGCTCAAGAGAAACGCTCAACAGCTCCGCCGCCGCAGACAGTGTGATTTGGTTCATTACGTACAAGACATACATATACATATATTTATAATTTTACTTTTAAACTTAAGTAATTAATTTCTATTTATAATCGCTTGCGAGCCCCAAATTAGACATTTAGATTGGTTGCCACTCGTTTTCATGCCTTTCTAAAATAAGTATTAAAAACACAAATAATTAATAAATTAACATTAAGAGTTAAACGAAGGTGGGTTGAAAATTGACTGAAATCGCATTACACAATACACTAAACATGAAGAGATTAGAGAAAATACAATTATTTGCTAGTTCAACTTTTCCTGTGTAGCCGTAAACGAACAAGACTTAAATTTGAAATTCATGAGGCTGCGTGTCAGTGTCATTTGCATCTGCAGCCAGGTTGGCGTTTGGCACAACTCAATGTGCCGTCGCAGCTGAGACGCGAGCACTCTTACAATTTTGAAATAAATAGAAGTACGCATAATAATAAGTTTGCTGTTCAATTTTAATTTACACTTTCTTTCGAAACGGCATTATGCACTTAGGATAGTTTTACAGTTGAAACAAACGAGCTGAACATGAATCATAACAAACGTACTTAAAATACATACAATTTAAATCAGTGAAGCGAACTTTATAAATTAAGTTACAGTAAAATATGCATTTATGAGTTATTATCATTATTGGTGTTGTTCTTGGTGTTGTTGTAGCTATAAAAACGTTCATCAAGTCCATTGAGGACTGCTTGACAGGCGTAACGTAACGTAAATCAGTAGGAATAACATACATATGTAGAACAGGGTGCGGGTGTGGGTGCGGTGCTATAGGGGCAAATATATTCCTTGATGCATATGTGTTGATGGGAGTGTATGTGTGTGTGTGGGTAACAATATCATGCATATATATGTGTCGGGATGAAAAATATGGAACAAAAAAGGAAGCAAAATATTCGCTAACCGATTGGGTCAGAATTTTAAAAAGACATTTACAAACAATGCAAGTAAAAATATAAAAATAATTAAGAAAACAGCGTAATAAAATGATTTACAAAGATTTTTACATTTACACAGTGGCTAAAATGTTAGTTTAACAGTGTAATAAAGGTGCTCTACACAGTCAAATGCAGTGTTTTTTTACGAGTGTTTGTGTGTGTTAATGTGAGTGTGTGAGTGTATTATTGACAATTTTCTCTCTCAACTAGCTTTGAAGTGGTTCTAAGAGGGCTGCCAATGCTGGAACCTGTACTAAGGCTACGCTTCGCCCTGCCTATATGTATTATGGGGAGTGTATGTGCATGCGTATGGGTATCGTTGTGTGTGTGTGTGTGAAGGTGCTGGGGCATCAAGCCGTAATTTTACGCAATTTGCTTGCTTACATTTAGAAGATTATATGTGGTTAATAATTTTTGTGTATATATATATATCGATTTCCTTCAATGCTATTCATTTATATATATAAAATTTTTAAACGTAGTCAGACATCGCTTTATTATTTTAGTTTTCTTAAGTTCCTTTCATGACAATTGCAATTGCTTGCTGAGTTGTTATGCTTTTAAAATTTATTATATTATAATCATGGGTCTTATGTTATGATTTTTTGTTTGTGTTTATATATTTATATGAAATTACAAGTGTCCGTTTGCATGCTTTACACAGCTCCAAAGCGTTCTACGCGAATGTTGTTTATTTCATTTGAAAACTGCTGCAATGAAAAAAACCCCACTACACGACTTTGTTCATTCCAACTCAGTCTATTCTTCCACCCAAGCATCGAAATTGACACTCTTTCACAGACACAAAATGCAGCCAAAAGAATTTTTGCTTTTCTTGCAGTGTAGCGAAGCCACCAATACATGCAAAATACAAACCGGGACACCGAGTAACGAACGTGACTGAACTTTACACTTTACATATGTACCCACCGAAGAGGAGTATGTGTGCGAGAGGTGTACATATATGAGTGCGTGTGTGTGTGTGTGTGTGTGTGTGTGTGTGTCTCCTCGCTCCCCTTCTTCGATCTGCTTACAATTACAATTAAACTGGAGGTTCACACCATCATTTTGCAAATAAAGCCACGGAACTGGCCTAATACTAAAACTATGCTCTTATAACAATACAAAGTTGCATTTACAACTACAAGGATAAAACGAAGGACGCTTCGCTTCGTCCTGTAAAATCTCAAGGTGTCAAATAACTAGTAAAATGGTCCGAAAGCGAAAGCGTTCAACTAATCAAATTTAATCAATACGGAAGCGTAGTCGCTAACTCAAAATCGCGCGGAGCTGCGAAGCGTCCCTAACTCTGGTTCTCCTTCACTGGCGAAAGCTCCGACAAAGTACTGAATCCTGAGCAGGCCACTCGTACGACTTCAAACGATTTCTTTTTCAACTTAAGACTAAAAACGTTCGGTGTGATTCCGTGTGTTTCACTTTGTTTGCTTGTTTGTTTGTTTGTATGTATGTTTGTGTGTGTGTGTGTGTGTGTGTTTATGTACCCGAAAATGTTCATTTTCTTATTAATTAGCTTTTAAACGTTTCGCGCAGTGTTGGGGTTTTTGGTTTTTACAATTAAGCGAGTGCCCTCAAATTTAAAATACTTTCAAGCGCTCAGCACTCAATTTACGCGATGCTCTCTTTTAAAATACAAAATTCTACTTTCAGCGATACCCGCTCTCTCCCCAGCGAGACTTGACATAGATCATACATAGATTACATAAAGATTATACAATTATCCAACGAGCTGTCGTGCAAAGTGAAATTGCAGCATACAGCTGGCACGCTCTGGTGACAAACTCTAAATTTACAAACGGTTTCCATCGAAATAACTCTCGGCCCCGCAATGGTTGCTCTCTCTCACTTTCCTCTTACAACTAAACATGTTCTCTTCCTAATACTCTTAAACTAGTGTGTTCATTCGACATTTCCTACGAAAAATTATAACTGCTGGTCCTCCTTTGCTTCGCATCTGCTCCTTACATGACACCGTTGCTGGTGGGCGGCCCAATTGGTCCGAGACCACTGTTCACTGCTGTGCCCACAGAGTTCGTGCCGCTGGAGCTGTTCACCGATACCGCCGACGAAGAGGCCGGCGAGGTCTGAGCAGCTGCGGAGACGCTGAGACCGTTCTCCTGCACCATTATGCCACCGCCCCCAGCTGGAGGCGATGTAGTGGCTGTTGGGGCGCCTGCAGTGTTTGTGCCAACGGCAGAGGTCGTTACAACACCCGAGGTGGTCGCTGTGGTTGTGATGGGATTGGAGGTCTTCATGAAGTACTTTTCCAATTTGGCATTGATGTGCTTGCCGTAGGTGTATTTCCGCAAGGCGGCCATGTGAGGGCGAATCTTGTTCATGAGTTTCTTGAGTTGTGTCGGCTCCGAGACGTCGATCATCTTCTGCACCACGTAGTTGGCGTACTGATCCTTCATCATGACATGCAAGGCGCTGTGAAAAGGCAATACAAAATATTAGTTGCGGTTAAAGGATGTGAGCTTTTTCTTTCGCTCACGAAACAACGCCCAATGAAATCGCTCAAAGTGAATGAAAACATTAAATTCATTTCCTCGAGATCTAAGGAGACACCTGGGATAAAAAGATGGGGCTTTTGGGGCAGATCTAACTACTTTTTTTTGCCGATTATTCATTGGAGGATGTTTTCGCAAGGCGAGTTGAAGAACATGGAGAGCTGCTTACTTGTCATTGAATGTGCAAACTTCGTCGATGAGTCCGGTGCGCTCCGCGCGTGTAGCATGCGTCACACACTTCTCGACCACGTTCGAGGCGAACTTATGCTGCGACAGCACAAGAACCTTGCCGCGCACACTGGTGATAAGAATCGATTTATCCTCCGGTTTGCCGTGTTCTGCAAAGGACACGGTTTTTTCAGCAAAACCTAACAAAATAGCAGCCAAAATATCTACTTACCCAAAACATGTTGAATGACGTAGTTGCCGTATTGATCCTGAATCAGTTGTTCGGTGTGCTCGTGCAGCTCCTCTAGAATCGGCGACGTTTGCTCGGGTGTGCAGTGCTCCAGTATGCGCTGTATGACTCGGCAGCCATACGGATGGGTGCTCAACGAGTATACCTGCCCCTTGAACGCATTGATGATGAACTGCAATGCTGTCGGATCCACGCACTCAATGCACTTCTGCACCACGTGGTTGCCGTTCTGATCCTTGACACACTTCAACACGTTGCCATCCAATTCACGTACAATCTCCTGTTGCTGTTCGGCGGAGATGCTCTCGAGCGCCTTTTGGATGACGCGGCAGCCGTACATCTGCAGCGCCAACTGCAGCACATGTCCCTTCACCTGCATGCCGAGCGTGTTCTTCTGCTCTGGTGTGCCGAATTCGAAGAACTTCTGTATGACGTAGTTGCCGAACACGTCCGTCATGAGGCTGTACGCAGCGCCCAGGATCTCGTTGAAAACCATTTGCTTCTCGGCCGCGGTGGCGCGTTCCAGCTTTTGCTGTATGAAGCGCGAGCCATGCTGGTCTTGGGAGAACTCCACAATGTGATTGGTCAAGTCGCGCAACTGGAGATTCGGGTAACGCTGATTTCGGAAGTCCTCCAACAAACGTGAGCGCCCTGGCTGCGGAGCATTAGCGGCGGCCACTGCAGCAGCCACGCCCACGCCAGCTGCCACAGCGGCGGCGGCTGTTGAGCCCGGCATAGCCAGATGCTTGGAAAAGAGCGAACTATTCGAGCCGAACATATTGTTGGCGGCTGCAGCGGCGGCAGCGGCCTGGGCAGCAGCTGCTGCGGGCGGCAAGCCGACCGCCATCTGCTGACGGTACTTAGTCTCAGCGCCAGGAGCGCGGTTCGTCATCAGGCACGACTGCGGTGGTGGAGTTATGGCGCCAATGGGACTCGCTGAGGCGTTGCCACCGAGAGCACGATACGAGTTGGACACCGCGCCCGGCCATTTACCACGTGCCGCAGCGGCGGCGGCTGCAGCAGCTGCTGCGGCAACCTGCGCAACCGATGAGGAAACTGCATTGGCGCTGCTGTTGTAGTCCAAGGCGGAGGGGCTGAAGGCGCAGGTGGTGCGGTCGAAGGAGTCGCGGCGAGCCGACAAGGAGGAAGTGTTGAGAGCGAGCGCTGCAAAGAAGGAAACATCAATTATTAAGGAACTCTATCAAAACAGAGCCAGTTGCAATGACTTTTAATTGGATCCGCGGCTTAAACTAATCGCAATAAAAGCGAAAGTTTCAAGCAGACTGGGTTCACAAGGAGTTTAAACATATATTACAGATGTAGGGTTAAGGGTGGTTATACAGGGGGATGTAGGGGCACTTGACTCTGAGCTACTTAAATAATAATTTGATTTTGTGAATAATTGTGTCAGCCACAAAGCATAAATGCATGCGGTCGACCTTTCGCAATCGCTGGCGACTTGAATTCGTGAACTCGCTCCCCCGGCCTTCATTTAGTGGAGTGCATATAAGTCGGCATTAATTGGCGCAGCATGGCAGCGTTGTACGTATGAATAATGCTCATTGCGAACGAGAGGAAAATGCTTTCTTTTATGTGAATCCTTTTCTACATGTTGTAATCCGAGCTGAGACGATTGGCAGGCCAATTCATTGTCAGTCAAACATCAAAGGCAACCATCAACTACATAGAGTTATTTATACAGGCGGACCGGTCGTAACCTTGCCTTCCCGAGATACAGAAATATTTGCCCTTTGCGTCGCAGCGTCAACAGATTCAAGCGATTACAGAAATTAATGATGCTTTTATCTGCGAGCACATCTTTTGATTTCCATTAATGAGCAGAAATTTCTCAAATTTTTACAATCTTACCTTCCTCCAAAGCACTTTCCGCATGGCATCAGGCAAGTCCTTTTGCTTTGGAAGAGGAATAGGCCATCAACCTATCTAAACATTCATTTTTGGTTAACTACGAGCAATCAAGTAGCATCACCCGCCCTACAAGCGCCACACAGTCGCACACATACACAGGGTTTTAGATAAGAAAATAACAGGACCCGAAAAGCAGCAGCGGCATAACAAAGAAAGCAACGGCGTCTAAAAGAGGCGCACACTTGCACGAAACTGAACGAAAGGCTAAGGATACACGCACGGAGGCATATGGAAGTATGTGGCCTCGATTGACAGATTGATTGATTTATTAAATATTAATGCGCAATTTGCCGTTTGCATTATTATGATTAGTCAAGTGACTGTCAAGTCGGGTTAGGTCGGCGCCCTGCTTCAGGCGTACAAATGAAGTGATATATCGCTCGAGGCAACGCACACCATAACCAAGTATCCACACACTCTCTCTATAAACAGCCTCAATGTGGCTTATGGAGGCATCCTCCGCATCCTCCGTGAATTATGCGCATTAAAAACAAACATGGCAGTGAAAGTGCACTGCAATTATTGCATTAACTGCAGCGTCTAAAATTATGCAACACTTTTCGAATTATGATTTTAATTAAACTTTGGACAGACACTGACACAGGCACACGCAAACTAACACAAACAAAGAGAGCTATTTTTGCCACATTCCTCGTGCATTTGCCGCCTCGCTGGGGCTGCACTCTTTAAACACACAATTTTGAAAATAATTGCGAGTTTAAAGGAGAAAACGTGATATTTCGATTTGGCACACAACAGACACGCAACGTGACAGGAGCTTTTATGCAGTAGGAATAAACATGCGGCAAAAACACGTGTGTGCTGGGCGGGCTCCGCATACGATTGCTATTCCAAATTGAGCACATTACACAGAAACATTTAAAGATGGTGAATGAATATGGGTACGGTCATTTAGCCAAACTAATATTGTATCTTACGAAGAACAAGTCACTAAAATATTTCCATAATCATATTTGTAAAAATCTATGTACACGTTCCTGGAGGTTTCCCAGCATTAACGTGTTGTATTTCAATTCAGCTTTCAATAAATTGTAAACAAACTCCTTACTATAGCCCCTTGCATAATGTAATCAACATAGAAACATTTCAGATGATAGCATTTGAATTTATGGGAACTACGCTCGCTGATAAATTGAACTCTGGTCTAAAAATGTGTAAGGAAACCTAGAATTCACATATCCTTTAAACTGCTGAAAATGCGACTCCGCTTTAAAATGCAACTGCCTCCGTTGCCAGAGTCGATGTTAAAGTAAGCCTTTTTCAGAGAAAGTGAGGAAAGCTCACTGCACCTGATTACAGACTGCGGACCATTGGCACACAATAGACTCAGGTGTTTTGGAGATTGTATCTTACGAAACTAACCTGAAGGAAGATTTATAGATGAGACTATCCACATCTTTCAAATAAATAAGAGTATCACAATAGATCTTTCAGGTCGCAGTGTATAACACCCTTAAATATATCTATATCTCTATATCTCAATCTAAGCCTTATTCAGCTTCATAAGTGCTGACATAATATTGGAAGAAAAAAGAGTTCGGCTATTTATTTATTGCAATTCACCTCAATTGTCAAGACCTCGCAGATACATCCTGAAAACTGTACCAGTTGAAAAATTCAGCTACCCTTTAAAGTGGTAGCGCAGTTGACAATGTGTAAGCAAATTCAAATTGAATATGCAGCAGGCACATTTTAAAAATAAAGTTAAAATATCAGATTCGGATGTGTATATTGTGAGAGCGTGTTATAAAGTTCCATACAAAACTTAGAGATTGGTTTTATATACCATTGAAAATGAGCGTATACGAAAACTTTAGGTTCTCCGATATACGGTAATATAAAATTACATGTACTTGGGTAGTCGACAAGAATCGTATCAAATAAAGTGAACATTTTTTAATGTAAGGGAATCCTGAAAGGACAGTAAGTAGAGTGGAGCGCAGTGATTGCTAATTAAAAGAACTGACATCGCTGTCGTAATGCCGCATTAAATTTGTAGCGCGTACAAGTCATACAGATGCAGCAGAGTAAGCATTGCGGCTGCTATAATAACTGCGCCAGCACAACAAAATGCCTGATGAATTACAACATCTGCAGAAATGGAAACTGAAACTTTTAACACTTAAATTAACTAATTTTAAGTGCTTCGTTCTACATCCATTTCCTTCCTTATTAAATGCCCAGCCACGCGGCCAGCGTAGCAGCAACAATAACAATAAAATTGAATGCAACGGAATGAAGCTGCAGCTAAAAAGGCAGTAAAAAATTTACGTCAAAGCATTTACGCCACATTGCAGCACAGTGGCGCATTCTGCAACGGTCGATGGGCGGGGGGGGGGGGGGGGGGGGGGGTGGTACCTCGAGGAGTGAGGAAGCTGCTCTCTGAGAATAATGCTAAAACAGACACAAACGAATGAATGTGCACAATTTAAAAGAGAATTATTCAAGCAATTTGCAATACGAGCCTCGCACACTAGTGCAAAAGCATCTGATAGCAATTATTGTCAAGCGAGGTTGGGGCTGAGGCATCCGAACAGACATTACTAAATCCCTGCACAGACTGGCTGCGAATTTTATGTATGCGAAATGCCAAGCAAGAAATTACGGTATTGAAAGCGGAAAAACTTTACCAAAATGTCCTAAACATTGAAATGATGACTCACACCCACACATATGTACGTGAATACATGTTGTAAAGGGCACTGCAGCATTGTAAGGGCAACACCAGCAGTAGCCGAATGAACAGCACCAGGAACAACAGAAGGAACCGCAGCGAGAACAGCGGCAAGAATATTTACAACTCGAACAGTAGGAGACGGAGACGACACTTCACAAATAAAACTCCTTAATGGCAGCAGTGTTCATTTAGGAAAGGTACGCTTTAATGTGCCGGTGAGAGCGTGTGTGTGTTCTGGAGTCCGTGCGAGATTTGCAAATAAAGAAAGCAGGTACACTAAGGAATGGAACCAAAGTGTACAACCGCATAAAATTTTACTGCGGACAATTTCGTTTTGTGCGGAGTGTGCAGCGTGTCAAACTAAAGCCAACCTAATGTAATGATTTTATAAATTATAAATGCACGTGTAATGTATGTGGATGCGTAGGGATCATGTGCTCCACAGCACGGGTCACATGTTGGAAAAGTAAAAGCACTCTCCTGTACTCATATGTGAGGGGTTCTTTTAACGTGGCTCCAGCAAACGCATTTAAATAAAAAATACAAAAAAATTATTGATACATTCAAAGTAATTTAAACATACTACCGCGAGCGTTAAGATTAACTCAGTCACAAGCCGGTGGTGTCGATTTTCGTAAGTGCTTACAAAAGTTAAGTTCTGACCAGCGTAGCTGTCTGAGGTGCTTACAATTTGAAAGGATGGCGTACCAGTTTACCGTATACTTTGATTTTATTATCTCAGCGCAACCCTACAAATTCGTTGTGTCATCATACCTTTTTCCTTCCATTAAAAGTTAACAGGACGTTTGATTATTGTGGAGTTTAAAACAGGCGCTTTAATATACTCAGTGGCCGTGTAAGTGACGAAAACAAGTAGCGTCTGCATTTTCACCGCTGCC
This sequence comes from Clusia tigrina, assembly GCA_920105625.2. NCBI lineage: Eukaryota > Metazoa > Arthropoda > Insecta > Diptera > Clusiidae > Clusia > Clusia tigrina. Next base: position 34,266,664 of record OV050031.1, on the reverse strand, counting down.
TCTGCATCAAGGTTATCACATTTAATACGTTTAAGAGTATATCCCACATGGGTGTGCACATTCCCTCGCATACGCACACAAAAACATTCACGAATACACCGGACGGGGTGAAGGTTCATTTTATCGAAGTGCATCCATCCTCTCGCAATGGCACACGGGAACACCACACAATCGATGCAAGGGTTCAGTTCACACACACACAAATCCAAGTAGCCAAACAAGCCATGTCAAAAAAGCTTTTTAATGGTGATTATATTGTTTCATTTTCAGTTGCAGCAACAACAACGACAATCGTTTGTTGTGGGTAAACCGTCTGAGGATGGGTGTGTGACTGCACCCACACACTCATGCACGTACACAGGCCCAGGTACAGACACGCACTACACACCCCCCGCACAGATGTGCATGTAACAAGCAGCAATTACAATCGTTAATACGCTCTGTCAGACATGGTTGCAATATAAGCTGCAACATTGTGCATGTAAACGCCTTTAAAGATCAGCCAACCGCCCACAACGACAACAACAACAACAACAACTACCACTGACACTGCAACAACAACACCCATAAAGAACGCACTTAACAACAAATGAACAAGTGGCCAGCACTGACAGGATATTATTATGTTCACTTCACATGTTCACAACATGTGAGCTTAGCGTTGAGCCGGGCCGAGCAGGGGCGATTGAGTTTGGTTTCCAACCACTGCTTGGCATTGGATGCACAAACGTGAAGGTGCACCGAACGCCCGCCTGCCGCTCCTTCCTCTTCCCGTTCCCCAACTACCGAACTCTTCTAGCCGCACACGAATTGGCGCTGCATTTGACATACCTCCACAGAAATTGATATTAAATGCCAGTTCAGTACACAATTACTGTGTTTTTGACTTTGACACTTCTTGCGGGACCTGAGAATTAAATTCTTTGCTGCAATGGTTAAATTAATTTAAGTGCTTATTGATGTAACCTGTCGGAGCGGAGCATGCGGTGCTGTGCACATAATTGAATTGGTGCTTCGGTCTAAAACTGCACAGGAGATTTGAAATTGACAGCTGGGCACAGTTTGTGTGCACAAAGCAACACAGCCCAGATGTCCCTACAGCAAATTTATCATCCAAATAGGAAGAGGAAGTCAGTCAAACAGAGTGGAATTCATTTTTAAATTATTAAGGATCCTTCAATAGAGATAACATGGATGTGCTACTTGTATTATTCAGAAACAAATGCCGAACTTGGGTTTTTAGGCAACTAATTGTTTACGGCTTTTCGCCAATTCGATGTCGCCAATTAAACTGACTAATGACTAATTCTTGACGATTTTTGTCTCCTATAATCTGTTTAGCAATAAATCTTATTTGAAAACCAAATGGGCACGGCGAAAACACTAATTTCAAAGTGATTCTATCGAGTGGCGCTGAAACAACACAAAAGCTCAATATTTTAGTAAAATAAAAACGAATTTATTTCTAGTAAAGTCACAGAAAAGATCTTATTTCATATCCCAAGCATCACGTATCGAACGAGTTAACTTCGTAGGCCAGGTTATCATAATAAATCGGGTGTTTCAACAAGTTCGCTGAAGGTATTACAAAAAACAAAAAAACAAAATGTGGTTCGAGCCGAGTTGTATTCACAGAATTTATCAATTGTTATTCAAAATTCAAGTACACGATCCAATGACGAACCAAAATCTCACTTAGAAAATTGCCTCACCACAACAATCGGCTGAGTGATAGGAGATTAAATACTGACGGAATCATCATAGATTTGTTTCAGCTTAACCACAAAGTTTCATAATTTTAAAGGAAAAAGGTCCATTGTTATAATATTATATATGATTACTCATTCGTGAGATGCCGGTAAATTAATTTTAATTGAGCAACATTTATGCTTAAAGAAAACAATTTCCAATATTGGCCTTTACAATACGGGGGCTTCCTAATGTTTCCAAACCTTTCACTAATATTTATTATTTATCTCAATACGAGGACAAAAATAAAAACATTAAGAAAACAATTAAAAAGAGAACATTTTTATTATCTCGTTGCGCAACATTTCCTAATATGAACATAGAAGTTAAATACCGCCAAGATTTGAATTGTATCCCCTAAACTTTAAGGAGAGCTGCAGTGTTACATTGATATCATGTAGCAGGTGCGCAACGAGTTCATAAACTGACCAACGAAAATGACTCAAATCTATTCAGATTCGGCTGCTGATCAAGAATTTGCCCACATGATCTTCAGACACGAATATGGGCGATTTTATAGGCACATCTGCGGAAGTATTGTTTACGAATATAGGGGACACACCGTCTTTGATGTTACAACGAGCAGAGGGCAAACTTATAAAATAAACGAAACATTTTTTTTTTTTTTTAAGCAAGCACTGGCAACTAAAGGCCTTCGTCTTGCCCCCGGGAGAAGATTTGAACCGAACTCAACCGCAGGTACAGACCTGCGCACTCACCATTGGGCCATTTTGAGTTTTAGTTACTATTAGTATGTCAAATTGGACAAAAACATGCCCTACTCTTGTCCAATGTTATTGCTTGATTGCGCAATTTCAACATATACGCAACTAGCCAGAACTTAGGCCGAATTATATTGCGTTAGCCAGTTGTTCCTTGATACATCCCTAAATTAACTCTTCCGTGTTTCGATGTATGAGTCAACCGCGTTACTAATTAATTTAAAGGCAGAGACAATAATGAGCTAACAACAAGTTTTTCGTATATTGAAGAGGATACTTGGGACTGGAAGGATAAAGAAAAATTTCCTTTATTGAACATTGATTACAGAGAACGAATGGTTTGAGTGTGGATTTCGTCACTCTTGATTATTTATTGAAAAGCGAATTTATTGCTTGCATTTTTAATATTTAACACTATTATTTTATTTGTTGAATATATATAATTTAATACCATTTCTATATGTACATATCTGCGTGTCCGAGTGTGGCGGCCTGCGAATTGATTGCATCCAGTGTGCCAGCCAGGAGGCGGCAAGGCAAATGCAATCGACTCTGCTTATGTGCAATGTGAATGTGAAAAACGCATTAAATTGCATTAAATAATTAATTATAATTGTTATTGTGTGTCGTTCAAGTAGTGTTGGTAGCAGTGAGGTTATTCGGTGGTGAGCGTCGCAATGTGCAATTAATTGTGCAAGTATTGTTGGTGCTGTTCCCTTACAGAGCAGGCGCTACTGGGTATAGTCGGCAGTAATATTGAAAGCCTAGTTAATGAAGTATGAAATTTATTGCATTAAGAAATGAATACTTCTCTCCTGGCTCTGTACAAAATGTATTGAAAATCAATCGATTGTAAAGGACACTCTTTCTTTCACACATTGAAACTTAAATTGTAATTGAAAAATGTATGATATCTCAATAAACGCATGTCTGCATTTTGTAAGCCTCTGGTTCAATTAACTCGCTTCTGATGCAAAATGCAGAAAATCCGAGTGCTTGCAGGCTTTCAAGCTAGTTCGGTTTTGTAAGCAGCAGCTGAGTTTTGTAAACCTTTAATTTTTCTAATAATCCATGCAATAAATGGAGGTCTGCCGCAGCGTTGTCGGGCAAATGCTTGCATTTTCAGCTCTTTTAAATGTGGCAAAACCAAACGCATTTTTAAACAGGCAAATCGCCTGCCTTTGCGTACTGCTTGCCAACGCAACCAAATTTATAAATAGAACAAAAACGAATTGTTAAAAACTATTTCCTATGCAATTACCTGCCATAATTTTCTCAAAAGCCCAGCTCAGTTTACCTTTACCAAGACATGCAACAGTAAATAAATTATACGAGTAAATGCACAAAATTAGCAACTTTATGCTCAAATGATTGCACACGCAAACCAGCCGTGGTAATCGACGTTCAGTTATGTTTCCCATAAAGCTTCACCTGCTCAATGAGTTCACTTAAGTCGTTCCTTACATGCCCGAATTGCATTTTCTCTTCTGTGGGCATCCATATTAATTATAAATTAAATTTGTATAATTTTGATAATTTAATTGGCAATAAAAGCGCCCACTCCACTAGCTAAGTAGACTGGCCGCACCAGGCTAGGCCAGGCTAAGGCATGCCATACCAGACTTGGCCCGGCCTTCAATAAGGAAACCGTACATATTTTCGAAATTCACAACAGCATGTGGAAAGGAAATTCGTTCGAAGCAACTGAGTGAGTCAGTAGCGCTTGGATGCAATTTGTGTCGGTTGGAGCCGTTGTTATTGTTTTCCGCACACATTGCAATATCAACGGCATTTGCGTGTGTGCATGCAAAGGCATTGCATTTAATATTAGTAACAAAAAAAAAAAAACAAAGCAACAATTACTAATTATAGAAATGGGAGTTAATGTGTACGAAATAGAATTCTGCACCGTTTTCGAACTCACCGGGCCGGTATCAGTGTAAGGAAAATTTGTTAGCATATCTTTAGGGGTATTACTGGCAGCAGAGAAATTGTAGCCTATTATTAAAATATTACTCCAGGGGTAGTAGGATAAATTTATGCGAAAATGTTGTAAGCAATTTGAGGATTTTGTAAGCAATCTCGTAAAAATGTTCTAATATGTTGCTAATTTGTGTTATTGTGCGTGCTGACATTACAATTGGGCAGTTGAAGCTCGCAGCAAACCTAAACCTGTACATCGTAATTAATATAGCTTATGTTTATTTATAAGCCCACACATATTTATATACATGGAAATTATTAGTTATGGAATTAATATTAGCAGTGATTTGAGGTATGTTGAGGCAAATGTTGTTTGCGTGGTACACTGATTTGAGTAAAAAGCGGCACTGAAAATGTGTAAATTCATCCGAATTCCATTCAACTCTGGACGGATTGTCGACAAATTTCATAAGATAATATATCTGTAAACAGTTTCTAGTATACAAGGTAGTTCAAAACTGGCCAATTTGAGGAATATATATACGAGGGCGGATTGATATTGAAGCTACCTAGCGCTAGATGGCAGCACAAACACAAAAACTTTTTTTTTTAGAAATTGCGATCTGTCAAACGTCAGCTGTTAAAATTTCACCCAAATTCATCGATTAGTTTATTTGTTGTAGTCGTTTGAAGTAAGCAACTTTTGTGTTTCTTGAAAAATGGAAAAAAGCGAATTTCGTGCAGTGATTAAACACTATTATTTGAAAGGGAAAACAGCGAAAGAGACAAAAGAAAAGCTCGATAAACATTACGGTGAGTCTGCTCCGTCAGATTACATGGTAAAATATTGGATTGCTGAATTTAAACGCGGCCGAACAAGCACTGCAACAATACCATCAACAGGAAGGCCAAAAGAGGTGGTTACTGAAGAAGCAGAGAACACGGTGAAGGAAAGTCTTTTTCGCTACCAGCGTCCGTAGCGGACACACCACGATTTTGAGTGGATTCACCACGATTCTGAGTGGATTCAACACGATTTTCAGTGGATTCGTGAACAACCTCCGTCTGCTTTATTTCGCTGCTTTGCCGGTTGACGTTTAAGTTTCTTTTCTCTGTGTTCTCTGATTAGAAGCACCTAAGCAAAGCTCATGGCGAAGAAATCAATGTACTAGATTACTAGGCGTATCCATATGACTAACATTTTTCATACGGAATATTAA